>ML776825.1:1748682-1775218 GCA_009831015.1 Picea engelmannii
TATCAGCATGATCTAAAAGAAAAACAGAAACATAATTTATCACCCTTCATTCAAAGCAGAAATATATGAGAAACTTGTGGAAGAGACGGCAGAAGTGCCCTCTCTGACTTCCTCTAGGATCAAGGTAACATCAGGGACCTTGTTGAGCGACAAAGCATCTGCTTCCTCATTCAACTCTCGATAAATATGACCGAAAGATATTAGTTCAAAAGAATGTGCCGCTCTTTCAACTGGTCTGCAATGTGCTCCAGTGTCATATTGTAAAGTTGAATTATGTATTTCATCCCATTAATAACCCAAAAAGTTGAATTATGTCTTTAATTCCATTAATAACCCAAACTGGGTTTCCAAGATATAAATTCACTTAACATTTTATTTCAATGCACATCGTAATAGAAATTTTACGACTATAAATTCAGCATAATTGTTTGTTCCTTAATCCAGCGTTAAACTCTACTTTATTGGACATCTGAAAGATGCAAAATTCCACCTGCTGCAATCCCTTGTCTGGCTCCATCCAAAAAAACCCGTTAGTTTATCTATTTCCATATTCTCAACCTGCCTTAGATTCCTTTGGTTAGCAGGCACTCGACAACTAGAAAATGGATCGGATCTATTCGAGAACTTGAAAGGTAGGAATATATTTATCTTCAAATATTTGTAAATTTCTTGATAACTAGATGCCCCAATTGATCAAACAGGGTAAAACCTGGAAATCATTGAGGTCTTTTTGGTTGTACCAATCTTTTAGACAGTTCTACACTGTTTCGCCAGTCCAATTATTTTTTTACACATGTTAATTATTTAACCTCAGACAAGATTTGCTGCGCATAAAGACACTTTATAAGCGAATGGGACATTATTTCTTCATCAGCTCTGCATAGCATAAAAATCTTCGATCATTGTCTACCTCTCTTTTGTACCACCTTTCATATCAGTGCCCTATTCTTAATGGCTAACCATAAGAATATACGAGTCTTTTTTTGAATTTTTAGCTTCCAAACCACTTTCCACCATCATTCTGGTCTTTGTATGTGTAATGCAAACATGGCTCTATATCCCAATCGAGGTGTATACTCTCCCGGAATCTGGTTTTTGGACCATGCTAGAATATCTTTCTCATCCGTTAGTCTAAAATGACTCCAGTGTAAGTTGACACATGAACATCATAGAACCGCATTGTCACTTTCCAAACCCAAAGTGTGAGCATTCACCTATCCTTGCTGTCATAAGTTCATTGTTCCTTGTCTGCCACTTGGTTTAAGGTAAAGATTCCTTAATCATGGATAATCGCTAGCATCTCGTTTGGCAATCTAACAAACCTTTTACACTGTAAGATCCCCTGCTTTACTTGGCTGACTTTCCTTAGCCTAACATGACTCCAGTGTAAGTTGACACATGAACATCATAGAACCTCATTGTCACTTTCCAAACCCAAAGTTTGAGCATTCACCGATCCTTGCTGACATAAGTTCATTGTTTCTTTGTCTAACGCTTGGTTTAAGGTAAAGATTCCTGAATCATTGATAATCGCTAGCATCTCCTTTGGCAATCTAACCAACTTTTTACACTGTAAGATCCCCTGCTTGACTTCACTGATTTTTTTTGTTTGATTTTGATGATTGTATTTCAGGTCTATTTCTGAATGAAATTTCACAATAGATCAACAATAGTTTTGCACATAAAATGGGAATTTATTGTACTTTGCACCAAAAAAACAATTATTACATTCAAAGCAAATAATAACAAGTTTATTCAATTTGAAACAGCAGTAAAACTCAGCCATCAAATTCTAATCTCAGACCTGCAGACAACCTAGTAGATATGCAGCTCCTTTTATGATAAAATGGTCCCTTTTGAGATGGTCCAAATCGCTAAAGATTGCCACAGCCCAATGGGAAAAACAACCAAACTACGTGAACAACAGATCCTCTCACAAAACTTCGCCCAACAGTCCAAAGGCAACCTCCTGTTCAATAGTAAATAGCAGCTGTAATATGATGCAAGGAGAAAGAATGGGCTTTGCGCCCTCCTTGAGCCCTCACACTGTCCAATGCACCCACGATTTGATCAAAACGGCCTCTTCATCATAATCAAACGCCTAGCAGTCAATACTACAGCAGTTTAATGCATTGACGGAGACGAATGATGAGATTAAATGATCCCTGGAGCCTTCCCCAAAGCAACTCATTCTTTGAAGATGAATGTGCCCCTCAAAAAAAGCTTCCACAGCCTCCAAAAACCCACAAGATTTAGCAAATGGAACAATTTCCTCCTTCAACAGTAAACCCCAGTGAAAGATCTGTGTGATCTCTCACCACCGAACCAATAGCTCAAGGGTTTCAGTCGCCACTACGAGAGCTCTCCAAAATCCAATTTGAGAAAAATAATCATGAATAATGAAAATGAGCTCCAATTGCACTTTTATACTCTTTTTTCTTTTCCACTCTAATAATTAATTATAAAGTAACTTTGTAAGTCTCCCTTTAATATTTCCCCAAAGTCACTTTATATTTGCCTTTTAATTTAATTATTCAATATCACCTTTAAATGTTGTTTTTTCGTCAAGGAACATTAAATAATTAAATTAATTAATTCCCTTGCACCAACTATAGCCTACAGGAGTTAAATAGGCTATTAAGTCCTCCTGGAATGATCATTGCGAAAGGGACATTACAGTCCTCCCTTCCTGAGATTGCTTGTCCTCAAGCAACTGCAAGTTAGGGTGCTACAAAATCTGATCTCCTTCCCACGTAGCATTCTCCACTGGCAAGTCTCTCCACCTAATAAGATACTCTCCAATCACTCTGCTCCTCAATTTACTCTCCTTGACATCCAAAATCTCCTCAGGAATCAATACCAACTGTCCCTCCTCATCCAGTGGGTGTAACTCTACTGAAGAAGTGACTTGTTGTCCCAGTTCCTTCTTGAGGCATGTTACGTGAAAAACATTATGAAGCTTGCTCCCCTCTGATATTTCAAGCTCATAAGCTACTTCCCCAACTCGTCGAATTACCCTATATGGACCATGAAAGCATGATTTCAACTTTTCTGCACCACTTTTCTTCAGTGAAGACTGTTTGTAGGGATGCAACCTCACGAAGACCAAGTCTCCTACCTAAAAAATGTGTTCAACTCTGTGTATGTCTGCATGCACATTCTTTTGATTCTGGGCAGCCTGCAGGTTATCCTTAAGGGTCTTAAGGATATCTTGGCTCTCTTGTATCCAATCCTTGGCTCTGGGATCCCTACTATCACCAAATGCCAAATCCACAAATAAAGGAGCATCATAGCCATATAATGCTCGGAAGTGGTATTGTAACAATGTTCTCCCAGATGTAACCACTCAATTCATGTATTTTGTTGTCCTGACACATAGTTACGCAGATACCCCTCGACCCATTTGTTCACAATCTCCATCTGTCCATTCGTCTGAGGGTGATAACCTGTACTAGGAGTTAGCTCTGTGTCGACCAATTTGAACAACTCCTTCCAAAATGCACTGATAAATCTACTGTCCCGATCACTGACAATGTACTTAGGAAACCTATGGAGTCTAAACACCTCCCTGAAAAGCATCTCTGCCACCTGCGATGCCTTATACTCCAACGAAATTGCGAAGAAGTTAGAAAACTTGGTCAACTGATCAACAACTACATAAATGCAATCCCTGCCATGCACCTTTGGTAGACCTATGATGAAATCCATCAAAACACTCTCCCAATTTTGTTCTGGAAAGGGCAAAGGCTGTAGTAATTATGTTGAC
The DNA here is from genome assembly GCA_009831015.1 of Picea engelmannii. NCBI lineage: Eukaryota > Viridiplantae > Streptophyta > Pinopsida > Pinales > Pinaceae > Picea > Picea engelmannii. The sequence continues at coordinate 1,752,449 of ML776825.1, forward strand.
TGAGTATGCTCTGACTTGTTCTACTGATAAGTCATGCATTCCCTCACATGTCGCAAGACATCATCCTTTAGGCCCTTCCATGAGAATCTCTCTCTGATCTTCCTATAGGTTTTGAAGTATCCAGGGTACCCTACCATTGGTGTATCATGAATAGCCCTCATAATCTTCTCCTTAAGTGCGGACTCTGGAACTAAATATATTCGGTCCTTCTAGAAGATAATGTCATCCACCATTTTGTACATGTCACCATCAATGTGACCATCCATCAACTCATAAGAAAACTTATTCTTGGAATATTCCATGAGAAGGTGGGACTTCCAATCAGTTGAAACATCTGTAATGGAACATGTCGTCGGTTTCCTGGAAAGGGAGTCAACAACAATATTTTTCTTTCCCTTCACATATTCTATGTCAAAATCGTAAGTTTATATCTTGCTGAACCACTTCTGTTGTCTCTCATTCAGATCCTTTTGTTCTAGGTAATACCGCAGCCTATTGTGGTTAGTCTTAACCACAAATCTTCTACCTACCAAATATTGTTTGTACTTCGCCAAGGCATGCATAATGGTGAGCATCTCCTTGTCATATCTATGGAATAGAGACTCTTTGGTCCTCTGAGCTTCCGACTCTCAAATGCAATCAGATTTCCATTCTTCATCAAGACGGCTCCTATACCCTCACCCAAAGCATCACACTCAAGTAGAAAGGCCTAAGTGAAATCAGGAATTGCCAATACTGGACAAGTGATCATCACCTACTTGAGCTGGTCAAATGCCTTTTGAGATTCCCCTGTCCACCTAAAGGCCCCTTTCTTCGTGAGATCTGTCAGGGGTGCACCCAATTGCGAAAACCCCTTAACAAAGCGTGTGTGATAAGTGCACAATCCATAAAACCCATGCAGCTCTGTAAGGGTCTTAGGCGATGGTCTGACAAATATGGCTTGTATCTTCTCCTGATGCACCTACACACCCTACGCACTGATCACATGGCCCAAATAGAAAATCTTTGACATGCCAAATTCATATTTAGACGCCTTAGCATATAATGACTATGCCCCCATAATGCCCAATACCTCATCTAACTGCCTCAAGTGATCCTCCCATGTCCTATTGTATATAAGGAGATCATCAAAGAACACTAAAAGAAAATTACACAACTACTTGTTGAAAATGTGGTTCATGCAAAACTAGAAAGTAGCAGGCACGTTGGTCAACCCAAAAGGTATGACCAAAAACTCATAGTTCCCATAATGGCACCTGAAAGCAATCTTGTGAATATCCTGCTCCCTAACCGAGATTTGGTGATATCCCGATAGAAGATCAATCTTCGATAAATAGACTCCCTCATGAAATTCATCCAACAACACATCGATCCTGGGAATACGATATATGTTTTTGATAGTTTTCTTATTCAGGGATCGATAGTCATTACACATCCTCATAGTTTCGTCCTTCTTCCTAACCAAGACAACTGAAGAAGCAAATGGACTGGAACTGAGTCTAATATGCCCCAAATCTAACAACTTCTTGATGATCTTCTCTATTTCATCCTTGAACTTCTTCGGGTGCCGGTAAGGAGCAGTTATCACCAGTTTGACCTCTTATTCTAATTCAATGGTGTGCTCGAAGCCTCTGTCAAGAGGTCTCCCTGGAGGAATCTCTCCAAATATCCGATCATTTTGCTCAACAATGATTGAATGTCTACATGATAAGGATGATTGTTATCTGAAGGCTTCTTAGACATAATCAAACAATTTGTTGCACAAGTTACATCTTCGTGCCTGAATATGCTTTTCATCCACTTAGTTGAAACAATCTTAGGAGTCCCATTGGCCATACCCCTCAGAACCGCCTTCTTACCATCCACTGCCCTAAATTCCAGCTCCATTGCTTGGTAGTTCTGAGAATGTTTTCCCAATGAATAAAGCCACTGAACATCGAAGACAACATTAGTGTATGCCAATTCAACTACATAAAAGTCATATGTCACAGTGTAGTTTCCCAATGTCACATCCAACCGCAGAACCTTTTGTGTGCATGACATAGTGTACCCCTCAACTACCACTACATTAAATCCCTCAAATTGTTTTGCAGGAATGCCTCTCCTAGCCACAAGAGTTGAGTCAATGAAGTTGTGGGTTGACCCACCGTCAACCAAAACTGTGACATGCTATCCCTGTAATACTCCACAGATTCCTAAAGTGTTAAATATAGGAACACATGATAGAGTGGAAATTATCCCACCCTTAACCTCCTCATGTGACTTCCCATCATCCAAATTGTTTTGTTCACTGCCTTGAGCTTGTCCCTCTTCCTCTTCCCCATCACTATTTGGAAGAACCTTTATGTAATGCAGCTTACCCTTACCCATGCACATGTGAGAAGGTTCAGAAGGCTCCTTACAATTGAAACAAAGTTTCTTCCTTCTCAATTCTTTATGAGCCTCATCATCCAACTTATCTCTCCCGGCACACTACTTCTGGAAGGGTTTCTTGCCTTTGTTTCTGTGATGAAGGAAAGGTTTAGAAGACAATTTTTTCTTTGGGATTCAGTTCTCCATGTCTCGTGCTCTAATGATGGCATCTTGTAGGGACGTTGGTTTGAAGGCCTTAATCCAACCATGCAGGGGCTCAGATGCTCCTTCAATGAAAACAATAATCGGCATGTGCTCTAACACATCCATCACCATGACCGCGATCCTGTGAAACTCTGAAATGTAAGCATCCATTGTCCCAATTTGCTTGAGCTATGCTAGCTCTCTAAAATGCAACTCTAGTTCCTTCTTATCAAATTGGTCAATAAGCTTCTACGTGAAGTCCAAGTACGAGGTAATACTGGCATGTCCTAACAAGATTAGCCCATGATACCACCACTCATGGGCCTCTCAATCCAAATGCAATGTAGCATATCTGATGGTCTTTGTCTCTAACATAGGATTGAGTTCGAAATATGTGTCCAATTTATGAACCCAAGCTCTTGCAGTGCATTTGTATGAGCCATCAAAGCAAGGGATAGACAATTTATCAACCTTTCGCTGAAGATCCAGATTCTATGGGCCCTTGTTGTAATCCCTTAGTCTATTCATGTACTTAATGGTACAAAAATCCTACAAGGACATAGCTGCATGAAATTCCTCACCAAGAGCCTGACACTCCCTTAAATAATCAGTAAATCCTTCACCTTGTCCTTGTTGTCCCTGATTTCCAACCTGTTGTCCTTCCAAGAATTGAGGTAAGAGAGGTCTAGGAGTCACTATACTATTTGTCCGAGTGTTATTTTGTGCAAAGGTATGAGTGTTTCTCCCTTAAGCGTGATTCCCATTGTTACCATTGTTGCCATTAGTCCCTCCTAAACCATCATTGCCAACATTTTTTTGGTTCCCTTGATTATTTGTTATAAACTGGGTGAGAAGTTGAACCAACTGTTGTTTCCCCCTTGCAAGGTCATCCAAAATATTTTGATTGCTACCCTCAGGCGGTTCATCCCTATCCCCCATATTTTTTTCTTCTTCTAACTCTGAGTGGAATATGTTATCAACCCCACTCTGCCTTCTACTTATGTATGTGATAGATTCAATGTCCTCCGGATGCGTTAAAAAAAAAGCATGCACTCACATGCTGGCAGGAATACCAACTCTGACACGATCGTACATGGATGCACCCCTCAAAAAAATATTCCACTGTAATGTTCCTGACTTGGCTAGTCTAGGAAACGCTGCTAATGTGTGTCTAGGATTAATTGTTTATAGCATTTAAATGATCATACAAATAACAAATGCGACAAAGGACTACAAAGTTTATATTATGATATCTCTGTGGATTACAAAATGGCCGAATGCGGCTGAATAAAATGACAATACTCGAGTAGATCAACAGACAAAGGATCTTAGCTAGAATACAAATAAGAAACTAAAAGATAATACCCGGAATATGGGAGCACTGCGGAATCAATGGATGCGCTAGGACTATGGCAGCTCTGACAGTAACTGCTGGAAGTCTGGAAAGTTCGCCCTGGGAACTGTACTTCTCGAAATGGCCTGGAAACTGTCCCAAATGATGCGCCATGCTTTAGTCCTCAGTACTAGTGACTGTCAGACCCTTATGCTGGTGAGTTTGGACCCCGAATGGATCCCCCTAGAGAAATGTGCCCCTCTCTCTGGCAAAATGCGTCCTAGTGATTCCACCGTCGGAATCGGACGAGATGTGTCTCAAAATGACCGCCTTGGTCTACTAGGAAATGGGTCAGAAGGGTTTCCCTGAATATGGCATGATGCTCGCTCTAGAACCCCAAATGTATCCGCCAAAAGTGTCGCACGTCCAAGTCTGCAAAATGCGCCCCAGTTGACTCCTCCATCGGAATCTGATGAGGAACTAGGCAAAAGATGCGCCTTGCCTTCCTCTCAAATGGGTCGAAGGGAAATCTCGGAATTCTCCCTGGATGGGATAAGTCGACTAAAAACCCTCTCAGAAGTTGCGCCCTCACTCTGAATGAATGCGCGCTTGCTACTGAACAATGTGTAACTGCTGCTAAATAATGATGGAAGACCTGAATGATCTCCCCAGTGACTAGGGTGTGTCTCTCAACACCGAAATCAGCCAACTGGTGTCTTCCTCCTAGAATCCACTGAACTATCTCTCCTGAGATGCGCCTCTTCTCTTCAATGACAAGTCATAATCTGAATAATGATGAATTAGGTCGTTGACCCTTCCTTTATAGCTTTCCAAAACCCTAATTCATTGTTGACTTCTATTTTTATCCCATACTGACTTAAAAACGCTTTTTACCCTCTTTAGCTCAATATCACTTTCTGAATATAACACCGGTGACTGAAGTGACCTCTAGTGACCCTGTTTACCCCTTTCTGGCCCAGGATATAGTCTAACGGGGCGGTTTAGACCATTAGGCCTCCTCTCTGGAGCTCCTATTGAGAAAGGGACATTACACTCCTCCCTTCCCGAAATTGCTTGTCCTCAAGCAATACCAGTCCAGGGTGCTGCAACACCTGCTCGCTCTCCCAAGTAGTGTCCTCTACTAGAATCCCTCTCCATCTGATCAAACACTCTCTGATGACCCTGCTCCTCAGTTTCCGCTCCCGGAACTCCAAAACCTCCTCCGAAACTAACTCCAATTGTCCCTCCTCATCCAACAGGGGAATCTCCTCTTATGTGCTAATGAATTGTCCCACTGCCTTTTTGAGGCAAGACACGTGGAACACATTATGAATCTTGCTCCCCTCTGGAAGCTCTAGCTCGTAAGCAACCTTGCCTACTCGACACATGATCCTGTAAGGACCATAAAATCTGGGCTTGGGCTTGAGCTTCTCAGCCCCACTCTTCTTCAGAGATGACTGTCTGTAGGGTTGGATTCTCAAGAAAACCAAATCTCCAACCTCAAAGTTGCGCTCTATACTGTGCTTGTCCGCACTTATCTTCTGTCGGTTTTGCGTCGTCTGCAGGTTCTCTTTCAATAACTTGAGAATCTCCCGACTCTCTATGATCCAATCCTTGGCCTTGGGAGCTCTGCTCTCCCCGAAGACCAAGTCTACCAAAGTGGGAGCATCATATCCGTACAATGCTCGAAAGGGTGTCATACCAATGGACATGTGGAAGGTGGTGTTGTAGCAATGTTCTCCTAAATGTAACCACTTTACCCACGTTCTTTGTTGTCCTCCTACATAGTTTCTCAAATACCCTTCAACCCGCTTGTTGACAATCTCGRTCTGCCCATCTGTCTGAGGGTGATAGCTGGTGCTAGGTGTCAACTCCGTCCCCACCAACCGAAACAACTCTCTCCAGAATGTCCCTATGAACCGACTGTCCCTGTCACTGACGATGTTCTTCGACCACCCATGAAGTCTGTAGATCTCCTTGAAGAAAAGCTCGGATACCTGAACTGCGTTGTACTCTGTCGGTATGGCATAGAAGTGAGCAAACTTGGTCAATCTGTCGACCACTACATAGATACATTCCTTACCCTGGAGCTTGGGTAGACCTGTGATGAAGTCCATAGATATACTCCCCCATTTCTTCTCTGGAATGGGGAAGTGGCAAGTCACACACTCACTGACGTGTCTCATAACGTCCTGTTTGAGGCCCTTCCATGAGAACCTCTCTCTTGATCTATCTATAGGTTTTGAAAAACCCCTGATGGCCTGCTAGAGGTGAATAATGAAATGCAATGAGGATCTTCTTCTTGAGTCTTGAATCTGGCACCAAGTAGACTCTATCCTTGTAAAATATGACATTGTCAATCACCCTATACCAGTCGTCCTGTATCCACCCATCCATCACCTCACAAGGGAACTTGTTCTTGCAATATTCCACTAACAAGTGGGATTTCCAATCTGCTGAAATCTCTATCAAAGAACATGTCGCAAGTCTCCTCGATAGTGCATCGGCCACAATGTTCTTCTTCCCCTTGAAATACTCTATGTTAAAGTCGAATGCCTGTACCTTCGTCACCCATTTCTATTGGCGCTCACTGAGGTCCTTCTGCTCAAGGAAATACTTCAAACTGTTGTGATCAGTCTTGACCACGAATTTGCTGCCCACCAAATATTGTATGAACTTGGTCAAGGCATGCATGATTGCCAACATTTCCTTGTCATAAATGAAATACAACCTCTCAGGCTAACTAAGCTTCTGGCTCTCGAATATATTGGGGTGTCCTCCCTGCATCAAAACTGCACCAATCCCTTCGCCAGATGCGTCGCACTCTAGTACAAATGGCAAGGTGAAGTCTAGTAGTGCCAACACTGGACAAGTGCCCATGACTTCCTTCATGTGATCAAAGGCGTCCTATGATTTCTCGGTCCATATGAAGGCCCCATGCTTGGTAAGATCTGTTAGCGGTGCTCCAAGCTGAGAAAAACCCAGGATGATCCGCCTATAATAGTTGTACAGCCCGAAGAAGCTCCTCAGTTCTGTCACGTTCCTGGGCGTCGACCAATCCAGAATGGCCCTGATCTTCTCTTGGTGCACTTGTACCCCCTGCGCACTGATGATGTTGCCCAAGTAAAGCATCTTTGTCATACCGAACTCGCACTTGGACTCTTTGGCATATAATGACTGTGCCTCCATGATGCTCAATACGTCATCCAAGTGCCTCATATGCTCTTTCCATGATTGGCTATAGATCAAGATGTCATCGAAGAAAACCAAGACTGATTTCCTTAACTGATCCCTGAATATATGGTTCATGCAAGACTAGAATGTAGTGGGTGCATAGGTTAGCCCAAATGGCATAACCAGGAACTCGAACTGTCCAAAATGACTTTGAAATGTCGTCTTCTCTATGTCCTTCTCTCGGATGTTGATCTGATGATATGCAGAGCGTAGATCAATCTTTGATAAGAAAACTGCCCCATGCAGTTCATGCATCAACTCGTCAATGCGTGGGATAGGGTATCGATTCTTGATGGTTTTCTTGTTCAAGGCTCGGTAATCAATGCACATCCTCATGGTGCCATCCTTCTTTAGAACTAAGACAACTGAAGAAGCAAATGGACTATTTCTCAGTCTGATGTGTCCCATTGCCAACAATTCCTTGATTGCCTTCTCTATCTCATCCTTGAACCTCCTAGGATGATGATAGGGGGGGGTGATAATAGGTTTGGCCCCCTCCTCCAACTCAATGGTGTGCTCAAACCCCCCGTCAGGGGGTCTCCTTGGTGGAATTGCCTCAAAGGCCTGCTAATGTTGTCCCAATAAATCCTTGATCTCTATATGGTACTATTGTCGACCCTCTGAATCCTTTTGCGTAGTGATCAAACACTCGGCGGCATATGCTACTTCCCCATGTCTGAATATCCTCTCCATCCTCTTGGCTGAAACTGTCCTGGGTGCTCTTGTCGACATACCTGTTAGAACAACCTTCTTCCCGTCATGGTCTTTGAATCCCATCTCCAAGGTTTGGTAATTGGTGGTGATTTTTCCCAAGGTAATCATCCACTGGACTCCCAACACCACATCTGTGTCAGATAGGTCAACCACATAAAATGTATCTCTCACTGTATAGTAGCCTAACTTTACCTCCAAGTATGGAACTCTGTCAAGACACTCCACTATGTGGCCATCTGCTACTGCAACGTCAAACCCCTCAAACTCCTATGTCTGAAGTGTCCGTCTCGACACTAGTGAAGCGTCAATGAAGTTGTGGGTGGCCCCACCATCTATCAGGGCGATTTCCCGTTGCCCCTGAGTATTCCCTCTGATCCGGAGGCTATCATACTTGGGAAAACCAGAAAGGGTCGCCATGAATCCTCCCTTTGTTGGTTTCCTCCTGTTAGCTTGCTCAGGCGACTGTGGGACTAGTGGAGGATGGGCTCCTGCCGGTGTCGGAGGTCTACGGGGAGGTTGCTCCTCTACCTATGCTGACTCCTCCTCTGAGCTAGTGGATCCACTGTCCTGCTCCTCCTCCTCACTATCCACACTGTCTGTTGCCACCTCAATATAATGAATCTCTCCCTTGCCCATGCACCGGTGGCCTAGGACCCAAGTGTCTCTGCAGTTGAAGCAAAGCTTCTTCTTCATAAGCTCTCGCCTAGTCTCATCATCCAGCTTCTCCTTGCCCTTCCATTCTCTCTGGAATGGCTTCCTGTCTCGATCCTTCTGGGGTACGAAGGGTTTGGAAAAGGTTTTAGTCTTTGGCACCGAGTCTGCCAAATCTTGAGTGTGAAGGATGGCATCCTGCAAGGTGGGAGGCCTATATGCCTTCACCCATCCTCTCAAAGACTCGGTGAGTCCTTCTATGAATAGCATCATCAGCCTGGGCTCTGATATATCTGTCACTGCCACGACTACCCGCTGAAACTCCGTGATGAACGCCACTACTGTGCGAGTTTGTCTCAACTAGGCTAGATCCCTGAAGTGGATCTTGGGATCCCTCCTGTCAAACCTGTGCATGAGCCTCTCTGTGAACTCCCTATAGGAAGTGATGCCACTGTGACCCAATGTCACCACCATGATACCACCACTCGTGTGCCTCACCCTCCAAGTGTAAGGTCGCAAAACTGATGGCCTCTATCTCGGTCATCTGGTTGAGCTTGTAGTATGTGTCTAGCTTCTGTACCCAAGCTCTAGCGGTGCATTTGGGCAATCTGTCAAAAGAAGGTATGGTGAGTTTACCAACTTTTTGAATGAAATCCATGGTATGCCCTTGTTGTTGTTGTTGTTACGGTCCTCCCCTCTGTAGCTCGCTGGGACGATTCCTGAGTCTGAGTCCACAGTACTCGACTAGGGTCATGTCCTGGTGGATGTCATGACCCAATGCTGCGTACTCCCTCCTATTCTCTGCAATGTCCTCTGCATGAGTGGGTGGCCTCTGTGCTATCAGTGGCGGTGGGGCTACCAGGGGTGCCCTCTGGAAACTGGGAAACAAGGGTCTGGGAATCCTACTCGCAGAGGTGTATGTGCAAGAGGGTGACTGGGGTCTACTGCCTTCTCCTGAGTTCCCCTGTGTTGCATGCGGGACTTGTGTGTCTGGGGTGCCCAATCTAGCCAATCTATCAACCACCTGTGCCAAGGACTGAGACATGGTCTGTTGATTAGCTAACATATCGTCGATAACCTGCATGAAAGTTGTCTCTGGATCTACGGGGGCCTTGCCACTGCCCTCTGGTCACTCATATCTGTCTCCTAACATCCTCTCTGCCTCGCACTCAGCCTCACGCTCTGCCCTTCTCTTTGCTTCTCTTCCTCTTCCTCTCAGCTAGGAGGAAAAGGGGGAAAGTCAGGCCTATGCCTTCTTTCCTTATGCCTGTTGTAAGTGACATATTCGTCACCTATGTGTTCACGGCCCTCTGGGTCTTCTGCTGCACTCATTGTCTTTAGTCACAGGCTGGCAGGACTAAAGCTTTGATACCTCTGTAATGTTCCTGACTTGGCTAGTCTAAGAAACTGCTAATGTGTGTGTAGAATTAATCGTTTACAACATATAAATGATCATACAAATAACAAATGCAACAAAGGACTGCAAAGTTTATATTATGATATCTCTGTGGATTACAAAATGGTCGAATGCGGCTGAATTAACTGACAATACTCAACTATATCAACAGACAAAGGATATTAGCCGGAATACAAATAAGCAACTAAAAGATAATACCTAGAAAATGGGAGCACTGCGGAAACAATGGATGCGCTAGGACTATGGCAGCTCTGATGGTAACTGTTGGAAGTCTGGAAAGTTCACCCTGGGAGTTGTACTTCTCAAAATGGCCTGGAAACTGCCCCAAATGATGCGCCCTGCTCTAGTCCTCAGTACTGGTAACTGTCAGACTCTTATGTTGGTGATTTTCGACCCCGGAAGGATCCCCCTGGGGGAATGCACCCCTCTCTCTCTTGCAAAATGCGTCCTAGTGATTCCACCTCCAGAACCAAACGAGATGTGTCTCAAAATGACCGCCTTGGTCTACTCGGAAATGGGTCGGAAGGGTTTCCTTGTATATGACCCGATTCTCGCTCTAGAACTCCAAATGTATCCGCCAAAAGTGTCGCACGTCCAAGTCTTGAAAATGCGCCCCAATTGATTCCTACGTCGAAATCTGATAAGGAACCAGGCAAAAGATGTGCCTTACCTTCCTCTCAAATGGGTCAGAGGGAAATCTCGGAATTCTCCTTGGATGGGATAAGTTGACTAAAAACCCTCTCAGAAGTTGCGCCCTCACTCTGGATGAATGTGCCCTTGCTGTTGAACAATGTGTAACTGCTGTTAAAGAATGATGGAAGACCTGAATGATCTCCTTGGTGACTAGGGTGTGTCTCTCAAGACTGAAATCAACCAACTGGTGTCTTCCTCCTGGAATCCACTGAACTATCTCTCCTGAGATGCGCCTCTTCTCCTCAATGATGAATTAGGTCACTGACCCTTCCTTTATAGCTTTCCAAAACCCTAAATCACTGCTGAAACCCTAATTCACTATTGACTTCTAATTTTATCCCATACTTACTTAAAAGCGCTTTTTACCCTTTTTAGCTCAATATCACTTTCTAAATATAACACCGGTGACTGAAGTGACCTCTAGTGACCCTGTTTACCCCTTTCTGGCCCTAGCTATAGTCTAACAGGGCGGTTTAGACCATTAAGCCTCTCTGGAGCTCCTATTTGGAAAGGGACATTACATCCACGACCTCTAAAAACCCACAAGATTTAGCAAATGGAATGATTTCCTCCTTCAACAATAAATCCCAAGAAGGATCTGCCTAATATCTCCTTCTTGATTAGCTAGGGTGGAATAGTTTCACCACTGAACCCAATCACTTAGCGATTTCAGTCCACAGAGCCAAAAAGCTACGAAAGTTCTCCAAAATCCAATTTGAGAAAAATAATCATGAATAATGAGAATGAGCTCCAATTTCACTTTTTATACCCTTTTTTCCTTTTCCGCTCTAATAATTAATTATAAAGTAACTTTATAATAAATATTTCCGCAAAGTCACTTTCTATTTCCTTTTAAGTTAATTATTCGATATCACCTTAGATGTTGTTTTTTCATCGGGCAACATTAAATAATTAAATTAATTAATTCTCTTGCACCAATTATAGCCTACGGGAATTAAATAGGCTATTAAGTCCTCTTGGAATGATCACTAGGAAAGGTACATTACAGCCCCACCCAAAGATCTACACAAATTCTTACTTGTTCACCATTCCCCACCCACCAAGTTAACTAGTTGTCAATCACACGAAAGATTTGTATAATTTCCTTCCAATGAGTCCAACCATTATTTACATTCTTGGATTTCTAATCCAAACAATTAAATTTCCAGGCCTAATATATTTTCTGCAAACCCTCCAAGTATTTCCCCATGATCCATGGATGGTAAATGAGGTAAACCATTGGCCTTGATTATGGAGCCTAACCTTGAGGGGATCAAGAGAGTCAATCCCATGACCTCCTTAACTTTTGGGGAGATATAAGAGGTCTCATGCCTAGCTCATGACCACTGGAGCTAATCCTCGGGGCTTTCTATGTTCTTCCATTTCACTCAAGGTATACTCTCATTTTCCTTTTTTCTCATCCACTAAAATTTGAATCATTTTTCTAATATTTTCCAAGATTCCTTTTGGAATATAAGCCAAAGAATGCTAGAACATTAGAATTGCTTCCAATACTAACTTTACAAATGTTACTCTTCCCTCCATTGACAACCATCTATTACCCCAATTATTTATTATAGCCTAAATCTTTTCTAATAATCGGAACCAATCTCTCTTCCCATATCCATTTGGTTTTCGAGAAAAAACCAGATATTTGAAGTTTGAACACTACATGAAATCACGGGGGCTTCACCTTGTTGACCAATATCTTATCATGTTCATTCACAAAGAATGTTTTAAAAGTGTGAAAGATAAAGTCAATATATTGTAGTTATTGGAGGGGAGGTGCATGGTATTGGAGGGTTTATAGGTATTGGGGGTATAAAAAGGGGTATCTAGTTAAAGCAAAGGTAATTTTATTGGAAAGATGTATTGAGAGGGTGATTCAACAAAAGGAATTTGGGAGGTATTTATTAATATTTAGTGAAATTGGGGGTTTTCTTTAATATTCCATGTATGCACGTGCTATGCCACATGGTCACTGAGTGAAGACCCCATGTTTCTATGGAAAAAAAATTAGCAACTAATTTTCTACTTTAGCATCCAAGCCATTAAAAGAAATTGTGGATTTTTGACCATTGATCTCCATACCTATAGTAACACTATGTGTCTCTAAAATTTCCTACAATGTTTGTGCATCTCTCAGAGATGCATTATTAAACAAGAGTACATCATCTACAAACAGAAGATGAGATAAGTATAGTACCCTACCTATTTTAACTCCTATAATGGCTCCCACCCACCTTGCTCCCAAAATATCCATACTAGACCTTCAACAACAACAAGGTTGACAGGGGACGTCCTTGTCTCAATCCCTTGTAGGATTCAAGAACTTGGATGCTGACCCATTTTTAAGAATTGCAAAAGAAACTAAGGTTAAACATCCTGTCATATACCTACTAAGGTTAAACATCCTGTCATATACCTGACTAGTGGAAAATTGAACCCTACATGGAGTACCATCAACTTGATGTTAACCAACTTGTTCTACTATATTCTTTTGACAAGTCAAGTTTCATGACTATTGTTGGAATTTTCTTTGATTTTATAGAATGTAAGCCTTCTTGTGTTAACCAACTTTTTCTTTCATATTCTTTTGACAAGTCAAGTTTCATAACCATTGTTGGAATTATCTTTGATTTTATAGAATGCAATCCTTCTTGTGCTACTCCAATAGCATCATGCATCTATCTCCTACTAGAAACATAAAATGATCTTAAGAAATAACTTCTGAAAATATTTATTTACCCTTATAGCCAATATATTTGCCATAATTTTAAATATACAGTTACATAAGGATCATCAAAGGTTTTTGGATTATCCTTTTTTGTGATGAGTGCTAAAAATGTAGAGTTGAATACTCCCAAAACTTTCTTGTGCTTCTTGCCTCTTCAATTACCCTGATTAAATATTCTTCCAGTGGTTTATAAAAACCAATGAAAAATTCAATTGGCTAACCATCTCGCCCCAATCTTTTATCTTTTTGAAATATGCTAAAATAAATTTTCAATCCTCCTTCAAGACTTCTTCCATCGACATTTGATTTGCTTCCTTAGACACAAATCTTGTAAAGGAAGTAGTTATGTTCAAAATTTCTGCTATATTAGCTCTTGTTGGCTCTATATAAATAGATTGTAAGTGAGAGGCCCCCATTTAAGTTATTTCATGCAATTGTCTAACTTTACCTCCATTTGGCTTATCCATTTCCAATATAGTATTTATTCTCTTCCTATGCTTTGCATAGTTATGAAAAAAAATGTATTTTCATCTCACTTTTGCAACTAGATTGCCCTACTCTTTATTATCCACTATGTTTCTTTCCAACCCATTATCTATCTAAACTCCTTAGCCTACTTTTCTCCTCTCATTGAAAACCCCATCCATGTTCCTCTCATAGAGTTGGCTATATTGTCCTATGCTTCTTTTAGGTCCTTTCCCATGTTTCTAAATTTATTAGATACCAGAGCTAAGATTGTTTTCTTCGCCTTTTTAATGCTACTGCAAACTGGTAACTTGCTAAGTCTCTTGACGTTTTATCATAACCAACCCATTCATCTTTTACCAGCTTCAAACAATCCTCATCCTCTAACCAAATAGGGTTAAATTTCAATGGGCTAGCTGGCTTCAAGTCTTACTTCTCTAGTTCGATTAGAATGGACAGGTGATCTAAGCCCCCTCTAAACTTTACCCAAGATCTAACCCTATTTAATTCGCTCATTAGATTTTTAGTTACCAAAAACCTATCAAGTCTCTTTAAAGCTTGAGCTTCACTTGATCTATTATTCTTTAATGTGGGTGAATTTTTAAAGGGTTCCACATATACAAAGTTTTCCTCTTCTATCTTGCACCTGAAAAAAACAAGCTAACCCATTCAGCTTTGTTGATTCCCCCCATACCTTAGATCTATTAAGTGTAAAATTTAAATCTCCCTCTATAATCAACCTCTCATCCTTCCTGCAATCTAGAGAAAAAAATTCCTCCCAAAAAGATTTATTATCATCATATATACCATAACAATTGATTACATAAATCTTCTGCCCTATCTCCTGAAATAGAAATTCTATCCATATACTTGATGCAAGGAAAAAGGAATTTAGTAAGGGTATAGACTTCTTCCACCCAGTTAGAATCCCTCTTGAATTGCCTACTGTATCTATAGCTAAAAAATCCCATTCCTTCGTTATTTTCTCCAAAACATCTATCATCTTCTGGCCCTTTCCCATTGTCTCTTGTAATAGGATCACATCCAGAATATGTAATTCTACCAATCTTGCTTGAGAAAGTCTTTTAGAGGGACTACGCAATCCATTGATACTCAGGAATGAAATAATCATTGTTTAACCCTAGTAGGTGTATGTCTTTCTCTAAGGACCCCATTCATTGCTTTTTGTTTCCCTTGTTGAATCTCTTTCAAAGCCTTTTCTTATGCATGCTAGAGGAAAAATATTCTCCCTAAAAGGGATGAAGACAGATCCCTCCATGGATCCAAACCCGACCTCCCTTCGATAACCTCTTCCCCATTGGCTTTGTCTCCCTTCTTAGACCTCAAGTGGTATCCGGGTTTGGTGCACTTTCCATAAAGCTCCTATGAAGAATATTCAAATGGACTAGTAATTGTTGATTATTTGGGTTGGTTGTCATGTAAGACTATTCTATATGGATAGTACATGTCATGCCATTTCCGGTGGTATGTGGAACGTCACATAACTCCTCACGGTTAGAAAGTTATGGCCATGTGAAGTTGGAGAACCCTCATGAGTCATCTAGAAGCCCCAAAAGGTCAAAGTAGTCAAAGTGGTTGCAAAGAAGAAATTGTTTAAATAATAAAGTGAAGTGATGAGTGTAATATAACTCAAAGTGGATACAAAAGAAATTTTTAAATAATAAAGTTAATGGAGAAATTACTAACTGGACAAGTGGTTAGAAGTGTGTTAGCCCTAAAATAAGGAAAATGGTTTAAGAGATTTTAGAAAGTAATAATAAAATTGAGTAATGAGTGTACTATAAGTCAAAGTGGATACAAAATAAATTATTTAAATAATAAAGTTAATGGAGAAATTACTAAGTGGACAAGTGGTTAGAAGTGGGTTAGCCCTAAAATAAGAAAAATGGTTTAAGATGGTTAGAAGGTAACCCCTTGAGAAAGCTACATAAAAGTATAAATAAGAGGCAAGGGTCTCTCATTTTAATCACACTTGAGCATATTGAATATCTACAAGTGTCTGAGGTAACCAAAGGATATCTAAGGCGAATTTCAGAGGGAAGGTGAAGTAAAGAAGGCCAAAATTCGAGGGAGGATAAATTATGTCAAACAATTGGTTTAGGTTGATGGACAGTTGGTATGGATTGTTGGCTGTCATTGATGTCAACCATTGGAGAGTGATATTGTAGATTGATGTCAACCCTTGGAGAAAATCCGGTAGCAAATTCCAGTAGCACAAAGGTTTGGGTAATGGACCCAAGTTTGTTTGATGTATAATGGTATGAGTTTTAATATATTTTAAGGTAATACTATTCTATATGGGTAGTACATGTCATGTCATTTCCGGTGGTATGTGGAACATCACATAACTCCTCACGGTTAGAGAGTATTTATGGCCATGTGAAGTTGGAGAACCCAGGTTTGAGTAATGGACCCAAGTTTCTTTGATGTATAATGGTATGAGTTTTGATATATTTGGAGGCAAGGCTATTCTAGATGGATAGTACATGTCATGTCATTTCTGGTGGTATGTGGAACGTCACATAACTCCTCACGGCTTAAGAGTTATGGCCTTACGAATTTGGAGAACCCTCATGAGTCATCTAGAAGCCCCAAAAGGTCAAAGTAGTCAAAGTGGTTTAAGAGATTTTTAGAAGGTAAATAATAAAATGAAGTGATGAGTGTACTATAATTCAAAGTAAATACAAAATAGATTATTCAAATAATAAAATTAATGGAGAAATTACTAAGTTGACATGTGGTTAGAAGTGGGTTAGCCCTAAAATAAGGAAAGTGGTTTAAAATGGTTAGAAGGTGACCCCTTGAGGTAAAGTGAAGTGATGAGTGTACTATGAGTCAAAGTGGATAAAAAATAAATTATTTAAATAATAAAGTTAATGGATAAATTACTATTTGGACAAGTGGTTAGAAGTTGTTTAACCCTAAAATAAGGAAAGTGGGTTAAGATGGTTAAAAGGTAACCCCTTGAGGAAGCTACACGAAAGTATAAATAAGAGGCAAGGCTCTCTCATTTCAAATCACACTTGAACATATTGAATATCTTCAAGTGACTGAGGTAACGAAAGGATATCTAAGCCGAATTTCAGAGAGAAGGTGAAGTAAAGAAGGCCGAAATTCAAGGGAGGATAAATTCTTTTGATGATGCTTTCTAAGGTATGTTATTTACAGGTCATCTCACCATTTTCGCAATAAATTTTTTTCTAGAATGGTTCAAACCATGAAATTGATAGGCCATTGATAAAACATATCCAAGTAACAATGGTACGAATTTTTGTTTGTGGGTCGTTGTAGTTTTCGAGTTACACTACGTGGAAAATAGGGTTTGTGGCTAATTCTGAAACTAGTCTAAAACATGTTTTGGGTAAAAATGCCATAACTTCTTCATAATAGATCCAAATTAAGTAAGACCAAATGTGTTGGTTAGGGTACAGTTTATAGTATTCTGTGTAAAATTTTCAGATCCATACAACCAATATTCTGTGCGAGGCACGGTCTACAAGTTCGCTCTCTAGAATAAGCCAAAATTCAACAAGGTATGTTATTTTTGCTATAACTTTTTTTCTGAGAGGTTCCAAGTAGTGACACCTAGAGGAATTGCATAAAACACACTGAAGAACATTGTGTACTATTTTCAGATCTTTATTCATTACAAGTACATAGTTATGATTATTTCAAGTTAGGGTTGTTGACTAATCGAAAACTAATCATGTGAGACTAAAGAAAAGTTTGATGAAAATGTTAGTATCATGTTATTAAAGTTAATGAAGGTTTGCAGGTATGTGATCATATACACCAGGTCTATTACAGAGTTACAAATTAGATTTGGATGATGAAATTGATGAGGGCTTTTGGTTGAGGTACATGTTGGGTATATGGTTAAGACAAGTAGTTGATGAGTTGGCACATACATGAGGTGTATAGTTGTAAATGTTGGTACATCTTGATGAGTCATAGTTGATGAGTAGTTGATACATGATTGGTACATAGTTGGAGGCACTTGTTAGTATTATTGTTGACACATGGTTTATGGATGATGTAGCATACTTGTATTGGTATATTATTAGAAGCATATATTGATCTTGGTGATGATTATGAGTTGTTGTGTTATGCTTGGTTGATGCACATCTTTGAGAGTTGTCTTGGTGATTGATCTTGATGAGTAGATATGATTTGGTTGATAAGATTGATGAGACAGGTTGTTGTGATAGGTTGTTTGGACAGGTTGTTGTGACATGTTATTTGTACATGTTTGATGCATGGTTGATGCACTTATTCATGGTACAGGTTGAGGTATAGGGTTGGTACATGGTTGATGCACTTGTTCATGGTACAAGTTGAGGTACAGGTTGGTGCATGGTTAATGCACTTGTTTATGGTACAGGTTGACTACAATTTGTTTGGTACAGGTTGGTGCATGGTTGACGCACTTGTTTATGGTACATGTTGATTACAGGTTGAGGTACATGTTGATGCATGGTTCAGTTTATTGGTACAGGTTGTTTGGTATAGGTTTACAACAGTATATCTCACAGTGATAGTGTGACAGTGGTTCCATCATTTTACTTCTACATCAGGGCGGTTGGATGGGGCAAGGAAAGGTGGTTGTAGCCACCTTTCGGTTCTAGCCGGAGAACATAGGGAGTTGTAGCCTCCTTCTGGTTGTAGCCAGAGAATTGGGGAGTTGGAGCTTCCTTCAGGTTGTAGCCTGAGAAACTAAGGGGTTGGAGCCTCCTTCCAGTTGCAGCTGGAAAACAAGGGAAGTTGGTGCTTCCAATAAATGTAACTCTTAAATACATATAAGAAAATTCATTTTGTGGTTTTCTCTCGCTTTGGGCTTCCACATAAAACATTGGTGTACTTTGTATGTGTGTGATTGTTCATTTGTTCATTGTTTATTTACTCTGCAACTATTGGATGATAATGCTACATTGATATAGCACCTGCATTTTATGGTAAAAAATGATTAAGTTGCTCTATTACTGATTCAACCCCCCTCTCAGTAATCTAACAATTGGTATCAAAGCAGGTTCCTTCAAGAAACATTTTAACCACTAGAAGGAGATAATGGATTATTCTGAGAATGGAGTACCAATGTTGAATGGTCAGAATGGTTTTAAGTATGAGATGTGGAGCATAAGGACGAAAGTATTTTTACAAGCACGGGGAAATTATATTTGGCTATCAGTTGTTACAGGATATGATAGTTCAAAAAGGGCAAAGACTCCAGCCAAGAAGGAATTGAAGAAGAATAAAAAAATAGCAATGGATTTCATCTGGGATGGATTATCTAATCCAGTAAGAGAAAAGGTTGGTAAATGTTCATCAACCAAAGAACTTTGGAATAAGTTACATGACATATATTCTTCACCCATCACAGATTCAGAAAATGCCAAAGAATATGCAGATACAAAACAAGAAGAAAGATGTTTATCATGTCAGACAGATTCAGAAGAGGAAGAGTATGAAGAAGTAGAAGTTGATTACAGAGAAAAATTGATCAATGCAATTGAATATCTAAAGAAAGAAAGAGAAGAAAACAAGTCATTCAAGAAAGAATTGATGAAGCAAAAGTAAAGTGTTCAAGGTTCCGAAAAGGATCAGAACGTCATCAAGAATTTAAGAGTTTAACTAGAAGAGGCCAAAAGAATTGAAGAAACTCTAGAATATCAAAATAAATGTTTAGAAGTCAACATAGCAGCATAAAAGAAATATGCAGAAAAGAGAGAAAATATACTGATGGATCATCTCAAGGAAAGAACCAATGACTTAAACCAACTTGAGGAAGAGTTTGGTCAAGAACAGAGAATACTGGAAGAAGAAATAATTACATTGAAAATCCAACTTGAAGAAGCAAAGAGAACAGAAGAGGTCATGAAGTCTCAGATAATGAAGAAAGAAGAAGAGATTGAGAATCTTGAAGATGAAGTTGTCACACTAAGAGTGAAAATCGTCAAGCTCAACAAGAACGTTGAAGAGATAGAAACATCCACATCAGTTGTAGAGAATGAAGAGAAGCACTCTACGTTGCTAGAAAAGAAGAATGAAGAAAATAGAAAGAGTTCTGTAGAAGTACTCTAGAAATGAATCATGGTCAACCTGAATCTAAGAAAACTAATAAAGATACATCTTTAAGAAGACCATCCATGTTCAAGCCACAAAGAAGCTTCAATCATGATCATGATCAGTCAAGGTAGAAATTCAGAAGGACTACACCACAAAAAAGATCATTCACTCCGAGGTATGAAATTTTTTTTATGGTCATTGTTTTTATTGTACTAACTTTGGACATAAGGTTGCAAATTGCAGGGATTATAAAAGAAATGTTCAAGCAAGAAATGCCTATGTGGCCCCAAGTAACATTGAATGTTACAAATGTCATAATTATGGACACAACTCGTGATTGTAGAAGCATGATCGATACTTCCACGAAAGAAAACACTAATATCAGATATAAGAAAGTATGGATAAGAAAACTGGAAGAACAGGTGAACAAAGACCAGGTCCCAAAGATCGCAAGATTGAAAATAAAACGAGATGAAGAAAAATCTACAAAGAAAAAGAAGGATGTCAGATATAGAAAGGTTTGGAAAATAAATGAAGGAAAAGAAGGACAAGTAAATAAGGAACAGGTTCAAGATATTGTACCTTCGAGTATTGTAGTGAAAGATGAATCCATAGACAGAAAGAAAGAAGTCAGAGCTTAGAGAGATGATGAATCTACCAATGAAGATGATGATGAATACACATTAGAACAGGAATTGTTCTGAGCCATTCGGCTTAGAGACTCCCAGGTAATATGAATATTAGACAGGGGGAGTCTATGCGATAGTTGTGACAAACCAAAGAACCATCCTTCGAGCAACTTGCAGAGTTTGAGAAGACAAATCCAGAGCAGTCAGTTAGCAGAAGTACAGTTTGATAGATTAATCAAGACTTCATGATAGTATAGTGCTAAATGTGTCAGCGTTATGGACAATTGTGCAAGTAGAGTCTTGTACAGTATGGAAAGACATGGATTTGTAAGAATACTTAGCAGGTTTTGACAGATATATGAAAGTGGATAAGAGCATGGATTCATAGATTTCTTCAGAGAGTGGTTCAAAGACAAAAGAACATTATCATAATGGATGATAATTACACAAGAAATGGCTTGAACAATGCTAATGGATTCCAAATTGACAGATATTTTTTGGATCCATGGAGTGCACAACAATTCACATTCAAAACAGAGTAATGCTTAGAAACAACAATGACAAAACTTTCTACGAACTATGAAAAGGAAGCGCAGACAACAACCTCTACATCAAGGTAACTCAAGGTAGTATTTTATTAATTGAAATTTATATTGATGATATTGTTTTTGGAAGTACTAATGACAGGTTAAGACAGAAATTTGCAAAGGATATGTAGAATGAATTAGAAATGTCATTACTTGGAGAACTATCATTATTTCTGGGTCTTCAGATATGTCAAGCAACCAAGGAATTTTTATTTCTCAAACTAAGTATATCAGAGAAATGCTAAAGAGGTTCGGAATGGAATATTGAAAACTAGTTACCACTCCTATGCAAACCAGTTTCAAGTTGAGCAAATATGATGATTCCAAGTCTACAGACCAGAGGCAATATAGGTCAATGATTGGTAGCTTACTATATGTGACAACATCTAGACCAGATGTAATGCAGGCAGTTGGACATGTAGCACAATTTCAAGCAGCACTAAAGGAATCACATGTATTAGCAATGAAGAGGATTTCCAGATATCTCAAAGGAACAGAAGAATTTGGATTATGGTATCCAAAAGGAAAGGATCGATCACTTATTGCCTACACAGATGCAAATTGGGCAGGTTGCATTGATGGCCAAAGAAGCACCAGTGGAGCAACATTCTACTTGGGTGAGTGTTTAGTATCATGGCTAAGCAAGGAACAATCATCAGCATCTTTATCTACACCCGAGGCGCACTATATTGCAACAATAACATGTTCTACACAGGTTCTATGGATGAAAAAAACTCTAACAGATATACAGGTTCAGTATGATGAGCCCATTCCAATCTATTGTGATAATACAAGTGTCATCAGTATCTCAAAGAACTCGGTGATGCACTCCAAAACGAAGCACATTCCAATAAAATATCACCTTATACGAGAACAAGTTGCGGAGAAGAACATCAAAGTTGAATATGTGGGCACAAAAGAACAAGTGGCAGACATCTTTACAAAACCGTTTCCACAGGAAGCCTTTGAGTATCTTTTCCAAACACTCGGAGTACTTTCTACTCCAAAATGAATGCTTTTGAATACTTATCTTATATGTCTTAGATTTACATAAGGAAGCACCATAAAGAGGACAATTCAGATTGGGAGATCAGTTTCAGGAAGAGCTCAGTCATGGGAAGTATCCCCAAGGACAGTTCAGTTAGGGGGAGCAACCCTAGATGGTATTAATGTTTATGCCATTATTATAGTTCTTTGCATTTCATAAAGATAAGAGCATAATAAGAACAAGATCACTGAGAAATACACATCCACAAGAGACACAACATTTATCCTGGGAAACCCTCTAGGGGAAGAAAACCCAACAAAAACTTCCTTATCATAAATAGCTTATACAATGTTCAAGAGATAACTCAAGCAATACAGAAAAGTCCTCCTCAAGAGATGCGCCACCCTTCTTCTCCTCTCACCAACTTGAAATTGCAGCTTGCCTCATAAGAGAATGAGCAAGTGAAGTGTGTGTGTTAGAAGTGAGGCGCTAGCCTCTTATTTATATCAATCTGGCACGTGTGAAGAATCACCATCTGACAGGGCCGACCTCTCACACTGGGTGGGTAAACCCACCTTTAATTAATTCTGGCCCTTTCATTATAACTGCTGGGGCCGACTTCTTATTCTGCACATTGTAATTGTCCGATGACCAATCCGCAAAAGGGGATTTGGTCCTTATA
>ML776825.1:1793569-1819425 GCA_009831015.1 Picea engelmannii
GGCGGGACGACCCTCCAAATGGCAGACAATCGGCGCGTCGATTATCAGTCGCATGGGACCGCGACCATGCTTGTGGGGTGTTGGGGCGATGAGCTATCGGCTACATGGGACTGCGACCAAGCCCGTGGGGTGTTGGGGTAATGCCCGACATCGCCATCCCCGCCCAGACCCTCTGCCCAACAGACATTCGACGGTCGCATGGGACCACGGCCAGGCCCACGAGGGCTAGAGCGATGCCTGACATCACCCCCAAGCCATATATATATATATATATATATATATATATAATTTTTTCTTCTCATTTATTTTAAATTTTATATTTTAAGTTTTTTTTTTCAATTTTTTTTTTATATGAATTTTTTTAATTTTTTTTAAAATATACATGTTTCTATTTTGTTTTTTATTTTAGTTTTTAAACTTTTATTTTAGGTATTTTTTATATGTTTTTATTTTAAATCAATTTTTATTTATTTTTTTAATTTCGCTTCTTTTTTAGTGTTTTTGGAGTTTTTTTTTTTGTTGCTTTTTTCTTTTAGGTTTCAAGGGTTTTTTTATTATTCTTTTTAAAAAATACATTTTTTTTTTTAAATTGTTGTTTCGGAGAAATTTTAAATTTTGTTTATATCATTTTAGTTTACTTTTCCATCATTTTTTAATGGTTTTTTTTTAATTTAGGTTTCGAATATATTTTTTTAAATGTGTTTTTTTCTTCATTTAAAAAAAAAAGGCTTTCTCCTTTTTATTTATTTATTTTTTAATGTAAATTAAAAACAAAAGGTTAGTAAAAAAAATTTGAAGTGACCATTTAGTATCCAATTTTTTTTACTTTTTCAATTAGGTCGTAATGATCAAGAATTTTAACGTTTAGAAAAAAACATTTTGTTTTAGTTAGCGTCACGTTTTTATTTAAGTGTTGATTTTAAGGTTTTTCTGAGCAACTATTTTAGTTTTAAGGTCATGCTTGAAAAAAGTTGTAATTTTAACCTGTTATCCCCGATTTCTAGGGATAACTAGGAGATCATGTCTCGAGGCATACAAATCCTAGACATGGAGTACCGAGAGCAGGATTGACCTGAGCATGGCCCTGGAGGGCACATCCTTCTCTTCTTTCATCAGATTTGTCTTGTCAGCAGCAACAACATCCATCACCATCGGTCTGGTCTTGTATCGGACTAGGCTCTTGCTCCATGAGGTAATTGGTCCAGGTATCATCGTATGTGTCACTTTTGATCATTATAACCTTTAGATATATGCATCTTACTCCTTTTATTTCTAACATCTACTTGGATCTTACATTAACCCACTTGAGATTGACAGGGTGCCCTAGCAAGCCTGTACCCATAGGTTTTGGTTTGTCACCGAGGGGATTTCTAAAGAGCCATCGTCCACTCCCATCATATCATCACTTTTTCATCTTATCTCCCACTCATCTGTCCCATTCCCCTAGTCCGGGCATTAGGATGATATGTTTGTGGGGTTGCACCTTATCTCGTGGGAAGAAGGGGCTAAAGGCCCAAAAGGTAAAAGTAGTTGGTACAAGATAAAAGCCATAAAAATGAAACCTAGAGATGCCTCACCTTGGGATCCCCGAGAAGGCAATAAAAAGCCTCTCAGCAAGAAACAAGAGGAACAGAAGAAAAATAACAAAACAAGACCTAGCCAAGAGGATAGGGGGTCTCATCACGAGCCAGCCTATTATGTTCATGGGTACCTAACAGCATGACATTGCCACTATCTCGTTACCACGCTAGGGCAGTGACCTTTGGTTGCATGGCCAAGGGAAAGGGGGTCTCATCACGAGCCATCCTTACCATCTCTATGAAAGTGATTGTGGGTAACACTGTCATCTCTGGTCACCACGCCAAGGCAGTGTCCTCTAGTTAGTCCTTGAAATAAAAGAAAAAAGGAAAAAGAAAATAAATAAAAGGAAGAATAAAGGAAAGAAAGGGTTTGAAAAAAATTGCATCCATGACAGGTACAGCTCGCCTTCTACAAAGGCACCAATAGGTAATATCACACATCCCTGTCTCTCACTCTACCCGTATGTCTAGACATCCCTTATCCACATCACCTCGTTTTACATGGCTTGGATGATACCCCTTGGAGACTTTCCTTTCCTTATGGATACTAGCCCAATAGGGTGCCTTGTCTTTTTCTTCAGCCTTGCATTGTAGGTCTTTGTAATGTCTTTGAGATATTGGATGATATATCAGGGTTTTTATGCATATGTTTGATAATATTAATGATGAGATGTGATTAACATTGCTATGATCCCTGTGACTGATGAGCCCATGGAGGGCGAAGTTTTTGATGTGAAGGACCATGCCCGACAGACAGGTACCACGTGGACCGGTACACATGGGGAGATGATTAGTTCGGACCTCCATGGGGCTGAAGAGCCAATCAGATGGTTGCTGGAACCCCATCAAGGGCAGAGACAGGACAGTGTTTGACCGAGCTTTTGCACCTGAGAAGAAGAAGGATGTTCCATCAGGGACACTTTGGCTAGGCCCAGCCTAGGGGGGTTGACCCACTTCCAGCAGAACGTTTCCCTATGATGGCCCAAGACGTCACCTAGGAGCCATTGACGTCACCTTGAGCGTGTGACAGTTTGACAGGGCAGCTGACACATGTGGCATGATTGGGAGGCCCAAAGAGGGCCAACGTTTTGTCAATTTGTGCTGCATTTTCCCTAAAAGGGGGCTAACGTCTCCCTCAGTAGGGCTTGACATCTTTCATATGCTCAGTTAGGGCTTTGGTTTGACAATTTAATGTAAAAACAATATAATTTTGGTTTGTAGCCTTGTCGGCTATTTTTAATGACCTAAATTTAATTAAAGGTCATGATACAGTATATATTGAGGAGTTTTTCCCTCATTTTGACATAACCCACAACTCACTCTCTTGTGAGATCTGATTTTTGCGCCCTTGTTGGGTATTTGGTCTTTTAAGTGAGGCGCACTTGTTGAAGGAAGGATTTTCTTGGCATATTTGGCATTTCTCTTGAAGGAAGGTTTACAATTAGGGTTTCAATGTTATTTCTTCATGATATGTAAGTGTTTTTTCTACAAAACTTCTTAATTGAATGGTTGTAGGCTTATATTCTTGCATTTATTTATAAACTTTGTTGATTTAAAACACTAGGTGACAAGCACACAAGTAGGTCCTTGTTTCATATCCCCTAAAAGAGAAATATTCAGCCATTGAAGAAGGAAGGAAGAGCCTAGCCATTTCTACACTCTTATTGCTTCTTCCCTTGTGCTAGCCGTACCTTTTAAGAGTCAAGAAGGAGGAGACGTCCCAGGCCTAGGTTAACTACACCTAGGGTCGGCCTGCTTCTAGGGTTTGGTGATAGGGCCTTGCCTTTGCAATCCTCTTCCTCACCTCACTCTCTTGTCTTGACTTGTCTTTTATGCTAGTCGTTTTGCCAAGTTTAATCTAAGGAAGGAGGAAAGAGCACGAGGCCTTGCTTAAGCAACATCGGAGTGAGCCTCTTTCCCCTAGGATTTTGATTCTAGGGCCCTGCCATTGCAGCACCCTAGAACCCTTCCCTCTCGTCCTTAGCCTTTTATCCCTTCAACTTTGTGTCCTCTCTTTATTTGACTCCATTTACCCTTAGGCACTGATCTCAGTTCCCCAAGGTTGAAGTGATAGTGACCAAACAACTTTTAAAATCTCTACAATTTGAAACCCTAACTAACTACTAACCCTAATTAGGTTGACGTCACTCTTGGATATTCCATCTTGATGCAGCATTTGTCTTTGATAAGCAATTAGATGATGGTTTAAAGAGCATTTATTGATTAAGGGATTGATTAAATACATTGTTGGTTACATCATCTCAATATTTATTGATGAATTGATATTATTCCATTGCTATATTAATTTACATTAATTTACATTGATCTCATTGATATCTATTGTTTTAATTGCTTATATATTGATATCAGATAGTTATATGAAGTACTAATCCATTGAATTATAGCCTGCATATATTGTTTTGCTATTGTCTTGATCCGGGCAGATGTTCTCATTTGGGGCTACACTTCATTATTGGCTGTTTAGCCGAACTATCTGATCTTGGTGGTAACCTGTGAGGAGGAACTTTTACTTTGACCTTTATACTTTGGCCTCTTCAAAACCCTAGGTTACCGGGGACGTCTCCCCTAGGCTAACCTCCCTTAATAGAAAGAACCTCCCCATTGTGGTGACATTGGGTGGGGTAGGTTCCTATTACGCCAGTTTGGCCTCTACCTTCTAGCCATTTGACCTAGCTACAAACTGTGCGATAACATTTTGGAGTCGTTGCCGGGGAACACTGAATCAATTCTCCTCAAACGATAAATCTTTTCGGTAAGCCTTGCCTCAAAGACCTTTTCTTACAAGCTTACCTGGCGACTCCATTACGGTGTTATTCCCTTTTTTCTTTGGTAGTTTCAAGTAAACTATCTGGCGACTCCACAAACTAGACGGAGATTCAATAATCCTCCTTTGTCTTTCAGAAGGTAGCCTCCCTTAAACTCTCCTGTTGTCAAATCACTTTTCGGGAAGAGCCTTCCTTTAAGAATCATGTCTACCTCTCAGACCGCTACAACGAACCCAACCAACAATCAAAGACAATGGTCATCTACCCTTTTCAGGCCGTTAGACATGTCAGCCATACCAGGCTACCCTAGGAAAATGCCACCCAAGTATGAGAAGTGGTTGCCTAAATTCACCGTTACTGATGTCATCAGTGTCGAAGAGCATATGAGCAACTTTTGGGCATTCTTTYAGCTTCACCCCATCAGTGATGACGCTGAAGATTTGGTCATGAAGTTGTTCTCCGCTACTCTCTATGATGCCTCAAGGCGTTGGTACCTCAGCCTTCCTGATGGAAGCATCAAAACCATGGATAGAATTGAAGAGGCCTTTCTCAAAAGATGGAGTATCAAAGTAGACCCTAATATGATTCTCACACGACTGAATAGCCTTGCTAAGTATGAGAATGAGTCCATTCGGGAATTTCACACCAGATTCGAGACATTGCTACAAAGAATTCCCGCAAGCCATCACCCGAAAGATGACTACCTTGTCCATATTTACACCAGATCTTTCAATGGCCAACTAGGGTATCTTCTTAGAGACAAAAACCCCCAGTCCATTCAAGAAGCCCAAGAGCTCACCACCAAGATAGAAGGAAACCTCCTTTCATCTAAAATTGAGCCTTTTGCTAACCCAAGGGGGAGAATAGACACCAAGCAGAAGATAGTACACAACGTTGAGCCTACTTCAGATCTATGTACCAGTATCAGCAAGCTACAAGCCTCCATGGATGGCATCATAAAGAATCAAGAAGAAATGATGAGCCGGATTGTCAAATTTGAAAAATCCCAGATCCAAGCACCCAGGCCCCCGTTCAAAGGACAATTCCAAAAAGGGAACCAATTTTACAAGCCAAAGAATGAGCACGAAGTTCCAAATACCTTGGCCCCTATGACCGTTGTTGATGAAAATCCTTGGTGCCTGGAGTGCAGTGAAGCACATTGGGAGCATGAATGTTCTTATAACGCTGGCCATCAACAAGTCAACAAAATGCATTGCTTCATGGTTTTACCTCAGATAAATATCACAGATATAGAACACCAAGAGGCCGTAAGGGAAGCAGCCAGAGCAACAAGGATGGCGGTAATAAACAACCTAGATCAGGAATCACGAGAAAAGCTAAAGAAACAAGAAGTTCAAGTATACAGAAGGAAGAACTCGAAACAACCTGCTGCTGATCAGGCAAAGCCCCCGCCCTTGGAGATACTTCTTCCCAAGACTTCCAAGGCTGGTAAGATTGACCTAAATTTTGACTTCGAAGGGGCATTATCAAATATGCATGTGAATGTTCCCCTCAGAGAAGCAATCAAGATCCCATCCATCAAGGAACGATTTGACACTTTCTTTTCGGGATCAGATGAACCTATGGATCCCCCTATTATGTTGCAAGTTGATCATTTCAGGGTCCAATATGATGAGAACCCTCCTTTCTTCATGAATTTAACAATGAACAACAAAAATCTCAACAATTGCATGCTAGATACAGGTGTTGGTGCCAACATGATGTCTCTTAAAGTCATGCAACAAGTGGGTTTGAAGGTCACTAGGCCTTACAGGAATGTGTGTGGTTTCGAATCTAAAGCAATACCCACACACAAGGTGGTTGAAAATGTTGAACTGTGCCTGAAGGAGTATCTAGAAAAGACAGTCCACATTGACATTGTGGTGGTTGATGTTCCAGACGTGTGGGGAATGTTATTGTCTAGGAAGTTTGGCACAATGATAGGCGGTTCCCTTGAGATGGACCTCACCTTTTTGCAATTACCTTTGAAAGATGGAACGGTGGGACGTCTACTTAATGTGCCAATAACTGGGGACCATGTGCAGGATATTGTTCATCCCGTGAATGATGACAAAACCCAAAACGATATGATACAAACTCTTCAGAAATATTCTCCAGAAGGCATTCCCTTTGCAACGGAAGAAGACTTTGATCAGATCGAATGGCCCAAGAAAGAAGAATACCAACAACTCCTAGATGAATTCAAGAACAAAGAAGTTGGGACGGTAAAGATATTAAAGAAAAATGAAGATGATGTACAAATCCGCCCTTCCCAACAAGAAGTCTTTACAGCAGAAGCCAACCCACCTCCCTCAGTACAATACACCAGGGTTGTCCAGGGAACAACCAAATACAAAGTCAGAAAGTATAAGGAGGAAGATATGATATGCATGAAAAGGAGAGCCAACTAACGTAAAAGGAAGCACACAGTCGTGGCTCAGACCCTTCAAAGTTGGAATGGAATCAGTTGATAATTCATACTACTTGTCCACTTTGGAAGGAAGAAGGCGCCCATTACCTATCAGCGAGCACCTCCTTAAACCCCACCAAGGTAGGGGGA
Source organism: Picea engelmannii (assembly GCA_009831015.1). Lineage (NCBI taxonomy): Eukaryota > Viridiplantae > Streptophyta > Pinopsida > Pinales > Pinaceae > Picea > Picea engelmannii. The sequence continues at coordinate 1,800,496 of ML776825.1, forward strand.
CCTGACTTCACAGGTAAGTGAAGGTAAGTAGGCATTCTTCGTGTATTATACCATCTGCATTTCATGTTAGTTTGCTTTCACACTTGCATATTGATTGTTTTATATGTCTATATATGCGGGGTGGCAATACCACCCCATCTTTATTACTGATGCCCCTATCGAGTTGACCAGGTCTGCAGGTTATGCCAGAGATGTTGAGGTTCTCATGTGCTCTAAGGTGAGCACATGTCCCCGAGTTGGAGCCAGATGTTATCCCCGATTTCTAGGGATAACTAGGATATCATGTCTCGAGGCCCACAAGTCCTAGACATGGAGTACCGAGAGCAGGATTGACCTGAGCATGGCCCTGGAGGGCCCATCCTTCTCTTCTTTCATCAGATTTGTCTTGTCAGCAACAACAGCATCCATCACCATCGGTATGATCTTGTATCAGAGAAGGCTCTTGCTCCATGAGGTAATTGGTCCAAGTATCATGGTATGTGTCACTTTTGATCATTATAACCTTTAGATATATGCATCTTACTCCTTTTATTTCTAACAACTGCTTGGATCTTACAATAACCCACTTGACCATTGTTGAGGGGATTGACAGGGTGCCCTAGCAAGCCTGTACCCATAGGTTTTAGTTTTCCACCGAGGGGATTTCTAAAGCGCCATCGTCCGCTCCCATCATATCATCACTTTTTCATCTTATCTCCCACTCATCTGTCCCATTCCCTTAGTCTGGGCATTAGGATGATTTGTTTGTGGGGTTGCACCTTATCTCGTGGGAAGAAGGGGCTAAAGGCCCAGAAGGTAAAAGCAACTGGTAAAAGATAAAAGCCCTAAAAATGAAACCTAGAGATGCCTCTCCCAGGTATCCCCGAGAAAGCAATAAAAAGCCTCTTAGCAAGAAACAAGAGGGACCCGAAGAAAAATAACAAAACAAGACCTAGCCAAGAGGATAGGGGGTCTCATCACGAGCTAGCCTATTATGTTCATGGGTACCTAACAGCATGACATTGCCACTATCTGATTACCACGACACGGAAGTGACCTTTGGTTGCATGGCCAAGGGAAAGGGGGTCTCATCACAAGCCAGCCTTGTCATCTCTGTGAAAGTGCTTATGGGTAACACTGTTAGCTCTGGTCACCACGCCAAGGCAGTGTCCTCTAGTTAGTCCTTGAAATAAAATAAAAAAGGAAAAAACAAATAAAGAAAAGAAAGAATAAAGGCAAGAAAGGGTTTGAAAAAAATTGCATCCATGACGGGTACAACTCACCTTCTACAAAGGCACCCATAGGTAATATCATGCATCCATGTCTCTCACTCTACCCGTATGTCTAGACATCCCTTATCCACATCACCTCGTTTTACATGGCTTGGATGATACCCCTTGGAGACTTTCCTTTCCTTATGGATACTAGCCCAATAGGGTACCTTGTCTTTTTCTTCAGCCTTGCATTGTAGGTCTTTGTAATGTCTTTGAGATATTGGATGATATATCATGGGTTTTATGCATATGTTTTATAATATTAATGATGAGACGTGATTAACATTGCTATGATCCCTGTGACTGATGAGCCCATGGAGGGCGAAGTTTTTGATGTGCAAGACCATGCCCGACGGATAGGTACCACGTGGACCGGTACACATGGGGAGATGATTAGTTCGAACCTCCATGGGGCTGAAGAGCCCATCAGATGGTTGTTGGGACCCCATTAGGGGCAGAGACAGGACAGTGTTTGACTGAGCTTTTGCACCTAAGAAGAAGAAGGACGTTCCATCATGGACACTTTGGCTGAGCCCATCCTAGGGGGGTTGACCCACTTCCAGTGGAACGTTTCCCTTTGATGGCCCAGGACGTCACCTAAGAGCCATTGACATCACCTTGAGCGTGTGACAGTTTGACAGGGAAGCTGGCACGTGTGGCATGATTGGGAGGCCCAAAGAGGGCCAACGTTTTCTCATTTTGTGTTGCATTTGCCCTAAAAGGGGGCTAACGTCTCCCTCAATAGGGCTTGACATCTTTCTTATGCTCAGTTAGGGCTTTGATTTGACAATTTAATGTAAAAGCAAATAATTTTGGTTTGTAGCCTTGTCGGCTATTTTTAATGACCTAAATTTAATTAAAGTTCATGATACAGTATATATATTGAGGAGTTTTTCTCTCATTCTGACATAACACACAACTCACTCTCTTGTGAGATCTGATTTTTGCGCCCTTGTTGGGTATTTGGTCTTTTAAGTGAGGCGAACTTGTTGAAGAAAGGATTTTATTGGCATATTTGGCATTTGTCTTGAAGGAAGGTTTACAACTAGGGTTTGCAATGTTATTTGTTCATGATATGTAAGTGTTTTTTCCGCAAAACTTCTTAATTGAATGGTTGTAGGCTTATATTCTTGCATTTATTTATAAACTTTGTTGATTTAAAACCCTAGGTGACAAGCACACAAGTAGGTCCTTGTTTCATGTCCCCTAAAAGAGAAATATTCAGCCATTGAAGAAGGAAGGAAGAGCCTAGCCATTGCTACACTCTTATTGCTTCTTCCCTTGTGCTAGCCGTGCCTTTTAAGAGTCAAGAAGGAGGAGACGTCCCAGGCCTAGGTTAACTACATCTAGGATCGTCCTGCTTCTAGGGTTTGGTGATAGGGCCTTGCCTTTGCAACACTCTTCCTCACCTCACTCTCTTGTCTTGACTTGTCTTTTATGCTAGTCGTTTTGCCAAGTTTAACCTAAGGAAGGAGGAAAGAGCACGAGGCCTTGCTTAAGCAACACCGGAGTGAGCCTCTTTCCCCTAGGGTTTTGATTCTAGGGCCCTGCCATTGCAGCACCTTAGAACCCTTCCCTCTTGTCCTTAGCCTTTTATCCCTTCAACTTTGCGTCCTCTCTTTATTTGACTCCATTTACCCTTAGGCACTGATCTCAGCTCCCCAACGTTGAAGTGATAGTGACCAAACAACTTTTAAAATCTTTACAATTTGAAACCCTATCTAACTACTAACCCTAATTAGGCTGACGTCACTCTTGAATATTCCATCTTGACGCAACATTTGTCTTTGATAAGTAATTAGATRATGGTTTAAAGAGCATTTATTGATTAAGGGATTGATTAAATACATTGTTGGTTACATCATCTCAATATTTATTGATGAATTGATATTATTCCATTGCTATATTAATTGACATTGATCTCATTGATATCTATTGTTTTAATTGCTTATATATTGATATCAGATAGTTATATGAAGTACTAACCCATTGAATTATAGCATGCATATATTGTTTTGTTATTGTCTTGTTCTGGGCAGATGTTCTCATTTGGGGCTACACTTCATTATTGGTTGTTTAGCCGGACTATCTGATCTTGGTGGTAACCTGTGAGGAGAAACTTTTACTTTGACCTTTATACTTTGGCCTCTTCAAAACCCTAGGTTACCAGGGACGTCTCCCCTGGGCTAACCTCCCTAAATAGAAAGAACCTCCCCATTGTGGTGGCATTGGGTGGGGTAGGTTCGAATTACGCCAGTTTGGCCTCTACCTTCTAGCCATTTGACCTAGCTACAAACTGTGTGATAACATAACCCACGTTAGAAAAAATAGTGTTACGAGTAACACCACTTTTTGATTTGTATGTTGATTTTCATGTTTTTTATGCAAAAATATGGGTTTTAAGGGCTAAAGTTCTTGTTTTGAGGTCACCGTTCTCGTTAAGTCGATAACTTTGTTTGTGGAGCAAAATTCTTTACATTTGGGATGCGGTGAAATTGTGCTAACATCATTTAACAATAATATACATAGACAACAAATGGCAGGTGACATCATTTAACGATGAAAAATTTAAATAGAGAGTGGCATGTGTGATTGACCATAAGTTTTAAGATTAATGAGTTTACATCAACATGGAGGGATGAAAAGAATTCTACATGATATAAACATACATCTAAATTTTACTTATAATAATAATCTAATATTATGGTCACGACCTAGCTAGACACTTAAATTGTTTATAAGACCTCTTTGTTTGTAGAACAAGAGCCTCCCTCATACATTTACATGGTTTTATTTTAATTTAGTATTTTTGTATATTGGTTTGTGTGTTTCTCCAAGTTCAACAAATCAAATTGATCTAAGTGGACTTGAATAGGATCCTTGATCATTTTATTAACTACACACAAAAATAATCTCCATATAGAGCTATGCTTGGAATCATAAATAAGTAAAATAGAAGAGTAAATACACAATAATAATTGTTAATTGGATATGATCCAACTAACACAAAAAATAGGCAATGATATTAAGAATGTTTTAGAACACCAATATATATATATATATATATATATAATACAACTTCAAATAATTTTGAAATAAATGACAACATTTTTTTTCCACGAGTGTAGAACTATATTAATCAGATGGTTGCAGCTTTACCCTACTAAGTACATATACTAGAATAAAAGGTCTACAATATATTAAGCTTTATCCCTGTTACCCCCTCTCACCTAAGGGTAACTAGAGGAGATCATGTCTCATGGCCCACAATGAAGACAGTGATCACAACGATGACAACGATCAACAGTTTCCACAGCCCAACAACCACTCAGATGCCTTTCTCCTCATCAACATAACTCATCATACTTGATCAACATGGTCCATTGGAAGATGTTGGTCTGATACATTACGAGGAACATTAGTCCTTGTTTCATATAAAGTGTCATATTTAATACTTAGGGCTTGTAAATAAGGATCATTGGTTGAAATTGGATAATGAATCATGAAGTCAGAAGTTATGCTTTTTACCTTGTTTTACCTTGGTGGTTATCTTAAGCATCCTAGTCCCATGTTTTCATTCTTGGGAAACATGGGTACTACCGGGAATCCTTGATAAGGGTAGGCGTAACATTCCCCCCCATACTTAACACTTTATCATCCTGGAGCCTGTCGCAATGTACTTATCTTTGGAATGGTTGTTACATGTATCCCAAAAGGGCATGCCCTTTTCTCTCCTATGAGAAGAAGGGGCTAATGACCTAGGCGTAGATTGTAGCTAGCCAAATAAGAAAGTTAAGAGTTGTTATGATTAAAATGCAATAGAGGGATAATAAAGAGAAACCAAAAGCCATTGTATAGCTTGGGGTCCACCCCCTCTTAATGGTGATCGCCCCTTGGTCCTAATGCACTAAATGCATATCAATCTAAAAAGGACCTTATATCCCAATGAAACAAAATGAATGATAAATGATTAAAACCTAAAAGGGGGACTTGCAAATTGAGGAAAAAGGATAATAAGGGGTTTGGAATGCAAAAAGCACCAAGGAAAGGGTAACTCAGGTGTCAAGCACACCCTCAACAAAGGCACTCATGGAGGTGAGACCGTACATTTCCCTGCATGTGAATGAAACCATGTCCACAAAGTAACCCCATATGTTTCATCTAACTTATACTTACACCTTGAAGGGTTTCTTAGGAAATATCCCTCTACTTGGGTACTAACACACCTAATAGGATCCTTTGATGGTCCTCCCATACCTAAACTTGCTAAATTGCATAGAGTCTTGAGTTTATGTAAAGTTTGAAAGGGATGCCTAATTTGAATTGCTTACTTGGCTTATGTGTTAAGTGATGGCCTACTTTACATGATTCTTAGGAATATTGTAGCTTTTTATTGTTGGTATTACTTGATTCTATGGATTTGATTGACTTGGGTGCACCTGACATGGTCCTTTGGAGGACGTCCCATAATTTCACCCAGTACGTCATGCCGTTTCATGCAGACATGACACATGTGATGTTGAGCGGTGGAGCATTTGATGACTTGGCACACTTGGACACATCCTCTCACACCTCCTGGACCCTAGATGATGGACAAATGAGCGTTCATTTTGCAAATATGGTCATGTTGGCAGACAGATGGGAAAGAAGCCCACAGTTTCGATGGTGCACCCCAAAGACTTTTCAAGCTTTGGAGGACGTCGCACTTGGAGATGATTGGGAACTCATTGAAGAGTTGATGAGACCCCTTTCCACCTTGGACGCTGGCCTTTACAATTTAGACATTGGGCTCCTTGATTATGACATCATGCGCGAGGGTTGTTTGATGATGATGGGGCTTGCTTACCATTGGATGGGTTGGGTCCTTGATGATGTGACATGACCCTTGATGAGGAGACATGACCTTCCACCTTGCCTGCACCACTCAATGATGAGATGTGGCTTTTGGAGGCCTCTTACACCCTCTTAGAGCATGACATCACCCACACGTGCCACTTTGGAGGGCGCATTTTGATATATTAGCAAGTTTTTATATTGTTTGAGGCTATTTTAGGGGTCAACTAGACCTATCTCACTTGTATCATGGATGTATCATTGTTTTAGGGCTTATTGTGGATGGTTGTGTCATATAGAGAGGCTAGCGCTTCATTGTAACAAATCATAACTCATCACTTGTCATATATCACTTCTATTTACTCTCTTATCTTCTCTTTTTCCATGTAATACTTGTGCGCACCTTTGGAAAGATAGTCTTGTGGATGCTTTGTCTTATTTTTATGGATGATCTTTGAGCTAGGGTTTCATCATGCATAACAACTTGGATGAGTAAGTCTTATTCTTCAAGTTTAAGTGTTTGTTCATGGTGTATTTTGGTGGATGCCCTATATTGTTAAAGTGTTGCATGTTACCTTGTATGCTAGGTTATTTTTTCCAGACACCCTGGGAGGGATTAAAAGTCCTTATCCCCCTCTCCATTTTCATTCATCTTATTTGTTCAAGTATTTAATACCTAGTTCTAGGGATTAAAACTCTATATCCCCCTAGGGATTTGTCTTCGCTAGTTCAAGACCTAGGGTTTGTAAGGCCATAAACCTTAGAATTTGACCTAGTTCACTTGAATCTTGAAGTTATACGTCCTAGAAGAAGGAGACGACCTATAGAGTTTATAAGGCCATAAAATTTAGGGTTTTGCTTTGACTTTTGATCCTAGGCCTATAAGGCTTTATCCCTAAGGTTTCAAACCTCTATCTCTTCTTGGCCCTCTAATAAATAATGTTGCTTGACTCCATTTTTCCAAAGTAATACAATGACACTAGTCTTGAGCTCTTAAAGTGCTACAAAAAAGCTCAACTTACTCTCTCTTTCTTTAGGTGACCTAGTGGTTAGATTCTTAACCAACTCTCAACCCTGAAACTAGCTTAACGCTTGGGAAACTAAGTGAAATAATTGTTGCAGTCAGAAATGTTTACTACAGCCTTTAAGGCTTAATTATATTGTTGACAACTCACTTAATATTGTGGCTTAAGAAGGCTATAATCATTGTTGAACACTTGGATCTTATTCCACTTGTTAAGGTCTATATTTTAAGATTTTATTTACTAATTTTGAAGGCTGATTTCTTGTTGCTATTACAAAACATTCTTGGTTGGTATAACCATTTCTTACTGGGCCGCAATTTTACTACAACAACCTTCTTATTTGATATCTAGTGTTCTAGAGGTGATTATTCATTTGTTAGACTTGGTAATTATCATTATATGCATTAGTAAATTTATCTTACACATGTCAACCAATTACCTTGTCCAACCTCTTCCTAACCCTTCACATCTCCCTAGACATAGCCTATCCTTTTGAGGTAACCAAGATAAGGGGCCATAGGCTTAGCTAATCTTGCTATAGGATCCATTGAGGTCATAAGGAAGCATCCCTTGTGTTGGATCCATCCTTCACTAAAACGAGGGAAGTATTTTCCTAGGTGACGGTGGCATTTACTTCCAATTGTTAAAGAAGTTTAGCATCTTGTGAAGGATTTGCACAAGTGCCAAATACCGTGATAACAATCCCCATCCTATCAATTCCTGGGGATGGGGTAAGCTCACATTTTCCCCTTTTCTTCTATATTTTCTTTATTTTCCTATGTTACGAGATATTTTTTGACAAACCGGTTTCATAAGATTAAACAAAAACAATACATTTTAGGATATTTTAAAACTTTTTCCTTTATCTGAACTCTTAGTTTATTCCTAATTCATCTAAAAGTTTCTTCTTGAAATTGGCAACTCGAAATGCCTTTTGGTTGTTACACGATCTAATCCATGATGCCCTAGTTTAGTCAGGACCATTGGAGAAATCGGGAATAGCATAAGTCAAAATTTATGAATTCCAAGAAGAGTTGGTGTCTAAAGACACCATTACAACGTTCAAGCACAAGTGAGCATAGCTCCACATATAATAGATAACAAACAATAACCAAAAACATTCATCTATCACCCCACTTGATTAAACAATAGACTGACAAGTTTTCTATATACCTTATTAACGGAAACAAGGTGTGTAGCCTATTAGTGCATTTAGTTGTCATCCCAAGGTTGGTATGCGTGCAAGGTGATATGAAAATTATATGCAAGAATTCAAAAGTGTTTGAGATCCAACTCTAATATGTTTTTTATCCATTAACTAGAAATCCAATTCTACTTATGATAAAATGAAACTTATTTAAACTACATAAAAGCAAAAAATTCAACCAAGACAATGCAGAGTAATTGAACATGTTTGTTAATCAATTGTAGGATCAGTAGCATGCAATATGTTGACACATACAATTATTTGTAGCTATTGATTCGTCCACTATACTAGAAAATTGAAAATCACACATGTAATAGTCTGTAGCAATTGATAGATAAATAGAAAATTGTAAATTTGAAACAATATGAAAATTACACAACTAAACTATAACAACGTTGAAAAGACTAATAGTCAACCATCTTGGAAAGACGAATGTTGCCAAGGCGCTAGGGTTAGGGTTACTGCTGCTCTAGTGCACTTGGTCGCCCATGAAGGGGATCAATGACTCCATGCAAGGGAGGGTCGCGAGGCTCCTCCTACAGTGAAGTGGCGGCACATGGAAACAACGGAGGGGGTTCCAAGCACACAACATTCGAGCCTCCATCAGATCTTCGCTCACAACTACTATTCGAGGGCACATTCAAGGACAAAGAGATGGATATAGATTCAGGGAAAACACCGACATCAACAAGCGCGTCATGGCCATGAATACCTGGGAAATGCATTCCCCAGGCGCCACAAGCCTCGAAATATATCATAAGCACATCCAGGATCGAGGAACAGAAGCAAATCATGAGAGACTATGCCTTAGTGGACAAAGTTTTAGGGCTTTGGCCCTCTGAATGTGAACTGGTAAAATGGATACATCAATGGTGGAAGCCCAAAGGACACTATGACCTACAACTGGGTTCCAAGAGATTCTTTACCATAATCCTGCATAACTTAGAGCACAAAAATCACATTTCTGATGGAGGGTCATATTTCTTCAACTCGACGAGTCTCTTCTTGAGGTTCTAGACTGAGAAATTCAACCCGAAAACGGAGGACTCCGTGCACGCCCCAGTCTAGATAAGGCTATATTCCCTGTCGCAGGAGTTCTGGCTAGAAGAGGTATTGGTCGGCATTGGAAACACCATTGGAGTATATGTCAAATCCTCAGAGGCCACGAAACAAAGAAGATACACCTCCTACGCACGCATTTGTGTTTACCCGAACATTGCCAAGCCGCTCCCAGGATCTATTGCCCTAGAATATCATGATGAGGACTGGCTGCAAACCATTGACTATGAACACATTCCGTTCAGATGCAAAAAATGTCATGAGCATGGGTACCTCTTCAAGGACTGCCCCCTCAATGCCACAAGAAAAGATGGTAACCCAGAAGCCAACAAAAGCAAAGACGGCTTCATCTAGGTGCCAGGAAGACGCAAACAAGGAGGACGAAGACCGGTAGCCCAGGCAAACAAAGATCCAACCTCAAGCAACCAATATGAGATTCTGCAACAACATTTGGAGAACTTGAACGCCTCACAGGTTCCGCCTACAGAGAAAACACCTCAGAAAACGGAGAAAGGGAAAGCAGCGGAAGCCCAGGATTTGACCCTAACCACACCCCCACCTGACTCCAACAGTACAACCATGGAGCAATTAGAAATCGAAGACGGAGATGCAAAAATGGATTTAGACGAGCAAGAATTGGCGGGCGTTGACCTGGAGCACCAGGAACACGCTTATCATCACTAGAAACTCTATACCATACCCCCAAACCAGTTGAGAAAATTCCACAAGGTCTTCCTTAACTCCTCAACAGGATCCACCACCAGATCCAGTGTACGACTCGGAATACAAGGAAATATGCAGAAAGAACAACGTAAATCCCAGAAAGACGAAAAGAAAAGGGGACAGAAATCAACCAGCAAGCTCATCCAAGAGATAGCGAACTTCATGGTTAACCCAGGTCAGATCCATTTCATCTCGGACAGCTTTCCCCCCCTCCCCTCCCCATCCTCATCATGAAGATTATCTCTTGGAATATAAGAGGACTCAACGGTCGTAGTAAGCAAAAGCTACGACGGGATATGATCATAGCAGAGAAACCAGATATAATGATGCTCCAAGAAACGAAATGCGCCACTGAAGATATGGACAAGCTCCTCCTCTGCTGCTGGAAACAAGGGAAAGGGATCTACACAGCGTCCACGAGCACAACCGAGGGTCTGGCTCTCCTTTGGAACCCAAACTCAGTCACTTTGGAAAAAAAATTCACAACTAAATGGTCCATCTCAACAACCTACCGACACATTGGCTCAAACAAACCCGGCTACCTAACAAACATCTATGGACCAGCCATTTTGAGGGATAAGAAAGCCTTCCTAAGGAATATGGAGTACCTGGCTACCCTAACCGAGGGGAACAAATGGATCTTGGGAGGGGATTTCAACATGATCCGCAATCTGGACGAGAAGAGAGGGGGAACACATCGTCTTGAAGCAGAGTCCGGGGATTTTCAGAACCTCATAAACAACTTAAACCTCATCGACATAGAAACCTCAAATGGCATCTTCACCTGGACAAATCGAAGAACCGGATCCCATCAAATAGCTTGTAGGCTGGACCGATTTCTTCTCTCGAAGTCCCTCATGTTGGAAGGCACAGGTCTGGAAACGTGCATTCTCGATGTCCATGGGTCGGACCACTGGCCTATCCAACTGTGGCTGGACATTCCTGCCACCCTAGGCCGAAAACCCTTTAGGCTGGAGCAGTTTTGGCTTAGTCTCCCAGACTTTCAACAAAAAGTCCACACCTGGTGGAGGGAGGCGAAGGTACCTTACAGCTCCAAGATGTATAGATTCGAGCAGAAACTCAAAAACTTCAAGCAGAGGCTGAAGACATGGAACAAACATACCTTCGACAACATCTTCGAAGCCCAAAAGAAACTAACAGACCAAATGGGCATCGTACAAAGTCAAATCCGTGAACAGGCGATATCTGAGGACCTCAAAACTCAGGAAGCAACAATAAGCCAAAAGCTTGAGGAAAGAAAAGCCCAAGAAGAGGTCTTCTAGCGTCAAAAGTCGTGCATCCAATGGCTCAAGGAGGGCGACAGAAACACCAAGTTCTTCCACAGGTCCACCATTCAAAGAAGACATACCAATCGCATCACTCAGTTAATCTCAGACAATGGGAAAATCTTCCACTCCCATGAGGATCTGGAGGAGGAGTTGGTTGCCTACTACCAAAACCTCTTGACGGAACCTTAGAAGGACAGATCTCAAGCCATCACCAGGGTCACGCTGCACATACCTACTTTAATCATGGAAGAGCAGAATGTCACACTACTACAGCCCATCACGCTGAGGAAGTAGATCAGGTGCTTTAGGACACCCCCAAAGGTAAAGCCTCGGGACCAGATGGCTTCACCGCCGACTTCTTCCACCATTGCTGGCAAATGATCAGAGAGGAGGTTTGGGAGATCATCGGAGACTCTAGAGTCTCAGGTCAGGTCCTCCCCGCCCTAATGCAACGTTCCTCACCCTGATCCCCAAAGAAGAGCTCGTCATCCATCCCAAGCAATTCAGACCAATCACTCTCTGCAATGTCATCTACAAGATTTTAACTAAGGTTATAGCAAGAAGACTCAAGCCTATCCTCCCCCTTATCATTTCACCAGAGCAATCAGGGTATGTGGAAGGCAGACAAATCTTAGACAACGTCATCTTAGTGCATGAAGTGATCCACTCCTCGTAGAAGACTCGTACTCCAGCTATGCTCTTAAAACTAGATCTCTCTAAAGGTTTTGACAAGATAAGTTGGGACTATATGCGCTCGATGCTCCTAGCCTTTGGTTTTGACCCCTCTTGGGTAGATTGGATCATGAGTCTCACCTCTTCTGCCTTCTTCTCAATCCTCATCAATGGAGTCCCTTCTTGTCCTTTCTCCCCCACCAAAGGAATCAGGCAAGGAAATCCTATGTCCTCGTTTCTTTTCACTATCATGGCAGAAGGTCTCAGTCCATCTATCCAGGCCGTTATAGCAAACAATTCTCTGGAAGGAATTTCATTGCATGGCATCTTTCCTCCAGTCTCTCACAGCCAATTTGTCGATGACACTCTGATGATCGGCTCCCCCGCAGTCATGGAGGCCCATTCCTTCCTTTCCATCTTACAAACCTTCTGTGACGCTTCAGGAATGGACATTAACAAGGACAAGTCCCAGATCTTCTTTTTCAACACATCGGTTCTGATTCAACGCCACATCTCATAAATATTGGGTTTTTCCCGCAACTCCCTTCCGTCCAAGTACCTAGGCATCCCTCTATTAGATAACGCCCTACGGAACAGTTTGTGGGAAAACCTCCTCACCTCCTTCTCAAAAAGACTCTCTCTTGGACCTATCGTGCTCTCAATATCCCCAGTCGGCTCATACTCCTTAAGTCCATGCTGCAAGTCTTTCTTGTCTAGACCTTCTCAGCCCTAGCCGCCTCAAATTTCGTCCTTAGTGCCATCAAAACCTTGCAAAGAAAATTTCTTTGGCAAGGGCTCAAAACAGGGAAAAAGTTGGCGTTGATCAGGTGGGATAAGCTTTGCAGACCCAAGGCTCAAGGGGGTCTGGGAATAAGGGACCCCTCAACCATGAACAAAACTTTGAGTGCTAAGATCTGGTGGAGATGGTTGAAAAGGCCTCAATACCTCTGGGCCAAGCTTTGGAGAAGAAAGTACACTCCTAACACGGTGGAAAGAAACCTTATCAAATGGAACGAAGACACCCCAGGCTCCCTAATATGGACAACGACAAAGCAGAATCGACACCTTGTAATCAATCACGCCTTTTGGGAAATCCGAAATGGTCAAACAACCTTATTCCAGAAGGATTCGTGGCAACAGTTACCTATTTTGGTGCAAGAGGCCTGGCTTGACACCTTCAACACCCTAGCTACTCAGGCGGGACTGACAAAAGTGGCAAACTACTGGACGGACAATCCAGGGGAAACTACATGGAAATGTTGGACATCTACAGGAGAGGACCTACATATCGACGCACAGGTGGATCTCCAGCCTTGGTACAACCTGATCAGCACGTGGAAAATACCCATCATGCCAGGCGAGGACATCCTTCAATGGGGACATTCCCCAAGGGGCACCTTCAACATCCAAGAAGCCTACGTCGTCAAGACTTATTCCGATCTCTTCCCCCCGAGGAAAGCTTGGAACAAAATCTGGTCACTAAAGCACTGGCAAAAAATCAGCATCTTCCTTTGATTGGTCACGCATGAAAGCATTCTTACCTGGGACAACCTTACCAAAAGGGGGTTCACTGGACCATCCATTTTCCCTCTGTGTTGGGAGGAGGCAGAAACAATAAATCATCTCCTTAACATATTCCCCTTCACCACCCAAGTTTGGGATCAATGCGCATCAATCATGCGCACCTCGGATCGTAAGAGGGATAGCATCAACACCACCATCGAAGAATCGAGAGAAGTGGCTTTCCAGTCACCCATTCTCAACCGTATATGGAAATTGCTCCCAGGTTTTATCCTATGGAAAATATGGAAGGAAAGGAATAGAAGGATCTTCAGGAACACCCAACTCCCTTGGCAACACTGTTGGACTCAAAGCTGCCACAATGTTTTGGAAACAATTAGATTGTAGCATTGGACCGAAACGGACCTACGGTGCCCAATTCAGGAACAAATCATCTTGAGGTATCAGAAATTCAACCTGATTCAGAGCACGCCTTTTGCTCCTTCGAATCACTACATTGGGGACAACCCTACTCATTGGTCTCCCCCTCCGGATGGTTTTATCAAATTCAATTTTGATGGAGCCTCCAAAGGCAACCCTGGGGCAGCTGACTTTGGAGTGGTCTTCTGAAGCCACCAAGGAAACATTCTTCTCACCACTTCGGGAAGCTTAGGCCACACCATAAACAATGTTGCATAACTATGGGGGCTCACCAAAGGCTTGCAATTGGCCATAGACCACAACTTCACCAAGATGATAGTGGAAGGAGACTCGCTAACCATTCTCAATCTCTTTCGGAAAATCCTGAATGGCACTGACCCAAAGCGAATCTCGCCTTGCTGGCGACTTTCTCACGGTGTGAGGACAATTGCAAAGCTTAATCGACCCAATCAGGCCTTCATCCCCTCTCATGTATGGAGAAAGGCGAATCAGATTGTTGATGAATTGACCAATATTGGAACGGACAGGGAGGGACCAGACCTACTCTGCCAAGCCTCCATCCACCCGACGCACCCCATCCTTCAACGATGCAAGGATAAGGCTCAAGCCATCGACAATTCCCCGGATGGGGTGCCAGCACGGGCCAAATGTCACCTGGAGAGGACGTGAGGCGGCCAACATGGCGATGGCCATGTGACCGGAATGTGTCACACCTTACCGCCACCCTCATGCATTTAAGCCAAACTTGCGCTAGCTAAGGTGCCATTACTCTCAGTGCGCCTTGCCTAAGTTTTATGTCTTGTCGATGGCTCAGAGCCATGAACCAGACTTTACTCAGCTTGTGCGCACTTGCCTCTTTCAACATTCTCGGCACCATGATTTCCACCAGGTGCATTCACAGTTTTTCTCTTCCACGGTCGAGCCCTCCTGCGATTTTCACTCCTCCCAGTTGCTCCTACTCTACTGTGCTTCCTTTCGACGCTTGCAAATCCCCTCAGTGTCTCAGGAATGCCGAGACAAAGGGGGGAATCCAAGCGTGGCTCGACCTGGCAGCCCAGCCGGCTGCACATGGTTCTCAGACCCCAGCCTGCACCATCTCCGAGCTCGTCACCTTCTTCACCTTCCCTGCCCTCTTCTCAGTCACAGTGTGGTCAAAGGCTTTGAAACCTCCCGCCCCTTTCCTCGCCCTTCGCAAGCCAGCTGGAGTGGTTCCCCATCTCGGGAAATTCCTTGGGTTTCAACCCAGGACCCTTATCTGATTTGGCTTCCACCTCGCTGCCACTTCCTATAGTCCCACCCAACTCGCCGGCGAGCGCACCAGTCCAGCCAGGGACCACAACCAGCCAACCTTACCATGGACTGCAACCAGATAGCCTTGGACCTCAACTAGAGCCTCACTCCTTTGCAAACTCAGTACTAGGCTCACAATTGCAAGACAATCTTGCAATTTTGCAAGGTCTGGTCTTTGAATTACGACAAGGCCTGGACGACCTGCAGTTCTGGATGGAGATCTTGGACGGGAAGACATCAACACTCCTGCACTTTCTCTCATCTTTGTAGGGGGCATGCCACTCAACAGCAGGAAACAACGACGCCACAAGGGGTGGAGACGAAGACGACACAGGGGTTGGAGGCAAAGACGACACAGGAGTTGGACGCGATGACGACACATGTGTTAACATGCACAATCCCATGGAGGAGGGTGGGACATTGGTCGAGGAGGAAGCAACACCAGTCGTGAACCCAACGACCAACGCCACCTCCCTGGACGCGTGGCCACGCTACAAGCCCACCACATGCCCTGCACAGGTGTCTTGATGCTTGCTTAGCAGGGTGTCTGAATTTCCTTTTGCCTCATAGGGTCTTTGGCCATATTTTGTGTGCAGTTTTTATGTCAGGGTTAGTTGACAGGCCGATTCGGACTCCCACAGTGGTCTGGAATTTTTATGTTTAAGTCTATGTAAATTTTAAGACTGACACCTTAAGACAATGGGCTTTATTTTGACGGGCTGACTGCACTGGTTTCCCTCCGGGGCAGTTTAGTTCTTACAGCCCGAGATACTGTAATTTCTTCTTTTTGAAGGCTTTTTATACAAATCTTACTTACTAAAAAAAAAAAAAAAAAACTGAAAAGACTAAACTAATAAACATAAATTAAATGACCCAATACATACCTCTCTAGAGTTGACCCTTACCCTGTAGAGTTATGTGTTGGTAAAGCTCAACACTTAACCCTCACTCGCAATGGTATGAGACTCACAAACTCATGAATAGGAATTTGGAAACAAAGAGTGTTGTATTTAATTAGATAAGCAAGACCACAATATCAAATGTCTAAATGTATCTCGATGTCTATTTTTTCATCCATTGATACAAGGTAAGGCACCGACTTATATAAGTATGGCCCTCTTAACTACTTTCAAACAAGATTTAATAACAACGTGCTTGAGAATCAGAGATTCTCAAGCAGTTGTGAAACAAAATCTAATTAAAATAGCAAAGCAATAACATAATTAATGAATATACCTAGGGAGGTACGCAAGGGAATAACAAATGTGATGTGGCCATAATTATGGAATAGGCGTACTATGCAATTAAAAATAATAATATAATAATGACGGGTAGTTGGCATAGACCCTTGGTAATACTCATGAGAAAATATAAGAACACATGAGTATCATTGTATTGAGATATGCTAAGTATTGTATTGTAGCAAGCATGACTTGCAGAGTGATTTCTTTCATGAGGAGAATTTGATGGTGTTAACCTACCTTATGGGTTCTCTATACATTCTTGTGTCTATTATTGTGTGGATGTATTTTGGTAATTCTCAAGTTAAGAGTTTTATATTTTATTTATCAAGATTTACTACAAACGGTATTAAAGCACCTAGTATAGAAGTACATGGAGGACTAAAAGCAATGCATGGATATATTAGAGTAGCACAACGACAACATGGAACCAAATGAGCAACTAGAATCAAGATCGAAGTGGAAAAGAAGCAATTGGACCCCATGTTTGCATTTCATTAGGATAGATGGATGCTCGTGATTAGTAACAATTCACTACATTACTTAGCAGATCATACTATATGGCTTCCACTCATATTTAAAGAATGAAACATCCGAAGGGGAATGGAATGTAATGTACTTATGGAGGATAATTTTGGTTACCTAAGGACGTACCCAAGTGAATAATGAATGTAATGTGGTCATAATCATGGAATAAACTCACTATGTAGTTAAATGAAATAATATAATAATGAGGAATAGTTGGCATATAATAGCAAGTATAAATATACGAGTATCATTATATTGGAATATGCTAAATAATGTATTGTAACAAGTATAGCTAATGAAATGATTCCTTACATAAAGAGTATTGATGGTGTAACCTACCTTAAGGATTCTCTTTACATTCATGTGTCTATTACTATATGGATGTATTTTGATTATTCTCATGTTAAAACTTTTATCTTTTATATATGGAAGTTTACTACTGCCTTGTCATAAAAACTCTAACATTTTTATATATCGAAGTTTACTAATGCCTTACCATAAAGAACTCTAACCTTTTTAGTGAAATATAATGCAAATATATATTATTGTGAGGTGGGAAGTTTTCAAATCAAATTTCAACTTACTTTTCTTGACCTAAGATGTGCCAGAGCAACTTCGAGTTGACGTTCAAGTTGTTGTAGCTCCTTAACATTTAGTGGACCTAGATCTTCCCCCAACAAATGCCTACAGTTTACATAAATTGCAGAAATTTCATAAATTACAAAAATTTCAGCTCATATATCAGTTCAACTTCACTGTATTAATAAAAAAATAAAGGAAGTGGGAATTAAATTGCAGAAATTTCATAAATTACAAAAATTTCAGCTCATATATCAGTTCAACTTCACTGTATTAATAAAAAAATGAAGGAACTGGGAATTAAATTGCAGAAATTTCATAAATTACAAAAATTTCAGCTCATATATCAGTTCAGCTTCACTGTATTAATAAAAAAATGAAGGAAGTGGGAATATTTTTTGAGCATACCTCTGTGATCGCTGAAGGAGCTCAACCTTACCCTTCAGCTTTGTAACTTCTTGGTGCCAATTCTGCTAGATAAACAACAACAGTTCATTAAAAATGTCAAAGTCGGTATTAGTTATAATAATTGGGAAACTTAACTTATACTAAAAGAAATAGCAATTTATTAGTCAGTCGACTTTAAGGCATCTTTAACTAAAAAGGTGGATTTTCAAGCTCACACAAGGCCAGGTGACTATTATTAAAAGTGTCAAAGTCGGGATTATTTCTAATAACTGGGAAACTTAACGTGTACTAAAAGAATTAGCAATTTATTCATCATTTTATATCTTTAACTCAAAAGGTGGATTTTCAAGTTGACTGGTATTTTTAACTAACGAAGATGGGTTTTCAAGCTGATTCGAACTACGTTCAAGTTTTCTTTCCTAGTCAGGAAGCTGGCAAATCTTTAAAATGCTAAATTAATCATCGCTTATTTTTCTGCACATTTACTTTTACGGCAAATTTTGTTATATGTTGTTATCATCCAGATAAATCAATGTTGATTTTAGTGGCATTAACCAGTAAAAGTGACATTCTCCTTTACCTTTCATTTTCATCCTTTTACTTAAATTTTTAACATTACCATTAATTGTTTCAGGATGTTTGAGAGTGGTTCCAACCTCATTGGACTTCATATGAAGAAAGTAAAATTTTAGGTCCCATTCAAAATTCAGCATTAATGGTTTTCAGGATTTCAAGATTGACAATATTGCAACATTTCCACTAGATTCTATCATGTATGAGGGTATGGAACTGGCATTTAGTCAAGAGCACCAAGCCCTCTATGTAACTCGATGTTGGTGGCATTGATTGTTGAACTCTTTTGTCATGAATCTAGTAAAAATG
>ML776825.1:1836988-1877760 GCA_009831015.1 Picea engelmannii
CCAGTTTCATTATTACATACTCTCATAATTGCAGAGCCAGTTGTGCGCACTGCAGTTGGCAGTTTTGTGCGCAGGTCTCTAGGAAAGTGGTGCGCTAGTTCTGGGAGGGATCATCTGTTCAGTTTTGTTTCTATTCTTTTGCTTGGTGCATTTAGCCTCTCTTGGCTATAGATTGCAGCCAGAATTCTCTTCTTGGTCAAAGTCAAGGTGCTCGGAGGGTGGCTTAAGGCCTATGGTTGGGAGACGAGGGTATCGTCGTGGTTAAACGAGCACAATCCTTTATATTCTGACAGCCAAAACCAGGAAAAGACTCGAACGAAGGGGGAGACACTATAATGCTGGATGAGTGAGAAATAGCTGACATAGACCTGGAAAAGTTGGAGGATGCCTTCAAAAAGAACGAACCGTAATCTATATCGATGGAACAACTCCGAAGAAGTACACAAGGTCTACATAAACTCCATAGCAGGAGCCACCTCTAGACTACGCATAAGTTTGGATCTAGATCCAAACCCCAGATGTATCCCTTAAGAGATCAAACGATTAGGGCGTAAATCGGCCCGACAATTGATTAAAGAGGTAGGTCACTTTATGATTAACTCAGGACAGATCCAACGTCTCATCGAGGGATTCTTCTCTCCCCCACCCAACTCCTCCTGACGAAAATAATCACATGGAACATAAGAGGCCTAAATGGAAGATCCAAACAGAGGATTCTTCGTAACTGCATACAGGTAGAGGATCCAAAAATTCTTTTGTTACAAGAAACAAAATGTGCAAGAGAAACGACATAAGAGATGTTCAAAAGATGTTGGAGGCACTGCAACTTCATTCATAATGATTCAAAAGGTGCAGTAGGAGGTCTGGCGATTCTCTGGAACCCGACCTCAGTTATTGCTGATCAACCCTTCTCTACCGTAGACACACTAACAACACACTATTGGGATATTGGATCCAACAAGGAGGGTTTTCTCACCAATGCCTATGGTCCACAAAAAAATTAGGAGAAATATATTTTCCTAAATATTCTCTCCTATTTAGGGGAATTAATAGGACAAAAGCTCTGGATACTTGGAGGGGATTTTAACATCATCCTCACTTTAGAAGAAAAAAATGAGGCTCAAAATGGCTAGATCGGGACACTAGTAAGTTCAGGGACCTCATTGACCGTCTCAAGTTGATTGACATTGAAGCAATTAATGGCTCTTTCACTTGGTCCAATAAGCATCCTGGATCCCAGCAAATAACCTGTAGACTTGATCGTTTTCTCATCTCTGAAACCTTGATGTTAGAGGGACCCTCGATTGAGGCATGTATCCTACCAAAATCGGGCTCGGATCATTGACCGATACAGTTATGGATAGATACGATAGCTACGCCCAAATTCAATCCCTTTCAATTTGAAAAATTTTGGTTAACCCACCCTGACTTTCCTGAGCTCTCCCGCTCCTAGTGGAGCCAATGCAAAAATATTGCATGGCACAAGAATGTACAAATTCCAACAAAGACTCAAGAACTTCAAACAACAGCTCCGTGATTGGAATAAGAATGTCTTTGGAAATATCTTTCAGGCGCAAAGGACCTTGGAGAAATGCCTAAAAGTTATCTAACAAGAATCAATCTTGCTAGGCCACTCGTATTCTCTGAGAAATGAAGAGGCAATGTTTAAACAACAACTTGAAGATCAATAAAAATAGGAGGAAATCCCTTAGAAGCAGAAATCCAAAGTGCAATGGCTCAAGGAAGGGGAAAGGAACACAAAATTCTTCCATCGGTCTATGATACACAGACGAGACATCAACCGCATCACTAAGCTTGAAGACGCACAGGGAAACACAATTCTGGACCATGGAGAATTAGAAACAGAGCTAGTCAATTACTACAAAGAGCTTCTATCTGAACCGCCGATTGATAGAACACCATCCATCAATCGAGGAACCCAACAAATTCCAACCCTTATCACACCTGAGCAGAATCAGGCACTAAAGAGACCAATCACGTAGGAAGAGGTGGAACAGAAAGTCAAGGAAATGCCCTCAGACAAAGCCCCTGGGCCAGATGGCTTCACTACAGATTTCTTCCACAATTGTTGGTCGATGATACCAGAAGAGGTTTGGCAACTAGTGGAGGAGTCCAGAACTTCGGGACAAGTGCTTTCAGCCCTCAATGCCACTTTTCTCACTCGCATTCCCTAGGAAGAAAAAGTCACCAACCTGAAGCAATTCAGATCCATCGCACTCTACAATGTCATCTACAAGGTCATCACCAAGGTCATTGCTCTTCAAATCAAACCAATCCTCCCTTTCGTCATCTCCAAGGAGAAGTTAGGTTATGTTGAAGGGCGAAAAATTATTCGCAGAGTCATCTTGGTCCATGAGGTGATCCACTCGCTCAAGTCCACTCGCACACTAGGTATGCTTATTAAGCTTGAACTCTCCAAGGCTTTTGATCGACTCAATTGGAATTATACGCACTCTCTTCTTTCATCTTTGGGTTCAGCAGGGATTGGATACAATGGATAATGAAACTCACCTCCTCTGCCTTTTTCTCTATCTTGGTCAATGGAGTTCC
The DNA here is from genome assembly GCA_009831015.1 of Picea engelmannii. Classification (NCBI taxonomy): domain Eukaryota; kingdom Viridiplantae; phylum Streptophyta; class Pinopsida; order Pinales; family Pinaceae; genus Picea; species Picea engelmannii. The sequence continues at coordinate 1,839,560 of ML776825.1, forward strand.
CTGCCAACCCTTTTCTCCCTCTCGAGGCGTTCGTCAAGGGGATCCTCTCTCCCCCTTTCTCTTCGCCATCATGGAAAAAGGTTTAGGACGTTATATAACAACCTCAATAATGGACAGTTCCCTCCAAGATCTCCCTCTACATGGTATGCAGCTTGTTGCCTCAAATAGCCAATTTGTGGACGACACCATGCTATTGAACACTCCCACTGCTTAGGAAGCCAACAAGCTCAAGAACATCCTCACTGACTTTAGTGAAGCCTTCGGTACAACTTTTAATTTGGAAAAATCCTAGCTCTTCTTCTTCAATACTCCCCCTGCAATTCAACGCCACATTTCTCACCTTCTGGGCATACCCAGGAGCTCCCTTACGTCCAACTACGTAGGCATTCCCTTATTAGATTCAGTTGCTCGTAATATCTCTTGGGACTCCCTAATCCTCTCAATTTCCAATTGCTTAAACACTTTGACCTTAAGATCCCTCAACCTTGTTACCAGACTAATTCTCTTAAAATATTTCCTTCAAGCCATCCCTGCCTATAAGTTCTCAGCTCTGGCTGCCCCACAAATGGTTATTAAAAGCATAAGAAATATATAGCGGAATTTCCTCTAGAACGGTCATGATCCAGGGAAAAAATGGGCCCTTGTCAGTTGGGGAAAAGTCTACAAGCCAAAATCCTTGGGGGGACTTGGACTTCGAGACCCTGGCAAGTTGAATAACATTATGGGAGAGAAAATTTGGTGGCGTTGGCTGAAATATCCTGCTAAGCTATGGGAGAAACTATGTGTTGTCATCCTAATACACATCCACAAGCGTGGAGAAGTCTCCAACCCACTTGGTGTGTCCTTGGAGGCATAAGCCAAAGTCTAGACCCACTCTCACCTCGATCTAGACTCTTTCCGTCTAGGCTCACTCCTAGGGAAGCCAAGGGGGGTAGACCCTATTAAACTATGTGAAGTTTTTATTAAATTTCTAGGACTTAATTGAATTATTGATTAGGGAGACCTAGCCCAATGACAAGCAATCGTGCAGATGCAAAATTTCAATGACAAGCAAATCTTTTACTTAACAAAACAAGAATTAGACCAATGCCTAAAGATTATCCAATCCCAATTATTCCAATATACACAAAGGAAATATATATATATATATATACATACTTATACAAATATGAAACAAATCTATGAGATATCTATACAATGAATTGAAAGACAACTTTATACTTTAAAGAATTATGTTCAAATGAACAAAGAATACTTTGAAAATAGTTATTCGCATGAAATGAAATTACTTGAAAGTGAAAATGCTTGAAAAGTAAATTGCTTGAAAGTAAAGGAATGGAAAAACTTGAAATCTAGAAAATGTGAGTTGAAATTGTTGCAATGTGTGTAGGTTACTTTTAATATATTTTTAGGTCTCTCTTTGAATTAGGGGCAATTAGATGTGAAAGTTGCAAGCCTACACTATGTTACTACCCCAAATCCTTATCCCTTCAACCAAGAGGAAGTGTTGGGTGCTCAACAACGGAAAAACAAGGATCCCCTCTAGCTCTGAAGGTCAAATCCAAGATGCTTGGATGCTCAACAAGGAGGACACATAGTGCCGTGAAATTGTTCCCGGCTTCAACCCCTTCTAGCCTCCCAAGTCACCCATTTTTAATGCTTTTAGCAATAATATAATTAGGTGCCTAATTAGACTAGCCACACAGTCTTTTCCCTTTCTGTTTACCCAAGATCCACAAAGTGGCAAGGGGAGGGAATACGGGGCAAGAGTTTGATTACTTTGAAAAAGGAAATTCTAACTAGCCGTCACGATATTGCAAGGGTGGCTAAGCCACTCACATGCAAGGTGTGGGCACAAACAAAACTTGAAAAAATTATATACAACTTACAATTTATGAAAATAATAAAAGAATGCAAGCCCAAGAGACTCTCTTGGGCTGCTTACAATGATTTGGAAAGCAAGAAGAGGGAGAGGGTTTTGCACCAAGGCCTTCAGAGGCTTCCTTGAGCTCCTTGTGGCCAAAATTGGGCAGCACCTCCCCTTGGACTGGCGAAAACCTGCAAAAAAAAGCAAGTATAGTGTGTTGGAAATTGCTAGAAATCACTTCAAATATGTTAGTAGTTGTTAGTATCTAAAACAAAAACATTTATACTAAAAATATGAACATAAAACTTGATTAGATTACAAGATTTAGAAGAGAAATAAATGCAGAAATTATGTAAAAGAATGTTGAAATAATATCAAAAATATTAGTGAAGAGAAATGAAGCTATTGGAGTCCTCATTTCCAAGATTTGGTAACCTGCAAAGGTGTAAATACTTGCTACACAATGAGGCAAGAAAGTGAGTCAGTAAAAATGGTCTACAAACTACTTTGCAAACTCAAAGAAAAACAACTCACATAGATCTACAACAATACTACTATAGATCTATCCCCAATGAAATATTTTGCTTGGGGTTTTTCAAGTAAAACAATGTGTGCAAAATAACTACAAACTGCAGAAATATTACCTCACAAGAACACCAAAAGTACTCCAATAGAACACCTATATTACACCACAAGGACATCAAGAGTTCCTCCAAAGCTTCACTTCTGTTATTGAAAAGAGTGGCTGCAATATGGCAGCAATATTACAAGAGAGAAAATGGGGAAAGAGCAAGAGAGAGTGAGGAGAAAATTGGGCAGCATGGAGTTGCGATGAAATTAGATGTCAAAATGAGTAGATGAGCCTTTATTTTAAGGGAGGGAAGGAAGAGAGACCCCCTTGCATGCATTACAAGTGTCACTCCAAAAGAGGGAAGCTCACTCAAGATGGAAGGCCACACCATGAGAGAGGGGGAACTCTCACTAAGAGAGGAAACTCAAAAAATGGGGGAAGAAACCCCCTCTCCTAAGTTTAAACCTTTCTCTAATGCCCCAAGGGGTCATCCAAGGTGTGGAATGGGGCCCCCATGTGGTCCCCTTAACCAAATGGCCAATCCAATGGAGATGGTGAGCCCCACAAGAGACAAATTCACCCCCCTCTCTAAAGTTAAGTTGTATGAGGGGTGGAAAAATGGGAATTTGATTTATTTGAGCCCTTATTACATAGAAATGACTTATCAAACAACCTTTCCCACTTTTCTCAAGTTTTACAACTTTTGGCAGAATTTGGCATTTTTACTTTAGCCAATTATTTGTTGATTTTTGACCGACTTGGACTCTTCATGGACATTGACCTAGCAAAACTTGTCCAAATGAGTTGAAAATTGGTCCAAGGGTGTAAGGGGTCGTAAGACATTTGTTTTGAGTACACACCCCTATACAAAATCCCCAAGGACCAAATGTTTACATTTTTCATCAAAAATAATTAAAAATTTCCAATTTACGAGAAATTTTAATTATTAAAAATACCTATCAAAACTCAACAGAATTCCGAAAAACTCTAGGAGATGCCTAGCATGGTCATTTAAAACACTTATAAGCCTTAGTCACCTACTGGGCCCGATCATTAGAATGCCTTTCACCACTTTGGAGGATTATTGAGTGAAAAACTCGAGTAATTAAAATTGCTCAAAAAACAAAATTAATTACCTGAGGAAAAAAACACTTAATGAAAGGACTTCCCTGATGAAAAATTCCTAGGCCACTAAATTATTACAAATTTGACCCATGCTAACAAGTTACATTTACAAAAATATCCCACGCAGAGGAGCAGACATTCCCTGGAGAGAAATAAATTATGGTGGCAGAACTGCCTTGTTCAACCATAGGTCTTCAAAATTGTCGTACCATAAGGTACATATCTTCATGATACATGACGTTGACACCTAGTTGAAATAGGTCGTCAACACTCTGGAAGAAAAAATATTCCCCACATATCCTTGAAGCGCAACTTATTCGACTCAATAATCAGATCCAAGGCTCTAATATTTGGAATCAGCCTCTCATACAAACTCGTGCATTCTAGAAAATACAGACTGGTCAGAATGCTCTATTTTTTATGGACTCATGGAAGCAACTAACTATGTTGCAATCAATGGATATCTTACACCCCATTAAGGATCACATACAAAGACTGGAGCACCTCAAAGTTGTTGACCTATGGCTAAATGTATCTCACCATCCCCCCTGGAAGAGATGTAAAACGCTCCCTTGTGATATCAACAGTCCAACAGATTGTGATTTACATCCTTGGCACACAATAGTATCCCAAAGAAAAATTAGTATCAGTGAGGGACCGAACATTCTCAGTTAGGGTCACACCCCCTCAGGTACGTTCACAATCAAAGCGGCCTACTCCTTTCAGGAAAATTTTCATAATTAACTGAAAGAGAACATCTAGCACATCATATGGAGATATAATTTATGGCCGAAAGTCTCCGCCCTTCTTTGGCTCATGGTTCAGAATAGAATCCTCACTTGGGACAACCTCAGGAGGCGAGGCTTCATTGGACCATCGATTTGCTACCTATGTCAACAATAGGAAGAAACAATGGCGAATATACTCAACCAATGCTCCAACAGTGGGGGATATATGGGATCAAGCCTCCCAAATCATGAGGAAAACCAACAGAGAAAGGGATAGCATTATAAGCACCATCAAAAATTAGGGATCCGAGTCTTACAAAAGCCCCATCTTAAACAGGATTTGGCAGCTCCTACCAGGTTTCATCGTATGGAAGCTCTGGAAAGGAAGGAACAAGTGTATCTTCCCCTCCCAAGGTTCCAACCCTTCAAGCATCTGGTCAAAGATATTCGAGAACATACAAGAAACCATTTGTGCCCAGTCCTGGACCCAGGAAGACTTCCCTATTGAACCTCATGAATCCCTCATTCTTTCTTCCTGGATGTTGAACTTACACAACACTCCACTCAGTCTGAATCCTCCTCATAGCTCTATCTCCCTGAGCCCCTCCACTTGGCATTGTCACCCTCCTGGTTTCTGCACACTAAATTTTGATGGTGCCTCAAAGGGAAATAAGTCAAAATATTGTTTCCAAGAGAAACTATTTCTAACCAATAGGATGATCCTACAATATCAACATTGTTAGGATTTGGATACTACTACAATTATTATGTTCGTTAACTATAAAACATCTTCTCCAAGTAGGAGAGGAGAAGGAAATCCATAAAGGATAAATAAATAATAATTTGTATATGAATAATATGAGAGGTTGATGATTTACAAGAGATCTAATTACGATATAAATACTCATTGATTAGTCATGATGGAGAGGGATAATGCCCCTTGGGTTTATATAAGCTACAAACTACTCCTCAACCTTAGCCATACACCATTTGTTGGTTGAGCCAAGGATTAAATTTGCGCATTAGCAAATAATGTCCCATTTCCTAGAACATCAAGTCCTTCCAAGATAAAGGTATTGTGTTCCATACGCCACCTTGAAATCTATGATGTTTTGCTTGGAAAACCATTTATGTGGAAATGTCGTGTTGTTTACCATTATAAGATTTGTAGTATAATTGTTACCATGTAAATTAGCTCATTTGGACAATTATATTGTTTTTCATCTATCTTGATCCTTTCAAAGTGTAAAAACATGGAGGAATCAACTTGCAGGGCCATTTTAGTTGTAGGTCCTAGTTTGGAAAATTAGGTTTGGAACCTTCCGGAGCCATTTTGAGGCATCAAATGACATTTTTTTTAGGTTAAAAATTTCCTAGCATCGATATGACCTCGTGACGCTATTCTACACATCGATACCTTTCCAACTGTGCAAAAATGGTGTCTATTGGAGCTCGTATCCAAAAGTTATGCCTCCCACAATTTGATTTGTCGTGTTGACCACCATGGTACAATAGGATGCCACGTCAACCCCCGTTACTCATGCATATGGGGCTAGCCATGTCAGGGATTTCAAGAAGATTCTAGAAGGTTCAAAACCCTACCAAAATTGAGGGTTGAGGAAGTTAAAAACCTATACCTAGATGACTATCGGGCTATTTTAAATACCAGGCCACTAGAAGAAGAAGGGTTCCATTCTTTTGTATTGTATCTTATTCCATAACTGAGAAAAACATCTAAGAGTGGTATTCTGTGAGAATAACAGAAGAGGAGAGATTTTGTAGTAGCCATACAGGCCACTGTTCAAAGGCAACTCCACAGAGAGTGCCTCTTTATTTGTACCCGCGTCATTTCTATACCAGAGAAAAGAGAGCAGGGCAGCCTCACCTTCTACCTGGGTTTTCTCCCGTATTGGGTTTCCTAGGTCATATCTTATGTTTATTTTTGGATGGTGTGATTATATTTTATTGTTCTCTATTTTTCGTATTTTATCTAGTTCATGCATAAGCAAATATCAGTAACTAAATATTCTGAGATCGAAAGGAGAAATAACTGTATTGGTAAATATTTCAGTGTTCTATTAGATCTGTTGTGACGAACTGTTCCAATGGAATATCCATGGTCAGTTTACATATCATATTGGTATTAGAGAAGGTTTTTATTTTGGGTATTTGTGGGAAGTTGTAGGATCTAGGAATTGGATTAATGAGAAGTTGCAGAAACCCTAGCCATGGCAAACGAGTTTGTTCATAATAACCCTCAAGATCCAGCGGAAGAGAGACTTGAGAGGTTGGAAGCGAAAATTTCCGACATCAGTCGCAATATGAACCTTCTCATGGCAGATCTAGCAAGCAAGCTTGGACCATTTGGAGATGACGGAGGCTCTAACTCAGAGAACAAATTCGAGGGGAAACCGGAAGATCAGGAAGACTTGGGAAATGAGTCACGGAAAAAATATGAGAAAGAGTAGTTGAGTTCGAGTGTCGTGAACCCTTCAGAGTCCCTAATCAAGATGGAGGCAAAAGTGGACATAAAGCCATACCAAGGTGAGATCAATGCATTAAAACGAAATCATTGGTTGCAACAACTAGGAGTTTATTTTAGCTTTTACCATATAGATGAAGAGCAAAAGATTTCATTTGCTAGATTGAAGTTATAGGGATTCTTTAACCTAATGGGAAACCCATACAAAAACACTTAGGCTGGAGGTGGTCTGTCAGTAACTAGGTGGTGGGACTTCAAAACCCTCATCAAGTCCCAATTCTACCCTATTGGGTATGTAGAGGAACAATGGATCCATTGGCACTACTTCAAATAGAGGCAGGGGAAGAGTGTACACAAGTACACCACTGAGATCAGAAATATGGCCATCATGTCGGGTATCTCTTCCAAGAACCCATATGTACGCCTCAAGTTGATGCTCTTCAAGCCAAGGAAAGTGGATGAGGCGTGTGTACTGGCACAATACCTAGAAAACATAGGCCAAAAGAAAGGGCAGCCAAATAGTTCAAAGCAGAAAGAACACTAGGAAGCTTCCAAGGAGGGGAAGAAGAAGTGGAAAGGGGAAAATATAAGAAGACAACATCCACTACACATCATTGCAAATATCCTGGTAACCATTGCAATCATTGCAACATTGATGGCCACACCGAAGAAAAACGTTGGAAACTACATCCAGAGTTGAACCCGAAGAACCGCAAGAAGGGAAAGAAAAAGAACCTTCTAGCCACAGATTCAAACAATTAGGTTGAAAGTAGCTCGAATGCGCATGGCAAGATTGTCTTCACATCTGTGCATAAGGAGGTGAATCTAAGTATCCTTCATCACCAAGGAAGAGAAGGAGATGACCAAGCTCTTCCACATCAAGATTCAGGTCATGAAGACCAAGATAGATGCTCTATTCAACTCTGGTTCACAGGATAATCTCGTAGCAACAGAACTAGTCAGAAAGTCTGGATTGGAGGTTCACAATCATCCTATCCCCTATCAATTGGGTTGGGTAAACAAGGATGCAAATATAAAGGTAATGAAGCAGTGTAAGATTTAATTTTCTATAAGTGTTTCTTTTATTGATGAAGTGGAATTGGATGTAGTACCCCTTGATGTATGTGGAGTAGTGTTTGGAAGCCATTGCATGTATATGAGGGATGAAATCTTCAAGCATAGAGCCAACCAATATTGATTTATCAAGGATGGAAAGTCCTACATCATCAACGTGCATAAAGGAAAGTCAAAGATCTCACTGGTAAGTGCCAACCAAGCCAAGAAGTTGATAAGTTTAAGTAAGAAATATGTTTTTTTTTCTCAGGAGAAAATCAATCTGATGATGAGTCAATGACAGTGAATGCATCGTTAGAGGGGTGTACTAAATAGCATAAACGTCAGTTGGAGGAGTTTCCACAAGCATAGAGAGGAGTGTTCCAGGATCCTAAAGGGATAACACCTAAGAGGGAAGTAGAGCATGAAATACAGTTATTGCCAGACTCCCCATTGCCAAATATTGGATTGTAAAGATAGTCTGTTCTGGAAGCAAATGAAGTGAAGAAGTAATTGCAATAGTTGTTGGAGCAGGATGTGATTCAACCAAGTACCTCACCTTGTTGATCACCCATCATAATGGTGTCGAAGAAGGATGGGACCTTGAGAATGTGTATTGATTACAGGGAATTGAACAAGATTACACTAAAGAATCGATAACCCCTACCAAGGATCGATGATCTGTAGGACCAACTACCAAGTATTTCAATAAGCTGGATTTGAAATGAGGATATCACAAGGTACAAGTCAAAGAAGAATATACCTATAAGACTACCTTCAAGACAAGGCGAGGTTTGTATGAGTGGTTGGTTATGGCATTCGGTTTATGCAACACACCAGCTACATTTATGAGACTAATGAATGATGTTTTATGCCCTTATTTAGATTCATTTGTTATTGTCTATTTGGATGATATATTGGTTTATAGTGCTACCTAGGAGGACCACATCTAACATCTTATGAATGTGTTATAGACTTTGAAAAAGCACCAATTGTTGGTCAATCTCAAGAAATGTGAGTTTTCTCAGCAGTCTCCAGTGTATTTGGGGTATGTTATCGATGGAGGGGAACTTAAGATAGATCCTGCAAAAATGAAGGCCATCATGAAGTGGCCAGTTCCTACAAATGTCACTAAAGTTAGGAGTTTTCTTGGGGCAACACAATACTTGCGGAATTCCATAGCTTCATTTTCAATGGTAGTTGCACCACTCCATGCCATAACAGCCAGTATTAAGAGTTTCCAATGGGGGAGGAATCAGCATAAGGCCTTTGATGAGCTTAAAAGAAATATCAGTCAAGCACCAGTGCTCGCACTACCAAACTTGCAGAAACCCTTCGAAGTGGAGACAGATACAAGTGGGTATTCCATGGGAGAAGTACTGATGTAGGGAGGGAAGCCTGCCTACTATCATTCTGAAGTATTTCATGGGGTGGTTCTCCACTACCCTACCTATGACAAAGAACTCTATTCCCTGGTTCAACCTATGAAGAAGTCGAAGCACTATCTAATGGGAAAGGAGACCATCATCCACATAGATCACCAACCACTTCAGTATTTACAGGCTCAGAGTAAGCTACAACAAACCAAGCATTACAAGTGGATGGGGTTTTTACAACAATTTCAACTAGTCATCAAGTATAAGAAAGGAAAAACGAACAAGTTGGCAGACATGCTTTCACGGCCACCCACATCCAATATTACAGCTTTGGGAACTCTGATGCACATGGAGCCTTTTACCCATGATGCATACAAAGAGGCATACACAGAAGATGAGAACTCCAAGGAGATGTTTCAGCAACTACAAGGCCAAATTCATATAGAAGAAGGTGATGGAAAGGTTAACTATCATTTCCAGAATGGTTTACTCTACAAGCTTGGCAAGCTCTATGTTCCTAAAGGTGAACGATTCCAGCTTATTAGAAAGGTTCACACCTCCAAGATTGCAAGAAATTTTGGTGTTGGCAAGACAGTTGCCAACTTACAGAGGTATATGTACTAGCCTAGAATGCAATAAGATGTATTAAGGTATATTACAGGATATATACTTGGTTGTACCAGCAAACCCAGTAATAGGAAGCAAGGTCTATACCATCCGTTCCCTGTACCCACTTGACCTTGGGAAAGCATTTCCATGGATTTTGCGGGAGGTTTACCAACCATGCGGAACATACATGACTATTTATTTGTGGTAGTTTCCAAGTTTGGCAAAATGTGCATTCTCATGCCATGTAAAAAGACCATCAAGGGATAGGAAGAAGCAACCTTGTTCTCTAAACAGGTCTGGGTGCACTTTAGGATACCAAGGAGCATCATCTCAGATAGGGATACCATATTTCTCAGTGCATTTTGGACTACATTGTAGGAGAAGATGGACACTAAGTTGAACAGGTCTACAACATTCCATCCACAGAAAAATGGGCAGACGAAAGTAGTCAACAGGACTTTGGTGCAACTTTTGAGGGGTTACAATCAAAAGCATTCGAAGACCTTGGATAAAAATCTTATCTATATACGACACTTATAAAAGAGCATTCCACACTTCTACTAGTAAGTCAACTTTTGAAACTTGCTTTGAGTATTTTCCACCTTCACCTTTTGATGTTGTATATAGACAACAAGTAGGAGTGAGGGAGGACCTCACAGGAGATGCATTAAAGGAAGAAAAAATTGTTGAGAAGATCAAGCATATCCATTTGTAAGTACAAGAGACACTGAAGAAGTCACAAGAAAAGTACAAGGCTAGACATGACTATCACAAAACAGAAAAAACATTTAGAGTGGGAGACATAGTATGGCTACAACTGAATAAGGAACGGCTGCACGGTCTTGGTAAGAAGATCAAGGCTCTACCGTATGGTCCTTTTGAGGTATTGGAAAAGGTGGGACATAACACCTACAGACTTAGTCTGCCCCCATACATGCACATTTAATCAACAGTGAATGTGGAGGATCTCAAACTCTATGAGCCTTCCATGTTGGATCAGGAGGAGGAGCAGGTCCAACGTTCCATAGAGGACTTAGCACCAGATGCTCAATCGGAGTTAGTAGAGGACATAGTTTTGCAGAAGCGGTCCAGAACTACAAGATAGGGGTAGCATGACCTTTGGTAGATTGGGTTGAAAAGACAACTTCTAGGAAAAGAAAAGTGGTACTCCAGGGAGAAGGTAGAGGAAACTTTTCATCACCTCATTCAGTAAACATTTTGGGAGCCAAAAGCCTCCTTACTTGGGGAGGTATGATCCAGATTGGATCAATATATTTTTTTCATCTATCTCGATCCTTTCAGAGTGGAAAAAATTGGAGGAATCAACTTGCAAGACCATTTTAGTGGCAAGTCCCAGTTTGGAAAATAGAGGTTCAAAACCTTCCGAGGCCATTTTGAGGCATCAAACAACATTTTTTGGGATTAAAACTTTCTTAGTGTAGTTAGGACCCCATGACGCTATTCTACACATCGAGACGTTTCCAACGATGCAATAATCGTGTCAATTGGAGCTCGTATGCAAAAGTTATGACTCCTGCAAGTTGACCTACCGTGTTGACCACCATGGTACGAGAGGATGCCACGTCAGCCCCCATTACTCATGCATATGGGGCTACCCACATGAGGTATTTCAAGAATATTCTAGAAGGTTCAAAACCCTACAAAACTTGAGGGTTAAGGAAGTCAAAAACCAATCCCTAGATGGTTATCGGGCTATGTTAAATACCAAGCCACTAGGAGGAGAAGGGGTTCCATTCTTTTGCATTGTATCTTGTTCCATACCTAAGAAAAACATCTGAGAGCGGTATTATGTGAGCATAATAGAGAAGGAGAGATTTTGTAGCAACCATACAAGCCAAAGTTCAAAGGAAACTCTACAGAGAGAGCCTCTTTGTTTGTACTTGCATCATTTCTATACGAGAGAAAAGAGAGTAGAGCAACCTCACCTTGCAACTTGGTTTTCTCCCGTATTGGGTTTCCCAAATCATATCTTGTGTTTATTTGTGGATGGTGTGATTTTCTTTTAATGTTATCTGTTTTCTGCATTTTATCTATTTCATGCATAAGCAAAAAATCAATAACTAAATATTCTGAGATCTAAAGGAAAAATAACCTTATTAGTAAAGATTTCAGTATTTTATTAGATTTTTTGTGACGAACTATTCCAATGGAATATCCACGGAGGTTTACATATCCGACATGTAAGTTGTGCTACACTAGGGTGCTCAATACTTGTTGAAAGTGCTTCATATGTTCTTCCCATGTTTGGTTGAAGATGTCGATGTTATATAGGCATACCACCACAAAGGAACTAGTGAATATCCATAGAATCACACATTATCCTTGTGAATGTTGTCGATGCATTTGTTATCCTTATGAAGGTCGTCTTGCACATAGTAGTTGGATCAAGTGAAACTTGGTGATAGATTGACTTAAGATCCATTTTGGTGAAAAACATTGTGTGTTTGAGATGGTTGATTAGCCCATCAATCTGGGAGATTGGGTAATGTTAATTAACTATGTTTTTTTTGAAGGGCCTATAGTTATTATAGAATCACCATGTTCCATTCGTCTTCTAAACTAACAAAATCAGGCTCCCATACATTAAGGAGCTTGGTTGAATGTTACCCTTCTATTAGCTCTTGAATATAGTACTTTAACTTGCCCATTTTTCAAAAGAAAGCATTTGTAGAAAGGGTCATAGGGTAGAGGGGTTCCTAATGTCAAATAAATTAGTTGTTTTATCTAACAATGCAATGGTAATCTTGTTGGCGAGGTGAAGATGTCTTTGTACTTTTCGATTGATTGATCTATCTATCTCTATTGTACATAGCAACCTCTCCTTGGTAGTCTTGGTTATCATCTTTGGTTCTCGTGACTGGACAATGAACAAGACAAACTTTTGAGTTTGAGAAATTATCTTTATGCACTACTTAATAGTCATCAGAGGACCATGGTAGTGTTAACCCCTAGATTTTCACCCTTGAAAATATTGAGGGTTAAGAGTCAACATGCAATATTTTGGTTGGCATTCTGAGATTCTCCCAAAGTTTAGCACTTGTGTTGAGCAAGTGGTTGGTTCCCATCAGAGGCAGGTATATGATTGGTACAGGGTTATTTTATTCAGAGTTAGAGTTAGCTTGGTTTCCCATGGATTTGAGAGAGATGTCTACGTAGAACAAGTGTTGCTACTTTTTAGGAGACATGGTTTGAGTGGGTCTTTTGACAGGTTGGAGCAATTCTGAGCATACAAGGATGGTCCTTACATGATTCTAGGCCTAATAGCACTTTTTTGGGCAACATGCAAGAACTTTATATTTTTATTAGTTTGAGCTCTAGGCCCGAGATTCAGATTCTGAGCACATATTATTGATCCTTGAGACATTTAGAGTCCTTTGGACCTTTTCAGAGATGATTTGGCACATATTTCTATTTTTAACTGGTTGAGCACCTGAGCTCGCATGTCGATTCTGATTGCGGATTTGGATTCCTTGCGGAAAATCGAATCCAATGAGTATAATATCATGGACATGTGAGGATTTTTTTGTTTTTAGCAGTGTTTATTTTTAGAAATAGACACATGATGGTGGTCTCCTAGTCATTCCGAGCATATGTGGAGAGTTTGAATCAGTTTCGACAAGTTTCAAATTTTTTGGACCGGATGGCAATTTTTGCAAATTTCTATTTTTAGTTGTCAACATCATCTCCAACAGTGACAAGTGGCAAGCTCGGACTTCAACATGTGGCAGAGTATCAAGATTATGTGGCATCTACATGGAATCATGGACCAATGGCGCATTTTCCAAGGATTATGTATTAAATACGAATTAATTGAAATAAAGTGGTGGCACATGGGTGAGGTCGCATTGTCCGGAAAAAGTTTAGCCATTCAAGGATAATGTTTCTTACTTTGTTCCTCTCACTTTCCATATTCTCACTTTCCATGCAATCAGTTTCTAAAATTTCTCACTAAATTGCTTTTAAACACAAAATTCCTAACTTTTAGGAAATCCGTAAAAAATAGGGCGAATTTCTCTTTAACTCATTACTCCCTCATCCCTTGGCCAAATTTAGTAATCTAACATGCATTGGAAAGCTAAAAATATCCTCCCTGCATCTTAGTCATTATTTAATTCACCATGCACATACACTCTCACTCATAACTCACCCATGTGCATTACCCACTCACATTTATTCCCTCATGCACATTAACTCCTATTTTCTTCACACTCCTCTCCTATATATTGGATGGATTCCATTGCTTATTTGTCGGTTCTTATTAGCAACTAGCATAGTGTTTCTTTCTCATTCTTCTCTCTCTCTCTCTCTCTTAGTCTACTGACTCTTCTTTGAGAAAAGCGATCATTGTACCGGTTGTGGACTTGCCAATTGTGGCACAACCAACCCTCTTGCAAGCCTATCAATAAAGATATCGAGTGTTTGTCTTCTAACCTTGTTTCTTGTCAGTGTTTTGTGAATTTTTCAACCTGATTTGTCATCTTCCTTAACTATTCATTGTGACTTTATTGATCTTTTCAGTAGTTTTTTGTTCTATTTCATTGAATGCAATCTCATCTTGTAACATTCTCAAAGAATGTGAAATGAGGAATGAAAATTAATGTCATGCATGGTTAGTTATGAAAAGCTAGTGTTAAATTCTATTGAATAAATAGATTTAGAGGGAATAAAACATAAACATATACTTTCACATATTTTCAGTCTATCTTATCTTCCTTTAAAATAGCAAGTATTAGTGTGATTACTGATTAGATGTAGAATTAAATTTTGTATTCAACTAATATGTAGAATTAAATTATAAATGAAAAAATGTTTATTTTTATCCTTCAATTTTTAATTGGTTAATTTTTATTTTTTAAAATTAATTTTACCATATATTTTTTACTTTTCCTTTAATCTTAACTTTATAGAAAAGAAGAAAACCACAATCCCAGTAATGAATTTTTCATATTATTTTCAACTTTAACATCATAACTCTACATTAACATCAATTACATGGAAAATATCATGAATGAATCAATATAATTCTACCGGCACTAGATAACACTTTTCAATATTTATTGATTTGGTAAATGTACTTATTATTATTATAATATTTTTCTTCATAGACTTATTTTAAACCTCAGATTTTCTTCAATGTCCTAACATAAAATAAAGAAGAGTTGTTTAAATGTTAAAACACTTGTGCTTTCTTGGAATATTCAAGCTGGTAAGTTAAACCCACATTGTTTATCAAGAAAAAGATTATAACCTAAAAAAATTTACACAAGAAAAACATGTTTGACTCATAATGTGATTAATATTCCTAATTATGCCTTCATATTATTGATAATCCAAATTTTATTTAGGATACATTTTGGGAAGTGCTTCAAAACTTCCGTTTTATATACTTATGTGACATTATTACCTTGATGTGTGGGGTAAATTTTCAACAGGTGTCTTTGTGAGTTTTTCCCTATCACTACAAAACCATGCTATTGGGTTGTTCTTTGCATTGCAACAACTTTTGGCTAGAAACAATGGACTTTTGCAAGATTCCCACTAGTATAACACCTCTCTTAAATCAAGAGGACAGTGGGGACACTATCCAATCAAATCGGGAGGACATGGTACATAACCCAAGACAAGCTGAAGTGGAGCATAATAATTCAAATAGTTGTTAGAGATTACTGATGAATATTAATAAGGAAGTTAGACAATATATTATAATAAGCATGAATACATGATCAAAGTGAATTGTTCCATTTTTGTATGTAATGTGTCTATAAGAATGAGATGATTTAGTATATAGAAGTCCTTTTTTTTTTTTTTTGTGAATGAAGAAGAGAATTATTGTATTAGTTTTTTGTTTTTAGTTTTATTCCATATCAGGGACGCCTTCAACTAAGAATTGTAACAATTTCCTTTGTTTGGTTGTTGATGAATTTTTTAATATGGAAATTTTGGCACATTGTAAGAAGAAAATCACAACACAAGGTACTAGAAAAATCCTTTTTCAGTATGTTTGGGTTCAATTTGGGTTGCCAAAGACCATTGTTTTAGACAAGGTCAACATGTTCTTGAGTATGTTATGCTCCATCCTTTCATCCATGATGGACACCAAGATTATCACATCGACAACCTTCCATCCCCAGACTGACAAAAATATAAGATAATCAATCAAATGATTATACATCCACTTGGGATGTACGACTCAAAAAATCCAAGTACATGGCATCAAAACCTTTCTTATGTGTAACACAACTACAAAAAATTATTTAGAGTGTTATTGCCCACAACGTTTTTCAAGTGTGTCTAGGGGTTCACCCTTGGCCCCAATTGACATAGCTTTTCCCATTGCATTAGAATAGGAAGAGTCTTCCAATGCTAAAAAAGAAGTAGACTAAGCAGCCAAATTTGTTGAATGGTTTTAGCAAATTCAAAAGAAAGTATTCTATAGAAATCCAACACCATGATCAACACCGAGTGCTATGACACTATATGCTTGGTGATAAGGTGTGGTTGCACTTATAGAAGTAGCAACTTACAATTCCCCAAAGGAATATCAAACTTTATGCTACAGGCCTTGTTACCCCCTCACATCTAGGGGTAATGGGGTAACTCGATGAGATTTTTTCTCCATGATCCACATTACCAACAGTGGTTCCGATGATGACATTCCAAATTCTCCATAGACAATTTCCCACAAACGCCTTTCATTTTATGCTCAACTCACTCACATAAAACGATATGGTGAATGACACACATGCGATACCTTGTTCTGATACTTCATATCGAGTGATAATGTTCATTGTTTTGGGCATGAAAATAGTGATCATGGGTTGAATTGGATTATGGATCATGATGCTTTGAATTTATACCTTTTTCCTTGTTTCACCTTGGTGATCATCACCATCTCCTAGTAAAATCTTGTCACTCTTGGTAAAATTTGTACTACTTGGGACCTTCATAGGGCAATGTGTCCATATCCCAAAACATACATAACACACTCCATCTCTCTCTTCTTCGTTATCCTTTCTTTTAGGTTGGTTGTCATATGTCACCAATAAAGGTTCATGCCTCATAATCCCATGAGAAGAAGGAGCTAGAATGATCAAGGTTGATGCAACTTGATATATACAAAAAAATAATAATACCAAAAGAGAAAATGCTATAACTCAAAATGCAAAGCAAAACAAAAAAGAAAAGAAAGAAAAGTAAAAAAAACAAGAAAGAATGAAAAGCATGAGCTCTACCCCCTCGCTAAGAGGCCATCACCCCAAGTGTTATGCAATGAATGCATACCTAACACAAGGAATTAGCAAATGAAAATCAAAAGCCAGAAAAGGTGGAATGAATAAAGAAAAAACAAATAGGGTTTGGAAAGACACGGTGTTGAGGAAAGGGTAACTCATTTCCTAAGTACTCCCTCATACAAAGGCACTCATGAGGATAACTATCATACATAACCTTTCATGACTATGCCACCACCCATGAAGTAAACCCCAAACCATGTCGTATGCCATTACAGATACTCATTGATGGCTTTCTTGGAAATACTCCTTATCCTGGGTACTAGCATGCCTAATAGGGCTTAATAATAATTCTCCCATACCTAAACTTCGAAAATCATATAACTTTATGAGATAGTGTGAATTTTGAATAGGATACTTAGTGTGATCTATCTTGTTGCTTTTTCATTGACATGAATCACTTTATATGTTGTATTTGACTTGTGTACATGCCTCTAGTATTTACATTGGACTACATGAGCCCCTACTTAGACATTGCCTTGATCATTTAGAGGACGTTGAAGGGATACTAGCACACCTGATGAAGGTTGTCCCACTACTTGAGAGATAGGTCGTTCAACTTATTTGGGAGGATGTTGAGCCTTATGATGACATGTCTCTTTTGTTGAGACACCCTAGCACCCATGGGGTATGAGTTGACCCTTTTATGATGGCACATTGCAACTTTTCATTATGATATGGCACCTTTTGATGAGACATCACACATCTTGGGGATGATATGTCACTTGGAGAGAAACGGTGCACCTCTCGGAGTGAACATTTCACATTTTGAGCCCCCTACACATCACTTTGGAGTGAGTCGTCCACTTTATGTGGTCATCCATGCCACATGTGTAGCCTCTAACATGCATTTATGATGGACGATTTGACATTAGAGCATATTTACTTCCTCTTGGAGGCATTGTTGGGGGTCTTATTGACCTATCCACTCTTACATCATGAAAATTTATTGTCTTCTTTCCCTATCTCTAGGGTTTGTCAGAGATAAAGGAATTATTTTATGTTTTTAGGGATTTTAATGGGATGAGAAGGGTGCTTGATCTCTCATATAAATAAGAGAATCACTTCTCACTTGTAAATCATTGCTACTTGTGGATAACTATCACTACTTGCCTACTACTTCTTTCTCTCTTATGCAAATCGTTGTGGATGGCTAGTTAGAGCGACTTTTTGGAGATGATGTGTTGTGGATTCTTTTACTTCTTTATGGATGTTCATTGCTAGGGTTTTGATGAATGAAATATTTCTTGAGTAAGTGGTCTCACTTTATCTTGTGGTTTTGTTTATGAATGAATGATGCTTCTCTAGTGATGGTTGTGCATTCTCTTGTTCTTTCTTGAACAACCCCTTCTTGTCAAAACTTTTGGAAGGTTAGTAGTCAAGAACCTTCCCTTGAATTATCTTTGAAGACCTAGTAATACACTAGGAGGATCTTTTAGGGTTAGTAGTGAACAACCCTCGATATCACCCCAGATACACTTACATGTCATCAAAGGAGTCCTTAATTAAAAAATATAGTAGTCACTAGACTTTTGCTAATAGTCAATCAGAAAACTCAAACTTCAATCTTTATTTTATGTTTTAGGGTTAGATTAGGGTTTTATAATAGCAATATATTCATTTTCAGCCATAAAAGACTTTGATGTTTTTCTATTCATGCATATATTTGACTTAGAGATCATATTTAAACCTGAAATTGTCTTGTTCATTTATTATTCCAGCCTAATTAGGTTTGCACGTCTAGGGTTTTCAGAATGTTATATGCATTTGTAATTTCAGATTTTGTTGGCTAATAAAACACTAGTTTTATCAATCATTTTATCCTTGTTTTTATTGGCTTGTTACTTGTTTCAAGGGATAAATTTATTGTTGTTGTCATAACTTGTATTACTAATGTAATTCACCATCATTCTTTCAAGTTTAACAACAACAAATAGATTTTTCTTCTTTTCTAGTGTTTGGGGATCCTCTTGTGCTAAAAATTGACTTGATAAGCCTTCTAAATTACCCTAGATCCTCATCCATTAAAATTTGGAAATTGCACAAACCTATAACCTTCTCCTTACCTTGATTATTTTATAGTGTTCAACGGGGACGCATCCCCCAAGGTGGGGTGTGCGCCCCCCACATTTCCTAGTCACCCGAGACAGAGGGGCTTCTGGGGAAACATTTCCCCATGTCCCCCTTTTGGGTAAACGCGAGGAGACGCAGGGGGTGCGTTTCCCCAATGTGGGGAGCGTGTTTCGCCAAAGGGGGTGCTTTTGGGCATCCCCCCTCGAAAAGAGGTGCTTCTGGACGCAACCCCTCCAAAGGTGGACTCATGAGAGCCCCCCTAAATTTTTGGCTAATAAGACTTAAAAGTTAAAAAAAAAAAAAAAAATTAATAAAACAAAAACAATTTTATTAAAAAGTTAAAAACCTACGTCACATAATGACATTTTGATTGATGGTCATGATGACTTCATGCAAAAGATGGATGTAGAGGCCCAGTCAATGAGATTGACTCCTTGATACTCATTTTATTTTCAATGTGCATTGCCCATTTTTAATTTTCAATTGTAACTTTTAAGTCCCGACTCTAGATATTGATGGTCTCATATCGAGTCTTTGAATCATCACTCTTTACTATTTTTGAGTTTGAGAAATTTCAATTTACTATTTCAGACTTCCGTATCTATTATTTTTCTTAATACTAATTTAGTAATTAGATTATAGAATGATGAATGATGAATTTAAATCAATGTATACAGTATTTTACTATATCTGTTTCGTTTATGATTTATGAATCAATGTATTTCATTACTGAATCAAAATCTGAATCATGTTTATTATTTATATTATTTACAAATTTGTACTAGTTTACTGTTTACTATTTAGTATTTTACTATTTACATTACACAATGATGAATTTACATTGGTTGAATTGTTATTGTTGGGATTTTAACATTATATATATATATATATATATATATATATATATATATATATATATATATATATATATATATATATATATTTTATTTTTAGAGACGGGGACCGCTATGTTAGGACCGAGACATCCCCCCGCCCCCCATGAATTTCCCCAAAATTTGGGGGTGCACCCACACATCCCCATATGCGTTGCCTCGCTCCCGCGCACCCCTGTCCTAGAGACTTGGTGGAAAATTTTTATTTTACTCTATTGGTGGTAGATTAAGTAGCTACAGAGGAGGCCTAGACTTGATTGTGTCTTTCCCAGGGATTCCTTGAGGCTGCTAGGGAAGCCTCCCTTGTGTTGGACTTATTCCTTTAATAAAAAGAGGGAAGTTGTTGCCTAGGTGACAGTGGTGACTATTACCCGCTCTCAACTAGGGGTAACTAGAGGAGATCATTTTTCACGATCCACATTGCAAACAATGGTCCTAGAGATAATAACCAATATTCTCCACAGAGAACAACCCCTTAGATGCCTCTCTATCTTCATCGCTTAGCTCATTCACTTGATCAACAAGCTCATATGATGATGGTGGTTCAACACACATGAGGTACATTTTCCATTGTTTCATACAAAGTGTTAAATTTAATGTATTGGGAATTTAGGTAATGATCATGGGTTGAAGTCAAATAATAAATCTTGATGCTTGGAAGTTATGTTTTTTGCCTTGTTTTACCTTTTTGGCCATCATATGTCTCCTAGTCAAGAGTGTCACTCTTTTGGAAAAGGGGTACTACTGGGACACCTAGATATGGGTAATGTACCCATACCTTTCCATACTTAACACTTTCCATCTATTTTCCTTTCATTGTCCTGTTTTTTGGGGGTGGTTGTTACATATATCCCGAAAAGGTTTATACTTCATTCTCCTATGAGAACAAGGGACTTGAATGCCTGGGGTTGATGCAGATGGTAAAAAGAATCGAAAGAGCATGTTATAAAGTCAAAATGAAAAAGAATAAAGGGATATTAATGATAAATCAAAATCCAAGTTAGCTTGAGGTCTAATTCCTCACTATGAGGACATCACTCCAAGTCCTAATGCATTGAATGCATATCAAAATGAATTAATTATCCTGATATAATAAATGCCTAAACTCGAAACGGGGCTTGCAAAGAAAATTATTGAATATCAAAAGGAAAGATAGGGGTGGAAAGAAATAGTGTCGAGGAAAAGATAAATCAATACAATAAGCACTCCCTCTACAAAGGCGCTCATGGAGATGAACATCACACATGGCCTTGCATGTCAATGACACCGTGACCATGAAGTAAACCCCATGTCATACTATTCACCCATACTTACACTTTGATTGGTTTATTGGGAAATACTCCTCTACTTGGGTACTGGCACATAATAGGGTTCTATGATGGTCTTCCCATACTTAAACTTGGAAAATTGCATAAATTCATAAGCTAGTATGAAGTTTGAAGAAGATACCAAATGTGAATTACTTACGTGGCTTTTGCATTAACTTGTGACTCATGTTTTATGATTCTAATGACTCTTGTATCCATGATGGTTGGTCTTACTTGACTCTTTGAGCCCTTGATGGATGATGATGCACCCTTTGACATGGTCCTTTGGAGGATGTTGGTGATGCTTCCCCTCCACTTCATTGAGGTTGTTACAACTTTGATTATAAGTGTTGAGCACAGTTATCGGAATCACATTAGAGCACCTTGTACTGGCACCGAAATCTTCTCGGAATTGGAATCTCAGATTCTTCATTTTTTTTTGTTTTTGGGATCATATTTGTTTCCTAAAATTGGATCCATTTCCGACAAAAGTGGATATATATATATGGGTTAGGGTTTTGATTCCTGGATTCCTAATGTTTGCATGAGCGTCGCACCCGCACCGAATTCTTCTATCAATTCTGATTGTACCCACGGTTCGTGTGACCTTGGTGTTGGGTCTTGTGATGACTTGGTGTGCCTCTTGGAATCCCTCGCCACCCCGTGGACCTAGGACGTTGCATATGGAGCTTGATGTGTCACCTTGAGCCCTAGATGATGTCATACACCCCTTGAGGACGTTGGAGCTTGGATTGATGACATGGACTTGATGATGATGGTACACCTCTTTGCAGTGGTGATGGAGCTCCTCTCATTGAGGACATCATGATTTACACCTTGGACATTGCACACATGTGATGAGACGTCACACTTGAAGGTCATGTGATAGTTGTTTGAGCCAACGTAGCATTTGGATGATGAGTTGGCACTAAGTTGATGAGGAGATGTGGCCTTCTTGATGAGGAGGCATGACTTTTGACTATAATTTGCACCTTTTTGGGAGAGACATGACTTTTGGAGCATTTGTACCCCATTTGGAGATGATGTCACCTTCTTGGATCTTCTACACTCGCATGTCAGGTTTTTAGAGGACATTTTCATGTTTTAGCATTGTATCTTTATCTCAGAGGCATTTTTGGTGGTCAACCTAGAACTATCCTCCTTGTATCATGGATTTTTATGTTTTACGGGATTCTTAGAGAGGTGGAGCACTTGGTTTTCTAATATAAGTAGAGAAAGTGCTCCCTCATTTGTAAATCATAGCAACTTGTGGAGATTACTACTACTCGTCTCTTCTTTATTTCTCTTTGTCTATGGATGACTTATGAGGCTTCTTTGGGAGATGATCTTTGGATGCTTTTCAAGTTTTGATGGATGATTTTCATGGTTAGGGTTTCATGGATAATCATTGATTTACCTAGTAAGTGCTCTTTCTAAATCTTTGTTAGTTTATTTCTTGAATGTATTAAGTGTAAATGTGTTTATCAAAGTGGTGATAATGCATGTTACCTTGTATTTCTCTTGAATAAATCTTATCTTGAAACCATCAGAAGGTTTGTAGTGGACTACCTTACCTTAATTTGATTTGTTTAAAGCTTGTAAAACGACACAGGGCAAATTTCTAGCATTTCTAGTGGACTACCCTAGGTATTTTCCTATAGGATAGATTTCTAGGGTTTGTAGTGGAATACCCTAGGATTTTATCCAAGATCTATCTTTAAGGTTGTCAAAAAGCATAAAACTATTTCTAAGGTTTGGAGTGGACTACCCTACTTGTCATTTTATTGGTTAAATCAATAAAGTTTGTAGTGGACTACTTTAGGGTTTTACCCAAATATTTACCATTTTCTCCCAATAAAGTTCATAATTTGAGCCCATATGCTCAAGCTAAATAAACAAGACATAGTATTTCTCCCTTGTAGTAGGTTTCAAACCCTAAAATTCACCTTTTTCTAGTCACTCCAAGGTTATATTAGGGTTTGTGGCAATCTATCTTAATATTTAGCCATCCTTGAGCTTGACCTGCATCTTTTCATCATTTATTGCATTGCTAATTTATTTTTCAGCCATCTAGGGCTTGACATCTTGCATCTCTAGAGTTGTCATATGCCATTTGCATTTCAGCAAGTGATTGTTTATTAAACCCTACTTTAACTTATGATCTTCAACCTTAATTTATTGCATGCTTACTTATTTGGAGGGCTTATTTATTGCTGCGTCATAACTTGATATATTGTTGAAGTTCATTATCTTTTACACAAGCTTTGCAACAGCCATAGCTTTTCTTTTGATTTGTGATGTTCGGGATATCTTTTTGACTTATTTGAACTTGCTAAACATCATTAATCGTCTTAGATATCATACACACACAAATCTGGAAATTGCTTTATTAACCACCTTGTACATACCTTCAAACATTTTGATGTTGTGGTGGTGTTTTTGAGTAACCAATAAAGGAGGCCATAGACTTTATCCCTTTTCGCTATAAGATTCCTTGAGGCTGCTAGGAGAATCCTTCCTTGTGTTGGATTTCATCCTTCATTAAAACGAGGGAAGTGATTGCTAAGGTGACAATGGTAACACTTCCATGTTACACTTGTCTTAGTCTTAGTCCTTGCGAAAGGCTTTTCACAAAGGTGCAAGATATTGTGATAACGGTGAAATTTTCAGATGTTCCACTAGTCTTCGCACCTTGTGAAGGAATTGCAATGTGGTGCTAGATTGTGTTGTAACAAGCCTTACACTACCACCAAGGCAGTGGGTGAAAACTGTCTCAAACTTACACTACCATGTTACCTTGATGTACAACTTTTATGTAGAGATGCTTTGACCATATTTTCCACCTCTATTTGACACCTTGAAGGTGGCAAAACAGCTAATCACTACAAAGCTCAACTATGACTATATCAAACAAGCTATAATGCACTAGATCATGGACACCATAATGAAGAACAGCTCAACTCTAACTATATCAAACAAGCTATAATGCATTAGATCATGAACACCATAATGAAGAACACCTAACAGTAAGACATAAAGTTTTATTGAATCCCCAAAGTAAGGTGACTTCATCATGGGGAATCTTTTTTTAATATATAATTTGCTACTCCCAACTTGCCTCTTCCTTTAAATTTAATTTGGCAAAAATTTTAGCCTTTCTGACCTATGTTGCCTTGTTTCAAATATATTCATTCGTTCCAAAAAGTCATGCAACATAGAGGATACCTTTATTCAAATATATGTGCAATTTCTGACCTATGTTGCCTTGTTTCAAATATATTCATTCGTTCCAAAAACATAGAGGATACCTTTATTCGAATATGTGTGCAATTAATGAACTGAGCGCAAGTAATGCTCCTAAATTATTACAAGTTGATATTCGGTACAACTATTGTAAACAAGTGAAGTTGCAATTCCAACTAAAGAAAATCCATTATGGTTATAAATAATCTCATCACAGGAGACGAACTAATTGGAGAAAATGTCGTTGTAGAATAAACTGAAAAACCTTAAAAGCATTGTTCTTCTTTGAAATTTGAAGTTTTCGGAAGACTTGCCAAATCAGTGAGCATTTTTCTTCACAGCCAATTCATAAAAATTAAAATAAAGGAATTAATTATATAACTACACATATGACCAAAAGAATACTTCGATACCACTGTAGAAAGTACAACCAGGTACATAAAATAATCATGAAAATGTTAGCCAGAACCTTTGAAGAATAGCGAATAGTGACTAAGAAAACACACATGTACGACGCGGATAAAAATAATGAACATCAGTAAAGAAACTAAGAAAGCACACATCTAGGATACGGATTAAGAAGAACGTCTGTGATAATAGCCAAAGAACATAGCACTAATCAAGAAGAAACCAATGTTAATATGACAACCAAATATATGTAGCGTTTGCTATGCACAAAGAAGCTTCGAACAGTGAAGATTCACTTAGTGGATGTTCGGTATTTAATCGCCTTAAGTACGTCAGACCATTAGAATAATATAGATGCCATTCCACTAACTAAAAGGCAAGATTTGTTAATATCTATTTTTGGTTTGTACATGGCTACCTAAGTAACATTCAAGATTTCTAACATCTCTTTTGTGATCATTTTGCATTTATTTGAATAAATCTAAAATAAAATAGTTTCAACCCAGCAACGTTTCGCTGTTAAATTTCAATGGTGTAACCTCCGCAAATTGTATCCAATGTGTCGCAATTTGCTGCAAACTTCAGCCAAATTTAATCAACTGTAACGAATAACACCATTTCAAAAGGTGTTTTGTAAATATTATGTTTTGATATTTTTAAGTCAAAATTCAGCTATACAAATGTGGATAAAATTTTAATTTTATGTTATTTAAATTGTATTTCTCAACTTATAAATAAATTCAGCTTGCTAAAAAAACCTTTGCGTTACTCAGATTATATAGACTTGACCACTCTGATCTGCAAATCCAATAATTTCTAACTGGATTTAGAGCAAAACTAAACAGACAATATACTCTGAAAAGAGCCTAAACTTAGACTGTTTAGACTATAGCAGATTAAACAACCACCATATTTATTTCTCTGTTGTGTTTATTGCTTGAAAACTCATCTCATATTTATTACTTTGTTGTGTTTATTGCTTGCAAACTCATCAAGTAGCTTATGCCGACGGTGAATAGATATTTAAGCAAATCCTGGATAGATTGTTCCTACAACGAGTATACAAAGTTACTACACATTGGAATAAGCGTGTCATCCACCTTGTATTTTTGTAGTGGAACAAGTAATAAATGCTTAGTGGCAAGGAATAAATGCAGATCACTAGAAGGTAATGAAAGGTAAGCAGTAGCAGTCTATCAATAATTTATGGTTTTGTTATTCCTATCTATTGAGTGCTAGAGTCGGAGGAAAACAGTGTGTGAGTTTTAATTTACCATTATATTGCTGAATTTCTGGAGAATCCTTATATTGCTGCTAAACATTCTTGTTGATAGCATGGAGTGTAATGTATTGTAACCATTTAGTTGTTGAATAATTCATTAAACATTTTTTAAATTGGGGTTTTTCTCTCAAAAGGTTTTCTCCATGAAACCTTTGTGTAATGGTTTGCTATTTTTTTCATTTCTTTTATTCTTATCATATGCAACTATTTGTTTAAAGCTTTCTGCACATTCTTCTCTCATTGGTTATTTTCGGTAGCATATTCTGCACCTCAGCTTCATTTCATTTGGTATCAGAGTCTAATCACCTTAAATCCAAGGTATCAAGCACAAGGTTTTTTCATCTAATCTTGGCTTGAGTGGGAGCTTGCACAAGGAAATCTTGTTGTAATGAAAAGGTGAACAAGTCTAGATTAGAAATAGAGAAGTTTAATGGCATTAACTTTGAGTTGTGGAAGCATAAGATGGAGGATTTTCTCATAGATCAAGATCTATAGGTTGCAATATCTAGAACCAGCCCCACTAGTATGAAAGATAAATAGTGTGTGCAAGAAAGGTGAGAAGTTGGTCGATTATACCGTAGTTTCTAAAGAAAAATACGCACCAACTCTTTGGAAAAATGCACAGGAGGCTAAATCCTTGGTTAATAAACTTTTTCTATAGAAAAAGTTGTTTGCTTTGAGATTGGGTGATTGTGATTCTATAGCCAAGCACCTGAATGCATTTAATACTATTTTGACCCTGTTGATCTAAGTTGGAGTGGGGATGGATGAGGAGAATCAATGTATGACCCTTTTGTGTTATTTTTCATATTCATTGCACAGCCTGATAATTACTATTGGAAGCACTATAAAGACATTGCTTCTAGATGAGGTCATTACTCCCAGAGGAGGTGAGGTGGAAATATTTTGAATCCACCAATGAGGCCTTGGTTGTTTGTGGAAGATCAAAGGAGAAAGGAAAGAAAAGAGAAAATGGAAAATCCAAATCCCTTGGGTGACATAAGTTTCCTAGAAAGTTCAAGGAAAAATGTTGGAACTGCCGCAAGGTCGAACATTTAAGAAGAGATTGCAAGAAAGAGAAAAAGAAGAATAAGAAGGAAAATAAGGATGGTGGAGATGCCTTTGTTGCAGCTTTCACAACCCATGGGAAACACATGCAAAGTGCATGGTTGATAGACTATGGAGTCTCCTTCCATATGACTTCCCATTGGAACTGGTTTTCAATGCATGAGAAACATGATGGTGGAATGCTACACACTAGTGATGACTCTCATCTTAGCATAGTTGGTAGTGGTAGATTATTGATCATATTCTTTGATGGTAGAGTGAAGGGGATCTAGCACGAAACCTACTGTCAGTAAGAAAACTTAATGATGCAGGTGTGCAAGTTGTTTTCTTTGACAAAGGGTGTAATATTGTCCAAGGAGATATGGTGTTTGCTAAGAGTGTTCATGTGGGCACTTTATTCTAGCTTGATCTGTTCATTGTTCAGTGTAATAGTTCTTCAATTTCAACAGTGGAGAGATAGATCTCTAGGATCTACACCGTCATAATCAAAACCTCAATTTAATTTTGATGGTCATGCTTTCTCATGACCTAAATTAGATCTTGCTTCAAAAAGTGAGTTACTTGTAGAGAAGACAATGCTATGGCACCAAAGAAGGAGCCATTTAGGTGAGAAGGGCCTACAGATATTTAAAAACAAAAATCTTGTCAATCGATTGAATGATTGTTCTTTTGAATTTTATTTTCATGAGCATTTCATATATGGAAAACAAAACTCTATGAAATTTTATTCTAGTTCTCATGAATCTTACGGGTAGTTGGAATTAATTCTTTGTGATGTATTTGTTCCAATTAAAGTTTCTTATATTTATAATGACTTTGTATTATGTTTCATTCATTGATGATTATTCTAGAACGACATGTGTATATTTTTTTATGACTGAATCTAAGTTTTTTATCGATTTAAGGAATTTAAAGCTCTCATGGACAATCAAACTAGTAGGAAGATTAAGGTGTTGAGGGGTGATAATGGAAGTGAGTTTTTTTCTACACCATTTGATAAGTTTTGTAAGAAAAATGGCATTGAAAGATATAAGACAACTCCATGTACACCTGAGCAGAATCGGGTTGAAAAACAGATGAATAAAACGTTAATGGAGGGAGGTAGGAGTATGCTTAGTGAAGTCATCTTAGAGAAGAAGTTATAGGAAGAAGTGGTTGCTAATGCATGTTACTTGATTGATAGGTCTCCCACATTAGTTTTCGTGGATAAGAC
Organism: Picea engelmannii; assembly: GCA_009831015.1. Classification (NCBI taxonomy): domain Eukaryota; kingdom Viridiplantae; phylum Streptophyta; class Pinopsida; order Pinales; family Pinaceae; genus Picea; species Picea engelmannii. The sequence goes on from ML776825.1 coordinate 1,868,168, forward strand.
CCCTATGTATTATGTATGGGAAAGAAGCCCTCATTTTATTATCTTCGTGTTTTTGGTTGTGAAGCATATGCTCATGTTTTTGGTTGTGAAGTTGGATGACATCACTATTAACTCTATCTTCATAGGCTATGTCATTGAGGTGAAAGGGTACAAGATTTGGGGTGGTTGGAAAACTTTTATATAGATGGAATGTTATCCTCAGAGAATTTCAACCTTCTCCGACAATGGTGCAACCATAAAGAGATGTAAAGAGAAGGGGTTCTATGAGCGGATACGTGTTTGGATTTTTTGGTGGAGCAATAAGTTGGATGAACAAGTGACAAGTTGTAGTCGGTTTGTCCACTACAGAGAAAGATTCTATGACAGCTACTCATCCTTGTAAGGAGGCCATTTGGCTTATGAAAATGTGTTCAAAAGTAGGGATAAATCAGAAAGCTATTACAATTTAATGTGAAGATAAAGCATATATATATCCAGTACCATTTCGTTGGGTACATGGTAGAGGATGGAAATGTGATACTAGAGAAAGTTGACACTTTGCATAACATTGCAGATATATTGACGACACTGGTGGGCACAAGTAAATTCAAGTGATGTTGTGAGCCTATGGGCCTTATGGACCCTAGAAATAAGCTCACAGTTTGATGTATTCTCTCTTATACTCTTGCAAGGTATATGACAAGTGGGAGAATGTTGGGACGTGTGTGCCATACACCTTGCAATCCTATAAATGTTGATTAGTGGCAAGGAATAAATGTAGAACACTAGCAAGCAATGAATGATAGGCAACAAAAAATGGTCAATTAATTGTTGGTGATTTCCAATATGTAGAATTGAAAAACCATGAATGATTTATGGTTTTGTTATGCCTATTTATTTTGTTCTAGGGTTGGAGAAAAATAGTATGCGAGTTTTAACTTACTCTCATGCTGCTGAAATTTCTCCTGAAAGAACACTCTTGTTGAGAGCATGAAGACTTTGTAATGTATTGTAACCATTTAGTTGTTAAGTGATATGTTGAGTGTGTTTTAGAGTATGAGATTCTCTCCTAAAAAGGTCTTCCCCTACAAATTATTGTGTAATGGTTTGATATTTCTTTCATTTGCTTTCTATTTATTGTCCACAACTATTTGTTTAAAATATTTTGCACATTCTTCTCTCATTAGATAATGTAGGAAGCATATTTTGCACCTCTATGTGGAAAAAACAAAACAACTATTGTCAAATCGCGAAACTCCGCGCGCTCCAATAAATAACTCCGCGTGGTCCAACTCCGCGCGCTCTAAAAATATCTCCGCGCGCGCCAACAAATAACGATGTGAGAAATGCTTAAGGCTAAGATATGAATCGGAAGAACCAAGTAATTACCGTGTTTGCTCAAAAACAAATCTTATCAAGAAATAAAACGAGTTTACGAACTCAATAAAAAAAATATAAATGAAGAGAATACCTTCGAATGCACAATAACAACTTCGATTCAAAAAAAATGTGATTTTTCAAAATCACTCAGACTATAATCCATTTTTCAAAATAACAAACACTAACAAAAATTTCCTAAATATAGAACAAAATCTCCCCTTCGATCTTAGAAAGAATTTTATTAGGGCGGTGATGGTGTCACATGGCCTGCAAAGGTTAGGACGACCACTGCTCGAGCAATTTAAGACAAATCAGTAAATCTATGCTAAATCCTCGAGTCTTGAAGGGTCAAGACGACCACCGATCCGCCGTTTATTCAGGTAGTGAAATGATTACTATCCAACATACTCCCTCTTAATCATTTCAAAAAACAAAACAACCAAAAAATATGCAATACAAAATTGTTGTTTAACAAGCATTACAGAGTACAGAACCCAATATTATCTCTATGAATTTTAAACAATTCATTTCCCAAAGGCTTTGTAAATATGTCTGCAAATTGTTCTTCAGACCTGCAGAACTGAACAAAAAATTCTTTACCATTTACCAGATCTCGAATGAAATGAAACCTCGTATCAATGTGCTTACTCTGCTTGTGAAAAACGTGATTCTTTGACATTGCAATGGCAGATTTATTATCACAGACAATCTGAGTTGCACCATTCTGCTCATGCAATAATTATTTCAAGATTCTTCTCATCCATACAACTTGACATGCAGTTGTTGTTGTTGCAACATACTCTGCCTCAGTAGAAGATAAAGTCACTATGGGTTGTTTCTTTGATGCCCATGCCACTGCTCCAGATCCAAGACTGAACACATAACCATATGTCCTCTTCCTATCATCAATGGAACCTGCAAAATCACTATCAGTATATCCAATCAACTCAAAGTTCAAGTTTGATGTGTATCGGATACCAAAATCAGTTGTTCCAGCAATGTATCTCAGGATCCTCTTTCCTGCTTGCCAATGAGTAGTCTTCGGAGTCTCCATGAATCTGGAAATTAAACTTGCAGCAAACATAATATCAGGTTTAGTTGTTGTTAAATACATAAGGCTTCCAACCAACTTCTTATACAAAGTTGGATCAACATATGATCCTTCATCATATTTGCTAAGTTTAGTACCAGTTGCCATTGGTGTTGCAGTTGATTAACAATTCAGCATTCTAAACATTTTCAATACTTCATTTGCATATTTATTTTGACAAATGAAAATGCCATCATCAGATTGATCCACTTCAATTCCAAGGAAATATTTCATCAATCCTAAATCAGCCATCTCAAACTTTGTTTTCATGGCATTTTTAAAATCAACTACATATAGATCTCCAGTAAAAATCAAGTCATCAACATACAGACAGACAATCAAAATTTTATCTTCCTGGTTTACCTTTGTATACAAAGTTGGTTCACTTGGACTTCTGCTGAATCCAACACTAATCAGGTACTTATTAATTCTACTATACCAAACTCTGGATGCCTGCTTCAATCCATATAAAGCTTTCCTTAACTTATAAACTTTATCTCTATGCTTATCAATCTCATAACCCGGAGGTTGTCTTACATAAACCTCTTCTTCCAAACATCCATTCAAGAATGCAGACTTTACGTCCATCTGATGCATGATCCATTTATTCTGAGCTGCAATAGCTAAAACCATCCTCACTGTGTCAATTCTTGCTACAAGAGCAAAGGTTTCATTGTAATCAATATTGGGTTGCTGACTAAACCCCTGAGCTACAAGTCTTGCCTTGTACTTTTCAACTTCACCTTCTACATTTAGCTTAGTCTTATAAACCCACTTAACACCAATGCTCTTCTTACCTTCAGGTAAATCGACAAGATCCCAAGTGTTATTTCTTTCAATGGAATCAATCTCCTCATCCATTGCATTTATCCAGACATCCTCTTTAACAGCTTCATCAAAACTTATAGGATCACATGCCATTAATGCAAAATTTGAAACCTAATCTACTTCTTCATTCTGATCATATAATTCTCTTAAGCTTCTAGTCTTATGACCTTTAAATCTGTTTTTCAATGAAGCTAAAGTAGGATTCGATTCACTACTTACCTGTGAATCTGTTTAATGTCCACCATGTTCAGATGGGTCACCACGCTCATGAGTTTTGGGCGTTCTAAATTAAGATGGGCTGATATCTAGTGCTTCCCTTGTAGGACTTCTCGCTGCAGGCCTATGTGCATGTGGAACCAATTGTCCACCTCCTTCAACCTGCTCAACTCCATCATCATCTTCACGGGGTAACACAGCTCCCTCTGAAACAAATTTATCAACACTTCCATCCCATGCTTCCTCTTCTTTAAATTGAACATCTCTGTTGATTACATACTTCTTGGTGATGGAATTGTAGAGTTTATATTCCCTAGAATCTTCATTGTATCCAACAAAAACACATCTCTCGCTTCTGTCATCCAACTTCCTCCTCATTTCTTCAGGTACATGCGCATATGCTATACATCCAAAAATTATGAAATAAGAAACATTGCAAGACTTACCGTCCCAGGCTTCCTGAGGAACGTGATTCCTCACAGTCTTGGTCGGACTTTTATTCAAGATATAGATAGAGCAAACAACCGCATCTCCCCAATATTCATTTGAAAGATGCTTCTCTTTCAACATGCTTCGAGCCATATTCATTATGGTCCGATTCTTCCTTCCAGCCACTCCATTCTGTTGTGGAGTATATCGAGCAGTAAACTGCCTTTTGATTCCATGAAAAACACAAAATTCAATGAATTCATTCCGTGTATAATCACCTCCTCTATCAGACCTCGGGATCTTAATGGTTCGACCACTTTTATTCTCAACCATAGACTTAAACCTCTTGAAAACATCAAAGGCTTCAGATTTCTGCTTCAACAAATACAACCAAGTCTTCCTACTGAAATCATCAATAAAAGTCATAAAATAAACACTACAATTCAAAGAAGGTGTTTGCATAGGTCCACACAAATCCGTGGACAATTTCCAATGGAGCTTTTGCTCTGYAGGAAACATCTGAAACAAATTTCTCTATGTGATGCTTCCCTAGTATACAGCTCTCACAAGAGCTTGCAGGTTGTTGAATATAGGGCAACCCCTTTACCATCTTCTTCTTCTGTAATAGATCTCAACCACCAAAATGTAAATGACCATATCTCAAATGCCATAACCAAGATTCATCTAAACTTCCAGCTTTATAAGCATTCAGAGAACCACTCAAATCATTTCTCATAACAAGTGGAAACATTCTATTCTTGGTCATCTCTACTCTTGCAATCAACTGTTTGTTGGGTAATTTATCATAGATTGTACATACCTTGTTCTTGAAGAACACTCTGTACTTTTTCTCATCATCTGTCCAACACTAATAAGATTGCATTTTAAACCAGGCACGTAATAAACACCGTCAATGTTTCTTCTCTGATTATTCTTAGTGTAAACTGGAACTACACATTTACCATTAACTGCAACCTTACAGTCATTTCCCAGTTTTACTTCGGACTGAATACTAGTATCAATAGAAGAAAATAAATCATTTTTACCAATCATGTGATTACTGCAACCACTATCCAAAAACCTTATATCATTAGCACTTTTCTGAGTGACATTACAAGTCAAGAACACAGGATTTTGATCATCCTCAGACTCATTTGTAATATGTGCAGACTGCATTCCAGCATCTGCCTGTTTCTTCCAACATTTATTAGTAAAATGCCCAAACTTCTTACAATAATAACATTGTATTTTAGATTTATCATACCTCTGATTTTCTTGCTGCCAGGGTTTCCTACTGCTCCCTCTTAAATTAGGAAGATTCTGCTGGGACTTCTCCTCAGACACTAATTCAGTTATGTTGTCCCTTCGACCAGAAAATCAACCTCTTCTTCCATAATTATAAGACCTTCCTCTGCCTCTGCCTCTAGTAACATGCAGTTGGGATTTGAAAGCATGCTCCATTGATCCTTCTTCATATCTAGATATCCTAGATTCATGAGCAACAAGAGAACCAGTTAATTCATCAATTTGCATTTGACTTAAATCTTTAAATTCCTCTATGGGTACAACTATAGGTTCAAACTTCTTGGGTAAACTTCTTAGCACTTTCTCAATAACTCTCTTATTCTCAACATCATCTCCATACTGCCTAAGCTGGTTCACAACACTCATCACTTGAGTCATGAAAGTATCAACACTTTCATTATCCTTCATCTTGAGATTTTCGAAGTCCCTTCTTAAGTTCTGCAACTCAACAGTCTTCACCTTGGACACACCTTGATAACAGGTTTCAAGGATGTCCCAAGCCATCTTCGAAGATGCAGCACTAGAAATCTTCATAAAAATGGATTCATTTAATCCTTGTTGGATTAATCCAAGAGCCTTGTTATCATTTTTTCTGTTTTCCTTCAGCAAAACAGGATCAGCATTAGAGAGAGCCAATTCTGCTACTACATCAGTTGGCTCAGCATAACAATGAATAACATAAGTCCATAAATCCTGAGAACGTAAAATCGTCCTCATTCGAATATACCAAGAGTCATATGACTTCTCGCTCACCTGAACCTGAGATGAACCTGAGAAGAACTACTACCAGACGCAGCCATTTATATAAAATTTGAAAGAAATTAAATAAACCTTCACGCAAAAAAACAAGAAGGTAAAATTGGGCACCAACAGTAATTATCTACACTGAACTGAGCAAATAGCAGAGGATGAACTGCAGGCTCTGATACCAAATGTGGAAAAAACAAAACAACTATTGTGTAATCGCGAAACTCCGCGCGCTCTAAAAATATCAAAAATATCTCCGCGCGCTCCAATAATTAATGATGTGAGAAATGCTTAAAGCTAAGATATGAATCGGAAGAACCAAGTAATTACCGTGTTTGCACAAAAACAAATCTTTTCAAAAAATAAAACGAGTTTACAAACTCAATAAAAAATATATAAACGGAGAGAATACTTCCTAATGCACAATAGCTACTTCGATTCAAAAAAAAATGTGATTTTTCAAAATCACTGAAATTACAATCAGTTTTTCAAAATAACAAACACTAACAAAAATTCCCTAAATATAGAACAAAATCTGCCCCTTCTCTCTTAGAAAGAATTTTATTAGGGCGGTGATGGTGTCACGTGGCCTACAAAGATTAGGACGGCCACCGCTTGAGCAATTTAAGACAAATCAGTAAAAAGATGCTAAATCCTCGAGTCGAAGGGTCAAGACGTCCACCGATCCGCCGTTTATTCAGACGGTGACTCTACTTCTTTTTATACAACCATTTCAATTTCCAACTTGGCCGTGGCGGTCTACCTTTGAGGGTAAAACTTTAATTTATTCGGTTGGATTTTATAAAACAATGGATGTCACACCTGCCGATTAAGGTTGGATTTTATAAAACAATGGATGTCACCCCTGCCGATTAAGGTGGCTTACAAATATATCAACACAAGGCAAGCATGACAATGAAATAAAACTTTGAATTTTAACTTCTATGAGCAAAAAGACAAGGGCATAGGGCATGTTATATGTGCCTTAAGACATTCTAGAATGAAATCAATGTCACTCGGGCGTTAGCCAGAAACTATATGGTTAACTTTGTGTATTTTTCTATTTGGCCCTACATGTAACTCGCACTGGTTACATATCTTGAGCCAATGAAATCATTATGCATGCTCGTACTCTAAAAATAAATCTAATCTCTTTTCACCTGACAACATAAGTCGCTTGGAGTGAGCAGAGGTATGCTCAGATTAATTGAAAAATTTTCTTTCTTATAAAAAGGCTGACTAAAAACTAACCGAAAATATAAACTTGCGAACTTTTTCTGTGACATTTTCGTAATTTGATGACAGTGCAAATAGGCATTCACTTTCAATAGTTAAAATGGAACTTAGAGTCCATCATTATTTAAGGAAAAAGTAGAGTCCATCATAATACCTGTGCTTCTCGGTCGGAGACGCCTGTAGTATCTTGCATTGCATATGAACATTTTTCGTATCTTTCCAAGGTCTTGTTCATGCTAATTAAACAATAAAAACAATTCGTAAGAAGATGCACTGAAATACAGAATTGTCAGGCAAGTCATGCCTACAAATCAGAATTAAAATGCTATTTTTAATGTAACTTCACATTTTATGCTCATGTCCCCATGATATGATATGACGTAATCTAAAACGAGTACGCATAGCAGCATTACCTGCAGCGGTTGCAAGAAACTCGAAACAATGACTTTGGACATTAATGAAAACAACTAAGCATAAAAATAGTGACATTTATGATTTGTTAATAACCAATGATTATTATAAAAATAGTGACATTTATGATTTGTTAATAACCAATGATTATTATTGTACTAAGTATGTATGATATTATGATGATACCTAGTTCCCCGCAGGAAGGCATTTCATAGGTCGACGAGACATTTGTATTCAAATTCAGAACTTACAACTCTCTGTGATGGACAACCACCATATTATAAACTTTCAGATAGATTATCCAACGTTTAACACTGTTTGCAGCACTGATCCTGCAAATGTGGAGCACGTGCTCAGAACTAATTTTGCAAACTACGTCGAGGTCAGCTAAATCTCTTATATTATGTTTTACTTCTTCACTCTACTCACATGCACTTATTGTTGTAGTATCTTATATCTTACTTCTTTGTATTTAGAAATTCGCAGGGAGATTTCATCCATGAAGTTATGGAAGACCTTCTCGGCGATGTATTTTCATTGTTGCAGTATCTTATATCTTATTTCTTTGTATTTAGAAATTCGCAGGGAGATTTCATCCATGAAGTTATGGAAGACTTTCTCGGCGATGTATTTTCAACGTTGATGTAGAGGAGTGGCGGAAGCAGCGAAAATTGTCTAATTTGGAATTCTCCACCAAACTATTGAGGGACTATGGCAGTGTTGTTTTCCGGGAGAATGCTCTCAAACTTTCAAAAAAATTACTGGACGTTTATAGAACAAAGAAAAATGCAGTAAAGATGCAGGCATCCATGTTAAATTCTTGGGTTTTTGAAGTGCTATAATTAAATATTCTTGTTTTCCCTTGATCACACTAGTTTCGAAACATTCTATATCTGTTATGAAAGTTTACAGCGTCTCTTCCTGAGATCAACTATGGATGCAATCTCGAAGTTGGGGTTGGGATAGAGGTCAACAGCTTATCGATCGACAACTCTGAACCGGGGGCAACTTTGGCAAACGCTTTCGTTACTACAAATTCTATGCTTTTCCGGCGTCATTTTTGATAAATTGTGAAGCAAGAAATGCATGCTTTTCGGGCATCATTTTTGATCAATTGTGAAGCAAGACATGCAGAGAGAAAAGCAGCCAATTGTATCAAGAAGATATTGATACAATTGGCTGCTTCTTTGATGTCCATGAGATCAGGTTCATGCTCAGGTGAAAAAAATGTCTAGATGTGTTTTTCCTGTCATCTAGGCTGCCTGCAAAATCACTGTCTGTGTAACCAGAAAGTTGATTACTATCAGATTTAGTGTACCATAAACCAAAATTGAGAGATCCTGCAACATATCTCAGAATTCGTTTCGTCATTTTTCAGTGAGAATCTTTGGGGGATTCCATGAATCTAGAAACAAGGCTGGCTGCATACATAATGTCAGGCCTAGTTGTTGTAAGATACAACAAACTGCCTACTAAACTTTTGTACAGGGTAGGGTCCACTGTAGGACCTTCATCTTTCTTGCTCAATTCTGTGCCTAGAGATATAGGGGTTTCTGCTGGATTGCATTCTTCCATGCGAAATCTTTTGATGATGTCTACTGCATACTTTTGCTGACAGACAAAAATGCCTTTGGTTGATTGATCAACCTCAATCCCTAAAAAATATTTCATTATGCCAAGATCTGTCATCTCAAACTCAGATTGCATGGCATGTTTAAAATTTGTTAACTCAAGATTTTCAGTATAGATCATGTCATCAACATATAAACATACAATCAGAATTTTACCGTGATCTGTTTTGGTGTAAAGAGTTGACTCATTTTGGCTTCTGTTGAAACCACTTTTGATCAGGTAAGTGTCAATTCTACTGTACCAAGCTCTTGGAGCTTGCTTTAAGCCATACAAGGCTTTCATCAACCGATATACTTTGGTTGGTTGTTCTTGGACTTCAAATCCCGGTGGTTGATCAACA
>ML776825.1:1888081-1937001 GCA_009831015.1 Picea engelmannii
ACATATCCAAGATCCACTGGTTCCCAGCACTCTTGTGCTTGCAAGAACGACCTCATTCGTAGAGACCAAAATTCGTAATTCTTTCCCAAAAGAATCGGACCCTGAGTTGGTCCTAGATTGCTAGACGACGCCATATATAAAAACATTTGCAGAAAAAATAGAGGGAAAAAATCGTATTTACCTCCGATCTCAGAAACGCCGATTTGCCGATGGCCGATGGGAGCTTATCAGGCTTGAATTTAGCCCTTGGTCTCCTTTCAATGTGACCACACGCCTTGTGTTAAAGCGCTACGGGCTTTTCCCGTTCCTTGTCGTGCAAAATGCCGAAACGCGAAAACTCGCCTTTGGACTTTTCAACGGTCCAGATCGTGCTGCGATCTAACGGTCCAGATCTTATCGGGATATCGCGAATCGGGATTTCGCGATATCTGATGACAATTTCTTCTGTGCCTTCGATTCCCCGATCTCCGATTTTCCGATGGAGCGTTCCTTTCGGTACTTTCCCGATGCCTTTGATTTTTGCCACGCATCCCAGAAGATGGACGATCGTGTGCTTTCCTCGCGATTTCGCGATTTAAACGTGCGACCTCTTGGTCTCTCGAATCCCGAAATGCCGATGACCTTTTCTTGTCGGGACTTTTCCCGAATTGCTTTGATCGCCTCCACGTGTCCTAACGGATGGACGGTCCTGAATTCTCCTCGGGATATCGCGATTTGAAATGTTCCGGACTTCTCGTCTCCTGGATCCGCGATTTGCCGAATCCCGAAAAGCCGATGAAGTCGCTTATCAGGACTTTTCCCGAAAACCTCGATCTCTGCCACGCGTCCTGAACAGATGGACGGCTAGATTTGCGTCGGGGATTTCACTGGAAAGAAACCCGATCACTCGTTCTCAGGTTTCGCGATTTCCCGAATCCCGATATGTCGATGGCGCTTTCCTCTTCGGGACTTTTTTCGAGTCGCCGGATTTGCGCCACGCGTCCGGGAGAGATGAACGGCTGAGATCTGATCGGGATTTCGCGTATCGCGATTTCGCGAGTTGCGATGTCAAGTTCCTTTGACAAATTGAAACCCCGAATGCCGAAATGCCGACGGGCGCTGCGATGTTCGCCACGTGTCCAGACAAACGGACGGCTGAGATCGTATCGCTATATCGCGTATCGCGATTTCGCGAGTTGCGAGGTTCCGTTGCAATGTCTTTGAAAACCCCGAACTCCGAAATGTCGATATGACGATGCGTTGATCTGCTGCCACCTGTCCTCTGAAATGGACGGCTGTGATCGTTTCGGGATTTCGCGATTTCGCGTATCGGAGTTTTTTGGAGAGCAGATTCTTTCGCTCGTCCAACTCCCGATTCCCGATTTTGCGATGGAATAGGATCTCGCCACGTGTCTCTTGATGTACAGTCAAGATGATGTCAAGATTTCGCGACTTTACAAGTCGAAATCACTCATGTGCACTGCAGAGGACTAAACCTCGTGCACCCTCTCGCTGATCCAATGGCTGTCAGGCCTGTGTTCAAGATCTGACGGCTGAAATTCTTTCGCCTTTTCCGCGCTCGCCTTCTTCCTTTCTGTACTGGTTTCCCGCCTCGGATCTGTTTGCAAGATGAATCTTGCAGCCTTAATGGCTGTTCTTTGCGTGTTTGACGCGATCTTTCCCGAATTTGACGGAATTTTCTCCTGCGAAAGAAAAGATTCGTGAATCTTTCAAAGATTTGAAAGAATTTAACGAATTCTTCGTTCTGTGCTTCAATCTTTAACAGATGTGAGGGAAATTTTCGAGTTCTTTAAAATTTCTCGCCTCCTCTGGCTTTTCTTCATCAATCTTTGACGATTCTTGAAAAGATTATAAGAATCTTTAGGGTTTCTTCTTCTGCGTTCTCTTTGTCCAGGATCTTTCGAGCGTTGTACACTCTGCTTCCTCCGCAAGCTTCTTACGATGATCTTTTAAAGAGTAGTGCAGACAGCTTTCCAAGCCTTGTGAAAAGACTGTGTCGTGTGCTCTCAAGATCCGTGAGGCTCTGCGCTGTGTGGATCGTGTGGCTCTCCGGACTGTGTGAAGAGGCTTACTGCTGTAGCTCTGATACCATGATAAATTGTGAAGCAAAGAGAGATGCAGAGAGAAGAGAATAGTATATTCAAATGTATGAAGAAGTACTGAAGAATTCCCAACAATAGGAAATAGCTGAGCTTATATATGCTCAAGCAAGACAGAAATAGAAAGTACAACTGTCCAGTACAGCTGGCAGTGTACAGTTAGTCTGTTGAGTGTACAATATATTTAACAGAAATTCCTAGGTTAATGTAATACTTCGAAAAACTGAAAAAATGTTTGGTCCATGCCCAAACATATACCTGGTCCGAGAGAATGCAATATACATCCCTGGCGACATGGATAATAAAACTATGCTTGGACAAAAGAGCTAAGAATTATTAACAAGTTTTTAAAGAACTAAGAATTATTTACAAGTTTTTAAAGAACTAAGAATTATTTACAAGTTTTTGAGATAAAAATATATTTATAAAAATATCCTCGGCTGATTGAGGGGCCGTGACTTGTTCCAATAATTAGACCACAGCCCAAATCAATACACTAAGAGTGACAATATAGCACTGTTTAGTGATCTGTTACGGGTTCTATTAAAGTTATTACCCTTTGCACACCCGTGCATGAAGGAGATTAGCATAATACAATACCAGCTACAGTATAGGGTCTACAACATTGTTCTGGTTCCATTGGGAGTCTCCATTCAATTAGAAGCTGAACGAGGGTAAACCAAGTGGTGTCATTAAGAATCCAATTGAATTCACTAAGCTAGTGACAATCCCAACAAGCTAATATCTAAAAATTAGTTGAACCAAAATATTTGCATTTAAAGTTTTTGTTGCGTTAGGAGTCTCAATTCAATTAAAAGATGAACCAAGTGGTGTCATTAATAATCCAGTTGAATTAACTAAGCTAATGACACTCCCACAAGCTAATAAACTAAAAATTAATTGAACCAAAATAGGTACATTTAAAATGCTGAGAATTAAGATACTTGGAAAGGTATTAAATGGCTTAATTCTCATCATCCAGAACTATAAAATCGCCATTTAAAATGATAAGAATTAAGATAGTTGGGAAGGTATTAAATGGCTTAATTCTCATTATCCAGAACTATAAAATCTCCAATAATACTGGAGAGGACCATCATCCAGAACTATAAAATCGTCATTTAAAATGATAAGAATTAAGATAGTTGGGAAGGTACTTAATTCTCATCATCCAGAACTATAAAATCTCCAATGATATAGTGGAGAGGACAATCTTTGGATGGTTGCACTTATAAAATCAACAATGATATGATATAATAGAGAGGACCATCTTGGATGAGAGCTTGATGTGTCTAGGGGTTGTACATGAAAGCGAACGTTTTCTTGTAGTTTTATCGAGTGTATTATCTTTCTTACTTTTCACAACCAAATATCTGCTACAAAGATTATATTATTTGATAATCAGGTCTGAGTTGGTGATATTATATCGTGGGTTGGTGATTCAGATTGTGTTGATCTTGAATGATTTTGCAGTTCTAGGATCAAGTCTAAGAGTAGGGTATATTGACCATCTAGTAGATTTGGGCCACCAACAATGCCTCATTTGATTATATGATATGATAGGTTTTAGAGGCAATTCAACCTATTTTAGTTAAGAGATGACATTTTCATTTGATTATATGATATGATGGGTTTTAGAGGCAATTCAACCTATTTTAGTTAAGAGATGACATTTTCATTTGATTATATGATATGATGGGTTTTAGAGGCAATTCAACCTATTTTAGTTAAGAGATGAAGTTTGTGAAGAATAATGACTTTATAAGTAAAACAAGGAAAATTTGATCCTCATAACAAAAGAAAGTGGTCAATAGGTCTCATAACAAAAGAAAGTGGTCAATAAGTCTCTTGAATCATGAAACAAATATAGTTCTCTATCTTTGATCTCAAAGTATATTGGATAACGAAAAAAATCACCACATCACGGTCCTAGTTTCTAAACTCTAAAGGCACACAATTACAAATACAATGATCTCTAGGAATATGATGATTAGTCTCCACTCTAAGCTAGGGTGAGCAGTCACAAAATTCTCCCAAAGGGAATCTCTAACCATAGAAGCAGTGTATTTTAGGGTATTTTAGAAGAGTAATGATCCCACCACATACATACAAAAAATGTTCAATGTAAAAGACCAAAACTCTAGGAGGAGTTGTCCATGCATTCTAGATATATTTTCCAAGTATATTATAGCAACTTACAAGTGAGAAGTGATTCTCTTATTTATATGAGAGATCAAGCACCTTTTTTACACAATAGTAGCCCTATAAACATTAAATAATTCATTTATCTCTCACAAACCATAGAGATAAGGCAACAAAACATAACATATACATGATGCATGAGTAGATAGATCATTAAGATCCCCAACTATGCCTCCAAGATGAAGTAAAACAGCTAAAACATCAAATAGTCCCTCATAAATGTCCTCTCAAACTCACATGTTTGGCATGAAGAAGTGGATGGCTCACTCAAAGATGAGGTGTAGGCACTCCAAAAATGAAAGGTAGCTATGAAGGGGTGCAACCTTTCATTTCCAATTGGTGTGTCATCTCCCCAAGAGGTGTGAAGTCTCATCAAGAGGTGCCATACCACAATCAAGAAGCTCAATATCTCCTCAAAATGTGCAACATCCCATCAAGAGGTGTCAAATCATCCTCAAAGTGCAATGTCCCATAATCAAAAGGGATCACATCATACCCTATGTGTGCTAGGTGTCTCGTCAATGAAACCATATCATCAAAAGGTTCAACGTCCTCATAGAAGTGTGGAATGACCTCTCTCAAGTGGTGGGGACGACATCCATGAAACCATGCTAGTAGCCCCTCAATATCCTCCAAAGGATCCAAGTGTCAATCAAGCATGTGGCTATGTGCAATCCATCATCTGAGGAGGGGCTCATGTAGTCCAATGCACCCTTAGACAGGAGGCAAAGTACACAATTCAAACATAACATATAAAGTGGGTCATGTCAACGCAAAAGCTATTAGATAGATTTCATTAAGTATCCTCTCCAAACATCACCCTGGCTTACAAAGTTATACAATTTTCCAAGTTTAGGTATGGGAGGATCATTATTACCCGCTATTAGGTGTGTGGATAAGAAGTATGTCCCAAGGAACCCACCAAGGAGTATGTGCAATGGCATGTGGTATGGTTTGGGGTTTACTTCATAGGTGGATGTCATTGACATGAAAGGTCACATCAATGAAGTGCCCTTTCCTCAACACTGTGTCTTTCCAAACCCCTTTTTCTTTTTTCTTCATTGATTTAACCTTTTTGGAATTCGATTTTCATTTGCTAAGTCCCTTTTTAGATATGCATTCATTGCATAGGACTTGGGGTGATGGCCTCTTAGCAAGGGTCATTACTCATGCTTTATCTTTATTGGTTTTTTACTTCTCTTTTAATTTGCCTTGTATTTTGGATATAACATTTGATATTTCTCCTTTTATCAAGCTGCATCAACTTTAGGCATTCAAGTTCCTTCTTCTCAAGGGATTATGAAGCACAAACCTTTTTGGGATACATGTAACCAACCCAAAATAAAGGACAATGGAGAAAGGACATATGGAATATGTTATGTATGGTAAGGGACATGGACACCTTACCCCTATTAAGGGCCCCTAGTAGTGAAACTTTGCCCGAGAGTGACAACACTTGACTAGGAGATGATGATGACCACCAAGGTGAAATAAGGAAAAAAGTATAAATTCAAACCATCATGATTCATAATCCAATTCAACCTACAATCACCATTTTCAAGCACAAAGCATTGACATTACATTCGATATGAAGTATGATAACAATGTATCTTAGCATGTAATGCACCATGTCATCTTATGTGAGTGATTTCAGTATGTAATGGAAGGTATCTGTGAGCAACTGTTTATGGAGAGTTCGGAATGTCATCCTTGGAATTGTTGTCTATAATGTGGATCATGGAGAAAAAACCTCCTCTAGTTACCCCTAGAAGTGAGGGGGTAACAAGGCCCCCTTTGGTGGAACTATGAGAAGACTTACCACTTAGACTCACCCATCGTTTGTTGAGCCATCATCTACTGTCACCTTGTCAACTTGAGTTTGAGGTAGAAATACATTCCAAGGAGATACAATGTTATCTTTGACCATTAAGAGATAATTCTTGATCTAGTGATTAGGGATTTAACACCTAAACTTTAATGCAATTATTAGGAAGATTAATATTCTTAATGGGTTGATGGAAGGATTTTACCCCAACCAATATATTAATAAAAAATTTAGATCTTTCCATCTAGGTTAACTATAAGGTAAACCCTTTGCTATGGCCTAGGGTTAAAAAACTGGCCAAACTCATGAAAGATTAACCAACCAACATGCATGAAAATCAACTTCAAAAATCTAAAAATTCCATTGGATTTCCTAGGAATTTGACCCAAACAGACAATTTGTCAGTTTGTAAGGAAGACAATACCACCACTGTGTTATAGCATTTCCAAGAGATCCCATACCTCTTTTACCCAAAATTTGATCATACACTTAGGTTGGATCCAACCCATGAAGAACAAAGTAAATTGTTTAAACTTATAACAAACATCAATATATTGATCAATTCTTTTAAACTTATAACAAACATCAATATATTAATCAATTCAATTTGATCATACACTTAGGTTGGGTCCAACCCATGAAGCACAAAGTAAATTGTTTAAACTTATAACAAACATCAATGTATTGATCAATTCTTTTAAACTTATAACAAACATCAATATATTAATCAATTCAATATTAGTTGGAGTATCATTGATACACCATTGCCACAAACTCGAGAAGGGCCTTAGGAGCCATTTTAGTTATTACCATTGCCTTTGAATCTCCAAATCTCCTCTGATACCCAAATCTCCAAATGTTAACTAGACAAATAACTAGAATATTAAGTTGAACACCAATGAAAATAAGGCCCCCTCGTTCTTTATGTGAAGTGGGAAGAGCCACCATATGCTCGAAACTTGTTACAGAAAAGCAAATGCCCAAAAGCAATAGCTACTAATAGCAAAATCATTGAAATCTCAAACTTTCCCCACTAACATTCAAAAGAGCCTAAATGACATCCTTCACACCATTCTTCAAGATAAGCTAATTTTGACAAAGACAAACCAAATGTTACACAAGGACTAGGGAAGGTCCCTTTGATTACAATTGCCAAGCAAAGATTCTACTTTCATGAGCGCACATTGTCATTATTGTATTGCTATTGAAACAACTAGGATCTGGAGGTTTTGGATATTGCATCTTCGTGTATGCCAATGACACTAGGTTGGACCCAGATAAGTACCCATTGATCAATCAGAGCATTGGAATAGCCTTGATTAAAATTAGTACCCGTTCAAACTCTACTCTTGTGTTCTTAATCCTTAGTGTAGAGCGGAATCAGAGCATTGGAATAGCCTTGATTAAAATTAGTACCCGTTCAAACTCTACTCTTGTGTTCTTAATCCTTAGTATAGAGCGGAAAACTTTTGGTGGGACGATATATCTTCTTAATCAATTTACACCTTGGAGAGTTAAAAAACACTCCAACTATAAGAAACTTTTAATTTCATATCGAATGAGTAAACAAACCTTTTGTACACAAATTTGGCTTTTAAAGTAGTCAATCTAAGTTACCTAGTTCTTGTTAATTCTACCTTTACCTACAACAATGTGAAATGGTTGAATGCTTCTGGTGAATTAACCATCTCTATTGCTAAGATGAATTACTTTCCATAGGATTCACTATCGCATTTTGTTGGTTGTATACAATATGTATGAGAGTGTTTAAATGTGTTTGTAATGTTAAAAAAGGAGGACCTTTTTTAGTTATCAAACTTGGGCTTCACTATCTAGTTATCAAACTTAGGCTTCACTATCGCATTTTAATGGTTGTATAAAATAAGTATGGGAGTGGTTAAATGTGTTTGTAATGTAAAAAATAAAAAAAAGGAGAGTGAGACATCTTTTAGTTATCAAATTTAGTCTTTCACATTTCGTTGGTTGTATACATTAAGTATGGGAGTGTTTAAATGTGTTTGTAATGTTAAAAGAAAAGACATGTTTTAGTTATCAAACTTACCTATCATTTTTCTTACTTATTATATTTAAATTAATGTTACATTTATTGTTATCAAGAATTTATCACCATGGATTCAAAATTTAAATTATCGATAATATCGGAGAAAATATTGGAAATTATTGGGAAACTTTAAAAAATACAAAAACAATCTTCTTCTTTTTACAATTTTTTAAACTTCTAAAGCAACATCAACATCAAACAAACACACTGTCACATAAATATGAAAATAAAACACCAATATAAGATGTCAAGTGTTTCATCGAACATAGATACCGAAATATGATATCTGTCTAGAGTCACAACTCTTGATAGGATAATACAAAATCACATCAAAACAAAAATAAATGTATCTCATGACATGATCATTAGGGGACATCTAGATACTTCAAGGCTAATCATGAGAAAATGAGAACTTAAATAAGTTCATCATGCTAATTCCTAAACTAATTTTGTTATGGACATCTTATCACCTAATCATGTGACTATGTACAAGAAATGAAGATTCTAACAATTTCCTAATTTATTGATTCTAGGAAACAACTATTTTTTAGATATATTATCTACTCTAACAATATTCATTCTAGAAAATCTTAGTACAATAAAATAATATTAGACTAAATACTTTCAGGATCATAATATCTTGCATTCCCCTCTTTGATCCAAAAGTAGATTAGAACAAATAAAAATTTCTTCTCTGAACTTAGTAAATCTGATCTATCTGAGATCTGATTTTTAGCAAGTCTAATGGTCGACTGACTATCAATCAATAATGAAGTACTTTTTGCTTGAAAAATTCCCAAATCTTATAAAACTCTACCTAACAATCTCACATGCTTCTTCCCATGCTGAAATATATTATGATTTTGCTGAAGAATTTGCCATTGTAGTCTGCTTCTTGAAACTTCAAGAAATTGTCGTTGATCCCATATGCATCAAGTAAGCTGATCTTGATGACCTATTATCAACATTTCCAACAAAACTTTCATTAGAATATCCAACAAGTATGAAATTCTTAAATTTTTTTGTATAAAAGACCATAATCTTTCGTACCTTGAATTTATCTAAGAACCCTTTTCGTTGCATTCTAGTGGCTTTCCCTTAGTTCATGGAATATTGATTGCATATGATAAATATAGACGAGTAGTTGTCAAATAGATCAAGTTGCCTATCAACTCCCTATAACTAGTGCTATTTATTAATTTCCCCCCCTTCAAATTTTGAAAGTTTTAAGTTTTTCTCCATTGAGGTGACAAGGGACTTGCAATATGTCATGCCAAATCTTTTCAGTAGTTCAAATGCATACTTGCATTGACTAATGAATTTTTTTTTTGGATGTTGGAATACTTCAACTTTGAGATAATAGTCAAGTAATCCTAAATCTATCATCTTGAATCCAGCATGTAACTCCTTCTTTACTTGTAAAATACGATCATCGTTGTTCCTAGTTATGATCAAGTCATCTGCATACATTACTAAAATCACCGTATTTTTACCTCGTAGACGCATATATAAGATTCCGTCAGATTCACTTTGCTTAAATCCAACTTTGAGAATGTAATCATCCATTTTAGAATACCAAGCTCTGGCAGTTTGTTTCAATCCATATAACACCTTGATCAACTTACAAACTTTTTGTTCCTGCTCTTCAAGCTAAAAACTAAGAGGTTGAGTCATAGACACTTCTTCCTGCAAATATCCATCGAGGAATGCACTTTTAACATCCATATGATGTACTTTCCATCCTTTTCGAGCTAACAAAGCAATTTCCA
Source organism: Picea engelmannii (assembly GCA_009831015.1). NCBI lineage: Eukaryota > Viridiplantae > Streptophyta > Pinopsida > Pinales > Pinaceae > Picea > Picea engelmannii. The sequence continues at coordinate 1,898,039 of ML776825.1, forward strand.
TCCTCATTGTGTTCCACTTTGCAGTAGGCGCAAACATTTCTTCATAGTCAATCCCTTCATGTTGTGCAAAACCTTTGGCTACAAGTCTTGATATTTGTCTATCATTCTGTGTGGCTTATACTCGATTCTGTAAACCCACTTGCATCTGATGGGTTTAACATCTTGAGGACAATCAAAAAATTTCCAAGTATTATTATCCATCATTGATTGATATTCATCAATTATTTATTTTTTTCCATTCTTCATGTTTTGCTGCCTCTTTGAAAGTTGAGGGCTCAATAAAATCATTTGTTACTATGAAAAAAATTTCTTCTTCCCCGGTTGAACATCCAATGCGAATTTTGTTTTGTTCATCAAGCCCAACATCCTTCAAAAGTTGAATAACTCATTTTGGCAATTGATGTCGACTAGATTGAGGATCTAAATTATCACCATTTTTATAAATAGGATTCATCAAAACATAAACTCTCCTTTCCTCTGAAGTATCTTGACGTGAAGCTTCATTATTAGATGAATTCTTTGATGAATATTTAGACGAAAGTTTTGAAGAAGAATTAGACAAACTTGATGAAGAATTGTCATTTTCTCGTGAATTCCAATCTATTTCAAACCAACATTGTTTACCTGGTTGATTTTGCATCTGGTTTTGCTCCTTATAGACTTGATTTTCCACATTTTACAGAAGACATTCAATCTCTTCAACACTTTTTCTCTTTGTTTCGTTGAAGATGAAATCTCAACTTAAAATAAATTTTCCATTTGATATGAGACGACATCCCTTCTTTTCATCAGAATATCCAATCAATATACATTTTTTTTACTTCATGAGTCTAGCTTAGTTCTCTTTTCCTTAGTAACTAAGCCATAACACTTGAACCAAAAACTCGAAGATTTTTAATTCTAGGATGGAAACCATACCATGATTCATATGGTGTGATCCCATCCAAAGAAGTAGTGAGAGATATGTTCATTAAGTAAACTTCAATATGTATCGCTTCCGCTCATTAGGAAGGACTTAAAATTTTGGAAGTTAACATTGATCTCACCATTCCCAACAAAGTTCGATTCATATTTTCTGTGATTCCATTCTGTTGTGGAGTGTGAATTTGTAAGTTTCCTTTTGATTCCCTTATCTCTGCAATAATTTGAAATTCATTGAAAGTGAATTCCCCTCCATTATCTATCATCAATGTGTCAATCTTTTCTTTTCTTTTTTCTTTTTACATCGAAAAATATTAAACTTTTCAAAAGTTTCTAACTTATCTTTCAAAAAATGCACCCAAGTTATACAACTAAAATCATTAATGAAAAGTATAAAATATTTATATCCACCTAGCGAACTTTCTAGGGGTCCACAAGTGTCGCTATGAACAAGCCGCAAACATCTATTTTCTCACCATGAACATGTAGGAAATGTCTCTCTATTTTGTTTCCCAAAAATGCAAGCTTCACATCTTGCATTCTCTTTCTTAAAAGTGGGAAATCCTCTAACCATTCCCTGCTTTTGAAGTTGTGAGAGATTGTCGAAAATAAAATGTCCATATCTGACATGCCATAACCTTATAGGTGAAATATCTAAACTAACTTCTCCTACAAAATGTTGTTTTCGAGGAATGATTTTCGCATTCATCCTAAGAAGCTTGTTATCTTCGTATCTTGTTATCACTGTCTTCAAATTATGTTTTGTGGAGGCTATTTTCACCAACCCATCTTCCATTAGGATTTGATGTCCTTCTTACGGAATCATCACTAAGGACAACAAATTCTTTTTGAATGTAGGTACATACCAAACATTCGAAATCATTTTCTCGCCAATTCCAAGCAGAGAAACTTTCACAGCACCTTTTCCACAACGTGTGTGTGTTGTATCATCAACAAAGAAGATGGAGTCTAATTTACATTCCTGAAATGTCTAAAAGAAATCTTTTCAAAAAATCATGTGTTGAGAAGCCCTTGTGTCTAGTATCCATCCATCTTCAAACTCACTTCTAAAATAATAATTGGAGACCATCAAAGCGATTGATTCTGAGTTTTCAAGAGCGGTGAATACATATTCAAAATCAACATCCTCTTAATCATGGGCATTAGCATATTGTGTCGAAGTTGATTGTTTCTTAAACCTTGGTATTTTATTGATTAGAGTTCAACAATCTTCTGCATAATAACCAATCTTGTTGCAACGTCTGCATATAACTTAAGTTAAGTCTTTGCCTCTGTCATACCGATTACTACAATTTTGAGGTATTTCTAATTCACTTCTTCTGAAGTTGTTTGATTCTAGTTGATAATTAGTGTTTCCTCTTCCTTGACCATTGCCTCTTCCTCTTCCTTGAAATCATCCTCGACCTTGTCTTCTATATGCTGCATGATCTTGATTACCACATTGTTTGTTACTGACTTGAGCTCCTCTTCCTCTTTAACTTTTAGTTGAAGGTTTATTAGTACATGCTTCTGTAACGAAGAAATATTCTCCAACTCGGTTCTTATTACGAAATGTTTTATCATGTTGAGCTAACAATTCATTCCACTGATGAAACCTAATCTGCTCTAACTTTCCCGTCAACTATAAAGTCTCCAAGAAGTTTTTATAAGAGAATGGTAATCCTGCAATCAAGATAGTTATCATCAAACTATCATCTACAACAATGAATCGTGCCTCTTCTATTTCTTGTTTGATGTTCTTTAGTCTAGAAATATACTCAAGTACATCTCCACCTTCGGTCAATTTTTGTTGAAGCGGTTATAATTAAAGATCAGCCCTTTTTTATTTTAGGTTGAGTGTCAAACAAAACTTTGAAATTCTTCCATGTAGACCATGCATCAAATGTTTTTTCAATGTGAACAAACATCTCTTCATTTACAGAGTATTTAATAAATGTTAAAGCCCTTTCATCCTTAAGTCCCAATTTAGCTAGTGGTCCTACATCAATGGGTTTAATTAGTTTTACATCACCATTGCATATGTCTTTCCATATCTCAATTATAAATTAAAGTGCTTTCCTTATGTCGTTTCCATGCTTTGTAATTTTTGGAGCCTTCGAGTTTATCACACTTGGAAAATAAATTCCCAAGTTTAGACATTGTGAATGCTTTGATTGAAGAGAAATTTATGCGTCAGAAAGGAAGAAATAAATCATGCACCATGAAAAGGGACAATCATGAACACATTGCACACTGTGCCACAAAGAAAAGGACTATCAAGCCTTGACCTTGACCCTCGTATACTCGCTTGAAAAAAAAGTGATTGAAATTTGTACTTGGCTCTAATCGACACTTTGATAAATGTATTACAATTTCTCTTCTTAAAACTTTCAAAATTTTACTTTTAAACTATTCTCTTGCCCGTTTGAAGTAATAAATTAGTTCAATTACATCAAAATTGAATTATTCTCTTGCCCTTCATTGAAGTAAACACCTTCAAATTACAAAAAAAAAACTTCATTTCTCTTTGAAGTTGAACTTTACTTCAAATTACAAATGTAATCAATTTAAAATTTACAATACTTTGTCTTCTTATGACTCAATTTCCAAAGAGACTTTTACTTTTGTTAATTATATAGTCCATTTTTCTAATATTTGATGCCTTTGCTGCTTTTATTTTAATATGCCAAATAAAATTAATGATTTTAATTATTATTGGCATTCAAACATTCTTTATTAAAAAAAATGATTACCTGGCAATCTTGGCGCAAATTGTTGAACAGTTTCCATGGAATCGGGCATTTCTAGCAATACCAGTGACAAATAAAAAAAATTGCTTACGGATTTGCAGGTCGATTTGTTGAGGGTCTGAATGAAATATTGGGCGAGTTGCTAGTAGGTCGTTCACTGGTTCTGGCAATTGATTAATGAATGAGCTCCAAAATCTCCAACTAGTCGACACATCTATTTCTCCAACCAACAATAAACCAAGATCCTGAAATCAAATCAATCAGGGATCCATGGATGATGAAGTCAACATGAGAAAGTTCACAGCGATGAGAAAATTGGCTCTCATCGCCTATTGGCTCTCTTGAGGTTGGCCTTCCTTGTTGATATGTCCTCCGTTTTGTGAGTTAGGGTTGCCTTTTCCATGCATCTGTTGTGGTGTATTTTCAAACCAAAACTCCCTCTTACTTCACTTCTTGAATTTCTGCTCGATTTTGATTTCATATCGATAAGAAGCTCCCAATGAGGAGATGTCCAAGAAATCCATCTCTGTTTGGATGTACGTGTGTAGACCATTGCAGTACTTCAAGACCAAGTGTCGCTCGGAGTCTTTGATACCCAGTTTTGAGCGCAAGGTATGAAATATGTTAGTGTACTCCGACACTGTCTGGTCTCTTTTCTGACGCAGAGTCGTCCATTTCATGTATTGGTCATCATAGTTTCCAATAGGGTATAACTCCTCCTTTAGGGCATCTACAAAGGTTTCCCAATTGAGTTCTCTTCCGAATGTTGTAGATTCACTCGTGGTGTACCTCTCCCAGTAAACTTCCCACCAAGCTCTGACATGGGGAAGGGATTTAAGGAGTGCGAAGGTGATCTTTTCACTGTCGAAATTTTTTTGGACAGAGTAATAACCTTCTAGCAAATTCAACCATTTTTCTAGAGCATCTGAGTCTATTTGGCCTTCAAATAAGAGGATATCAAAATTAAATTGTATTTTGAAGGGTGTCGCACCTCTGAAATGGCCGCTTTTCGAAGATGCCTTGGCCACCGCCATTGGTAGTCTCTGAAGTATCTGAGCAAAGTCTTCCATCATCTCGTTCCTCTGTCGCATGAGGGATTCCTTAAGAAGCGTCTTCAAAATATCTCATGCTCTATCATCTCCCTTTTCTTTCGCCATGGTAGGTTGCTTTTGCTGGCAAGAGCAGTTTTCCTCAAGCAAAACTATCTTGAGACCGAACTCTTTATATCATGACCTCGTTTGGAACCTGCTCTAATAAACGACAAGGAGCAGACTGCTCTAATACCACTGATCGGGATTATTTTGAGAACGACATGAAGGCAGAAATATAAAGTGATATAACAAGGAAATACACAAAGATATTGCAAGAAACACAGAAATATAGTGAAACCCGACTTCTATTGATGAACAAGAGAGAAACACATTGTAGAACAAAAACTGGCAGAATGGGGTAGCTTATCTCTGAAAAGAAAGGGAAGTTGGCTACATTTCATTCGCAACAAGATTTACATCACACTCCATTGCATGCTTAAAGGGCTTCCTTCACCTCAATTATATATGAGAGAGTAGAAGGAGAACAATTCCCATGATGCATGTGGTATAAATTGGTATAAGTTTATAAAATGTCGTAGGCATGTAAAACACTAGGACTTCCCGGGTGATCACCCATCCTAGTACTATTCTAGCCTGAGCGCGCTTAACTGCAAAGTTCTAATGGGATCCGCTACATTAATGCCATGTTGTAGGCATGTACATAAGACCACTAGGAAATCATTACATTATGTCTGTAAGTAACAAATGAATATGGAATTACATTCCATTCCCCATCACAAGGGTGAATATCATGGTTTATCAAAACCATAGGCTCGAAATGTTGATTCGGTGGAAAAGGTAGATGGCCACCGAGATCCACCTGGATCAATTGAAGTTCTTCAATCAAATTCAAGATTTTTTGCATTTCAAGCAAGGTATGCCATGGATGTGTTGAAAAGGTTCAAGATGATGAATTGCAAATCAACACAAACTCCAATTGCAATAGGGATAAAGCTCAACAAAGAGGATATATGTCCCAATATAGATCCAACTCTGTTCAAGTGATTGGTTGGAAGCCTCATGTATCTCAGACATTATTTATGCTATTAGTTTGATTTCTAGGTTCATGGAGTCTCCAAAATATTCACATTGGCAAGTTGGCAAAAGAGTTCTTAGATATATTGTTGAAACAACAAGATATCGTATATTATATTCCAACACTAGTAATGATTTCTTGATTGGATATAGTGACCGTGATTTTGCAGGTAGTATTTATGACAGGAAGAGTACTTCGAGATATGTCTTCCATCTTGATTTAGGTTTGATTTCATGGGCATCCAAGATGCAACCCATTGTGAAAATTTCATCAACCGAAGCGATCTATCTTTTATTTGTCCCTGACCATTCATCAGGAGAGTTCAATATCTGAAATGCCCAATCTTTCAATCATTTTTTATGGGTCATTGTGGGTAGGTAAAGATTTCTTCTAAAGTCTCTTGATGGTTCAAAGGGATGGATGATCGGAATGTTCATTTCAACATCTTCCCAGCTTTTTTGATGATTCATCGGGAGGATCTAATCTTTCAAATATGACATCTTTTCATGTCTCCCTATCATTCATTAAGAGGTTTCAAAAGAAGCTTGTTGCCTCTTTTGAAGCTTCTGATGGTTCATCAACTCGTTTCCAAAATATTTCGAAGCCTACTTCTTTTCAAACACACTAATAGTTCATCAAGACGTTCATTAAAATGTAATTTGAACATCTTTTGGGACCACCCAATGGTTTATTGGGACATTTTCCAAAATAATTTGAAGTATCTTTCTAAGACTCTTGATGGATCATCAAGAGGCTTTCATCATTTGTAGGTCACATCTTAGGAATCATCTCGATAGGTTATCAGGGAACTTTCGAAAGTGTTGAGACCCCCTTGTTTGTGGGAAAAGGGACCCCCTCCGTGCAGTGATTTGACTGCTAAAGTCTACAGAGGTATACATACCCTACCCCTTTTCGATTTTCTATTACATTTATTCCATACCTATACTAAATTCTAGAGCACCAATGATAATCTGTTGCACAGAGAATTATACCCATTTCAAAACACCTTACTTATTGTGTTACATTATTAATGTGTTCTATTGTTCTAATGAGTGGTAAGGAAGACTATCTATATGGATCCTAAGAAAAACAAGCCAATATCACAAGAAACGAAGAAGAAATCTAATGAAGAGAGTGCATCCATGGAAACAGATCCCAAGAAGCATAAAAATCTAATTTATTCAAACACTACAACTACAAACGATCATCTACTTACCCTCAATGGAGAGACCTATTTCGAATTTTCATAGCAGAGTAGTATCCCCTCTACACATAATAATTTAACCAACCGATGATGAGGATAAGGATGAGGATATATACTCCAACATTTGAAGGTCACTTTTGCATAATCTTGTCGCTATTCCTCTTATTTTTCCATATGCATAGATGATTAGGTGTAGTTATTCTTTCTCACATGATTATGCATGCATTGGTTAGGGGTAGATATCAAGTTCCTAGTTCTCTTAGAGAGTTTTTCATGTCTTCATATCTTTTGGATATCATCTGTGATAATAATCCTTTCCCATGGATGGGATTGGTCTGGAACATATCAGAATCACCAATACAAGTTTATTGTCAAGATTTGTAGGAACATAAATACATGTAGAAGTACGCAAAAATATGTGATCACTTATTTGCTCCATTATGATGAGTGTCTATCTAAGGTGACAATGGTTAGGTCCTCCCATAGTTGTCACACTCTCGTGGATTGGTTTAGTCTTTGCCCAATCTACAGATTGTGCGATAACACAACTTACCATAAGTATATAGAATTTTATGGGCTAACTAATTATACCTTTCTAACATTGGAGACGGCTAAAGAAATACGAGACTATAAATTTGTAGAGGAAAGGTTTAAAAGGCATGATCCTAAAAATGTGATTCATTGCCATGCAACTCATGTGGTCATCACTTAGCCATATACTAATTGTGAGTGATAGGATGAAGAAATAAAGAGGAGAGCACTAGACAAGTTGGTGCTCAAAGAAGTGGCCTATTAGGCCATTCTTTATGGTTTCAAACAAGTGTCCTATTAGGCCATTATTTATGGTTTCAATAAAATCGGTACTAGACAAGATGTCATTCTTTATGGCTTCAAAGAATTGGGCTATTAGGCCATTCTTTATGGTTTCAATGAAATTTGTACTAGACAATATGGTGCTAAGAGAAGTGGCCTATTAGACCATTGTTTATTGTTTCAATGCTTTGTTAATAAAGGATCAAAAGAAACTATGTGCAACTTATCTTAGGTATATAGAATTATATGGGCTAACTAATTCTACCTTTGTAAGTGTAGAGGCTAAAGCAATTCAAGATTATAAATTTGTAAAGGAGAGGTTTAAAAGGCATGATACTAAAAAGGTGATTCATTTTCCTGAAGCTTGTTGCCACTCAATTTGTACTTAATAATAAAATCCCTAATCCACAAGGTACAACTCAAGGAAACTGTTAGGACAGTGACCATTGTCACCTCAGTAACCTATCCTCTACTCTTTAGGCTAATTCTCCTTCACCTCAAGGGAGGTATCCCTACTAGGATTAATAAGACCAAGCAATGAGGCACAGGGTGATGTTTGAGAGTCCAACTAGAGCAATGGGGTCAAGGTGAATCAAATGGAAATGAGGTCAAGAAGAAACCCTCCAAAGAGTTGGCCTGTTTCTTTCAAGGATTTGGGTTTTGAGATTAGAACCAAAAGAAAGAATAATCCTTCACCCAATCAAGATCAACAATGAATATCAAGATCTATAAGAAGGGAGCCTCAATGGAAAATCCTTTACCAAAAAGATCAACTATGATTTAATGAACTTACTTGATACTTTTGCTAGGGAACCAAAGGAAAATCCAAGCATGGTAGAAAGTAATCACCAAACCTACAAAGGAAGAAGGAAGGAAACCCTAAAACATCTTCCTTCCAAGTGGTAAGCTTACCCCTCAAATGGATCGATCATGAAGGCTTGTAGAAGACTTGAACATTTCACCATAAATCCTTAAGCACCAAATAGTAACCAATATAGAGAATCTTGAAAAATTGACAACATTCATCCACAAATAAAGAACCCTTTACACCATAAATGCTCCAAGATATATATATGTGAGTGATAATGAGGAAGGGCATCACTATTTATAGAGTGATGTTCATCTTCCTTTACAATAAAATGATATTATCTCATTTGAGATACTTAGATCTAGCCTAAGAAAAGTAAAATACAATTCTCCTACAACTAATTAATCTAAAACAACAATAAAATGAAGTGGTCAAGCAACATGTACAATGATCAAGATGAAATAATCCCCAGAGAGAGGGACATCTCCATAAGGGAGGGAAGAGTGAGTGTCCATGATGCAACATTATCCTCCAAAGGCCCCCAAAGTGTGTAGATGCTCAACCACCTCCTCCAAGTGTGCAAGTCAACCCATTTGAGTTTCCTCCAAGGTGGACATATGGGCGTCCAAGGCCAAAACATCCTCAAAATCATGAAATAAAACCCTCCAAAGGGGTCGGCTCCTACATAACAACTAAAAGTTAAGTGCAAGGTCAAAAACTTTCCTTAAAAGTGCAATGTAAATCCCCTAGGGTCCTCCAATGCAAACACATAAGTCTTCCAATGAGAAGAGGCTCCACAACCAATGAAATAACCCTCTATCATTAGACAACCTCCTCTAAATCAGCGCCATAAGAAATATGTGACGTGTCCAAAGGAGTGTCTTACTCCTCAAAGCAAGTGAATCAACCCTCAAGCGATGGGAGGGAGCCAATGAGTCCACACATGCCAAAAAAAGACCCCCATGAAAACTCCAATGTGGACATCCCCTTAATTTAGCTAACATATGCCTCAAAATGAGTGAATGAGGTGAGATATAAAATATATGGATTGTGGCGTGTCATGAGAAGCCTTGGTGCATGAACAACAACCCAAAATAATTCTAACCGCCTTGGTGCATGAACAACAACCCAAAATAATTCTAACCAATGCCTTGGGAAGCATGAACTGCCTCGATAAATGTGGAGTGCATTGGGAAATGTGAATATGCCCAAAGATATGAATGAAATTAATGCCATGCCAAAACTCAATAAGAGATCATGCATAATCAAGTATTGATCAATAAATGTCATCCAATTTTGTAGCTAAGCTAGATACATGGAACCAAGTAACTGTCCACACCTTAGAAATCCAACGGTTATTGAACAAATTCACTAGGAGTACCCTTGTGCCAACATAAGGGGTAACATGGACTCCTCGAGGACATGCGCTCTTCCCGGGAGTGCATGAGAACCTCAGAATCTCATCATGAACACATGATAATGACCTCCAACAAACACAACAATCATAATAAAACCAAAGCAAATGCTCAAGAGAGCTTATTCCTGCTACACAACTTGCGTTGTCATCTTGCTCTATTTCCCACGTGATCTCTTGCCAACTCCTTCTCTCCACCGCTTCAAAGTGAATTCTTATATTAGTTGGTGACTCTAAAATATCACCATACTAAAATGTTTTGTTGCACATTCAGTTTATACGCCTTCTTCAACGGACCATGGAAATCCTCAATCTTGTTGCTGCAAACCTTTCTTGCGGTCTTCCTTCTTCGACAAGCCACTAGAATCCTCAATCTCACTACTGGAGACCTTTCTTGCGGACTTCCTTCTTCGACAAACCATTGGAATCCTCGATCTCATTGTTGGTTTGGAATCCTCAATCTCATTGTTGGTTTGGAATGAGACCTTTCTTGTGGACTTCCAGGTTGATTTTGCGGTCCAAATCTCTTCTTAATTACATCTAACCTTTCTTCACTTGGAATCTTTTCACCCAGTGATTCCTCAACTTTCTTGTCTTTTTCAATCCACGCTTCTTGTTGACTGTATGGCAGCGATTTCTTTTTGTTGACTAGACCATTTCTTGCAGAGAATTCTTCTTGCCGATCATGTCTTTATCGCTCCACTTAGATCCTTCCTTTATCGCTTCACTTCTTGCAACAATCAGACTGTTGATCCTGCTTTTATCGCTCCACGTTAGCGATAGCTTTCTTTCAGCGATTCTTTGGCTGACTGTCGATCTTCTTGCAGACAAATCAGCGATTCTTCTAGCTGACTGCTCCACACCAACGCCCTTTCTTGCTTAATCTCACAACACTCTTATTGCAGACATCAACCCTTGTCTTTATCGCCCTTTTCTCCTTGCAATTACTTCTGTACGCTCGGAAATTACTTTATCACAGCGGCTATGGTTTGGAAAAAACCGGCTCTCCTCAAACAACTTTTCCTTTTTCATGTCAATCCGTGATTTTGTGTTAATTGCTGCGGATCTCTTCTCTGGGTTTTAACAAAGTCGTGAGCGAATTTCCTCTTTTGCAAACTAGCGATCTTGCTTCCGTACGAGGGTTTTAATCACTCGAGCAACTCTAATACTAATTATTGGTTGGTTTGCAGAGCTGATGCAACTCACAACAGGAGCGATACATCTCTATATTAATATAAAAAATTAGTTACAATGGAGTTACATAACTGACCAACTACCTCTAACAAACTATGTTTAGCCATAGACAGATTAATTAAGGATGTAATTACATTATTCTAACAATCGTGAGGAAATCTCTGGCCAGTTTGGAAACGCTTATTGTTTGACCCCAACCTTGTCTCTCCAGTTCGTCAACACCGCAAATGGGACCAAGTTTAGCACCATTTTGTAAAATTTCTCCATTTGGTCACAGTGATGCCAAGGAGAAGAATAGGTCCGATGGTTGCGTTCTGATCAAGAACGAAATGTAAGCCTCTCTCGGTTCGAGTTCCAACCGTGCCTTAGCAATCCAATTATTGGACTTGAATCGATTAAGGGCATCCTGATCTGCCGAAATAGTGTCATGCAGGACTGTCTAAAAATTTGGTGCACAATCACTTATGAGTATCACAAGTGGGCGTCTTCTAAGATTATCCGATCCTTCACTCAAACCGAGGTGTGCACTTTGTCTTCTAAAGCCATTAGAGTCTGGTGGAGCCTGTGCAATGATCACTGATGATAACACACTTTCCTCCAATAGCTGGGTCATTCCACTTAGCTTTTCATTCTCCTGATTAACTCTGTCCTCCATTGTTCCAGAACAGATCGTTATCTGGTCCCAACACCGTCCTTCAGCGTCGATTTCATATGAATGTGTTACAGGCTCGGGTTTTGCCGATCTGTGCAAATTCATCGCATTGGGAAGTCTAGGACATAATTGCTCAAGCTGCGAGTTTCCTGCAGAACAATTACCGAAACAAGAAATTGCAATAGCGACGGATGTACCCTCCAGAAATTTCCTTCCACGCATCTTTGTATCGATAGCTTGTTCAAAATGGATCAACGGCTTCTCGTCTTCCAGCACATCTATTTCACAAAGTAATTCAATCACAGGGACAACTCTGTGCTCACTCTGCCCATAGACACCGTCAGTATTGTGACCAGGCATGCCATCTATATACCGTCAGGATACTTCGGGTTTGCGAGAAGAGGGATAAGTACCTCTGTTTGTATTTCAGAGAATCCATGGATCGATCCAGGGTTAACCTTGTGTGTTGTCTTACCACAGTCAACCTCACCATCAAAGATGGGAGAACCGTCAAAACATGCCCAATAAGATCTATCACAGTTAAGTTGCAAACAACTGTTTTCATCCTTTACTGGATAATCGATATGAATCCCTACCTCCTCGGCTCCAAGAAACCTTTGAAACTCAACAATATCATCATCACTATTTCCTTCCATATTTAGGGCCTTTGACTAATCTTCAAATGCAACAAGGTTAAAGCGCGGAGGTACGTTACTTCTCATTTCCAGACAGGCCTGTTCACTTGCAATGAATGGAGACAGACCTTCTTTGATGAAATGGTAAGTAGTACTGCCTTCAATATGACTCTTCGTAGCCCACGGGAAGAATCTTTCAGTTTGTACTTTACAGGGCAGATCTGCCACGGAAATAGAGGTATCTTCAACTCCATTATCAGCATCAGAATTCGGTGTTTCACAGTGCAGTTCATGACTGCCCACGATTCTGTCATGCTCTATCTAGGTAGAGGGAAAGTTGTCCACTTTTTCATTATCAGGAAGATCTTCAGATTCCAGCACGCTGGTAATCCTGGAAATTTTCCAACTAACTGACTTTCTGGGACAGAGATGTGACCATATAACAAGGGTTGCTGATAATCTGTATCATTGGTGGAAGGCTGTGTACATTCCCCATTGTCCACATTGAGGATGCCCTGCTGTTCCTTGACAAGAATGGGATTTGAACACAAACATTGACCTTCTTTTAAATCTGGAATGTCCTTTTCACTGATGCATTCGTTATCTTCAAGAGGAGGACTGGGACCTTCTTCAATTGGATTTATTGCACCATATACTTTCCTGAAATTTTCAACAATAACCATCCATTTCTCATGATCATAAGGGCTCCAACTTCTTCAAAATGCTTCAATAAACCTTGCAAAAGACGAATCTCTCCCTTGCCAACACTTTCAAACCACATCCTTGCATCCCTTTGAGAGTTATCTCAAAAAGTTTCATCGTATCATTTTCATGACAGATGCCAATGCTCAAACTAAATTCAATGAAAGAAGATATATGTTGCATGACTGAACTACCTGTTATAATTTTAGAAGTTTGTTAGCACAAATTTCTACCCTCCAATCTGAGTTGATAAACCTATTATGACAGCAGTAAAATCTTGGCTAAATAAAAGAGTAGGGTCCCAATTGTCACTGACCAAACCCCTCTCTGTTTGGGCTAGTGCTCACTAGCCTCTGGGGGAGTCCCCAAGCACAATGAAGTGCCTTGCTGGCTGATCTAAGGTCTGATTTCTGCGTTCAAAACGAAAAATCAGCAAGCTGTTTTTTCTTGGACAGCATGAAAAAACAGTCCAAAATAGTGAGAAAATCAATATTATATGCTTGCATGGAACCTGCAAGGTTAGCACAATGAAGATAGACTGGAAAGAAGATGCAAACTATTCAAAATGATTGAAATTAATCATGATTAATAGTTCAGAAAATGACATATCATATTACAAAATCACCATAATACCGCCAAGAAAAGAAGTTGGTCAAACTTGGGCCTAGAATGACCCGGAGTTGAGAAAAAGGGGCCCAAGAACTACACGTCTTTGCTCGCAATTAAGACCACGTGTACAACTCTCAAATGGGGATCCAAATATTATTTCATCTTTGGAAATGAAGAATTTGTCTTTTCAAAAATCACCTTCATTCGGGGTTAACCAGAATCAACCCTAAAACGATACGAATTTGATCGAAATGGGCCAAAGAATGCATCAACGTTACGAGTGCTCGGGAACCCACTTGCATCTCTCAAATGGGTATCAAAAAATTATTTTATAGTTTTAAACCCATAATTCCACTTTTTCTAAATAGCCTTCATTCAGGGCTGGTCCAACTTGGGTCTAGAATGACCCGAAGTTGAGAAAAAGAGGCCCAAGAACTACACATCTTCGCTCGCAATTAGGACCACCTGTACAACTCTCAAATGGGTATCCAAATATTATTTCATATTTGCAAATGAATAATTTTTCTTTTCAAAAATCACCTTCATTCGAAGTTAACCAGAATCGACACTAAAACGATACGAATTTGATCGAAATGGGCAAAACAATGCCTCAACGTTATGAGCGCTCGAGAACCCACTTGCATCTTTCAAATGGGTATCAAAAAATTATTTTGTATTTTTAAACCCATAATTCCACTTCTTCCAAATAGCCTTCATTCGACGATGGTCAAACATGGACCTAGAATGACCCGAAGTTGAGAAAAGGGGCCCATGAACTACACGTCTTCACTCGCAATCAAGACCACGTTTACAACTCTCAAATGGGTATCCAAATATGATTTCATATTTGCAAATGAAGAATTTTGTGTTTCAAAAATCACCTTCATTCAGGGTTAACCAGAATCAACCCTAAAACGATACGAATTTGATCAAAATGGACAAAAGAATGTCTCAACGTAACGAGCGCTCGGGAACCCACTTGCATCTCTCAAACATGTATCAAAAGATTATTTTGTATTTTTAAACCCATAATTCCACTTCTTCCAAATAGCCTTCATTCAGGGCTGGTCAAACTTAGGCCTAGAATGACCCAGAGTTGAGAAAAAGGGGCCCAAGAACTACATGTCTTCGCTCGCAATCAAAACCATGTTTACAACTCTCAAATGGGTATCGAAATATGATTTCATATTTGCAAATGAAGAATTTTGCGTTTCAAAAATCACCTTCATTCGGGCTTTAACCAAAATCAACCCTAAAACGATACGAATTTGATCGAAATAGGCCAAAGAATGCCTCAAAATTGCGAGATCTCGAGAACCCACCTATATCTCTCAAATGGGTATCAAAAAATTATTTTATATTTTTAAACCCAAAATTCCACTTCTTTCAAATAGCCTTTGTTCGAGCCTGGTCAAACTTGGGCCTAGAATGACTCGAAGTTGAGAAAAAGGGACCCAAGAACTACACGTCTTCTCCCGCAATCGGGGCCACGTGTACAACTCTCAAATGGGTATCCAAATATGATTTCATCTTTGAAAATGAAGAATTTGTCTTTTCAAAAATCACCCTCATTCGTGGATAACCAGAATCAACCCTAAAACGATACGAATTTGATCGAAATGGGCCAAAGAATGCCTCAACGTTACGAGCGCTCGGAAACCCACTTGCATCTCTCAAATGGGTATCAAAAAATTATTTTATATTTTTAAACCCATAATTCCACTTTTTTTAAATAGCCTTCATTCGAGGTTGGTCAAACTTGGGCCTAGAATGACCCGAAGTTGAGAAAAAGGGGCCCAAGAACTACACCTCTTCGCTCGCAATTAGGACCACGTGTACAACTCTGAAATGGGTATACAAATATGGTTGTATATTTTCAAATGAATAATTTTTCTTTTCAAAAATCACCTTCATTCGGGGTTAACCAAAATCGACCCTAAAACAATACGAATTTGATCAAAATGGGCAAAAGAATGTCTCAACGTTACGAGCACTCGGGAACCCACATGCATCTCTCAAATGGGTATCAAAAAATTATTTTGTATTTTTAAATACATAATTCCACTTCTTCCAAATAGCCTTCATTCGAGGTTGGTCAAACTTGGGCCTAGAATGACCCGAAGTTGAGAACAAAGCACCCAAGAACTACACGTCTTCGCTCACAATCAAGACCACGTGTACAACTTTCAAATAGCTATCCAAATATGATTTCATATTTGCAAATGAAGAATTTTTCTTTTCAAAAATCACCTTCATTCGGGGTCAACCAGAATCAACCCTAAAACGATACGAATTTGATTGAAATGGGCCAAAGAATGCATCAACGTTACGAGCTCTCGGGAACCCACTTGCATCTCTTAAATGGGTATCAAAAAATTATTTTATAATTTTAAACCTATAATTCCACTTCTTCTAAATAGCCTTCATTCAGGGCTGGTCAAACTTGGGCCTAGAATGAACCAAAGTTGAGAGAAAGGGGACCAAGAACTACATGTCTTCGCTCGCAATCAGGACCACGTGTACAACTCTCAAATGGGTATACAATTATGATTTCATATTTTCAAATAAATAATTTTTCTTTTCAAAAACCACCTTCATTCGGGGTTAACCAGAATCAACCCTAAAACGAAACGAATTTGATCGAAATGGGCAAAAGAATACCTCAATGTTACGAGCGCTCGGGAACCCACTTGCATCTCTCAAATGGGTATCAAAAAATTATTTTGTATTTTTAAACCCATAATTCCACTTCTTCCAAATAGCCTTCATTCGGGGCTGGTAAAACTTGGGCCTAGAATGACCCGAAGTTGAGAAAAAAGGTCCCAAGAACTACACGTCCTCGCTTGCAATCAAAACCACGTGTACAACTCTCAAATGGGTATTCAAATATGATTTCATATTTTCAAATGAAGAATTTTCTTTTCAAAAATCACCTTCATTCAGGGTTAACCAGAATCAACCCTAAAATGATACGAATTTGATCGAAATGGGCCAAAGAATGCCTCGACGTTGCAAGAGCTCAAGAACCCACATATATCTCTCAAATGGGTATCACAAAATTATTTTATATTTTTAAACCCATAATTCCACTTCTTCCAAATAGCCTTTGTTCAAGGTTGGTCAAACTTGGGCCTAGAATGACCCGAAGTTGAGAAAAAGGGGCCCAAGAACTACACATCTTCTCCCGCAATCGAGACCACGTGTACAACTCTCAAATGGGTATCCAAATATGATTTCATCTTTGGAAATGAAGAATTTGTCTTTTCAAAAATCACCTTCATTCGGGGTTAACAAGAATCAACCCTAAAACGATACGAATTTGATCGAAATGGGCCAAAGAATGCCTCAATGTTACGAGCGCTAGGAAACCCACTTGCATCTCTCAAATGGGTATAAAAAAATTATTTTATATTTTTAAACCCATAATTCCACTTTTTCTAAATAGCCTTCATTCGGGGCTGGTCAAACTTGGGCCTAGAATGACCCGAAGTTGAGAAAAAGGGGCCCAAGAACTACACGTCTTCGCTCACAATTAAAACCACATGTAAAACTCTCAAATGGGTATCCAAATATGATTTCATATTTGCAATGAAGAATTTTGCTTTTCAAAAATCACCTTCATTTGGGGTTAACCAGAATTGACACTAAAATGATACTAATTTGATCGAAATGAGAAAAAGAATGCCTCAACGTTACGAGCGCTCACGAACCCACTTGCATCTTTCAAATGGGTATCAAAAAATTATTTTGTATTTTTAAACCCATAATTCCACTTCTTCCAAATTGCCTTCATTCGGGGCTGGTCAAACTTGGGCCTAGAATGACCTGAAGTTGATAAACTGGGGCCCAAGAACTACACGTCTTTGCTCGCAATCAAGACCACGTGTACAACTCTCAAATGGGTATCCAAATATGATTTCATATTTGCAAATGAAGAATTTTGCTTTTCAAAAATCACCTTTATTCGGGGTTAACCAGAATCAACCCTAAAACAATACGAATTTGATTGAAATGGGAAAAACTTGGGAATTGCATGGACAATGACTGGACTTGCTAAATATATAGGCAGTGAAAATAGAACCTCTAAAAAATAAGGTCCTCTAAAAATAGATTCATGGTTCTATTTTTAGAAAAATTGTCCACATACATACTGCCAAAAATAAAAGGTCGTCTGAATACCCTTGACTGTATACTCACTAATATTTTCTTTCCGCAAGGGATCTGAATATGCCATCATAACTGTCATGCGGGCCCTGATGCTCAACCTGCTAAAAATAGAAATCTGGGTGACATCATCCGAAAAAGGGTCCAAAGGCCTCTGGATGCCTCAAGGATCAATACTGCGCTCTCGGAATCTGAATCTGGGGCCTGAATCACAACCTACCAAAAATAGCAAGTTCCTGCATGTCACCTGGAAAAATGTCATTGTGCCTAGAATCCTACAAGGTCTCATACTATATGCTCTGAACTGCCCCAAATTATCAGTGGACCCACTCAAACCATGCCTCCTAAAAAGTACCAACACCTGTATATCTCTCTCTCTCTCTCTCAAAAATGCATGGAAACCAAGTAGACTATGACTCTTGCACTAAGTAACCCTGTACTGATCATGTACCTGCCTCGTGTGTGAACGAACCTCCTGCTCAACATATGTGCTAAAACCCTGGGAAAATATCAGTATGCCAACCAAAGTGTTGCATGTTGGCTCTGAACCCTCAAGAATTTCAAGGGTGAAAATCTAGGGGTTAACAATGGCGACTCAAGGGGACGGGATCCCCCTGTGGGATGTCGTGAACCGTATGAATCTTTGTTTCCATATAATCAACTGATGCTCCGTGAACTGAAGAATGTGTTACAAAAATACCATGTAACTGTGTGGAAGGATGACAAAAAGGCCCTGTAATCTGATGAAGAACAACCTGTAAACTAACCCGTAGTACCAAAGCCTATCCAATGGGCCATGGAGTCAAAGTATATAATCCTCCCACTGAAAACTGAATACCAAGTGGTCTCATCCAAATCCGTTACCTGCTACCACCCAATGATGTACACTCCTCCCTGCTATAAATGTGTTGATGTCGACACAAGGGAGAAAGTCACTTTATCAGATGTCAATAATGTAAACACCTGTGAAGTGCGAAGGAACACCACAAATAATGTCAATGGGTCCTAAGGTACGAGCACAACTTGACACTGTGAAAGATGTTCTGAAGTCGAACAGTGACAAGGATCATCCAATCAAGGCCCAATGATGTTCAACCTTGTCGGATGTGAAATAACCGCCAATGACCCTGACGGCTACTAAGGTTCTCAACTTCTGGGTCATCTGTAGATAATATGTTGAAGTCCATACAAGACGACCTACCGAAAAGAAGAGCAATGATCTCTCTCTTCCCTCAGCTTGAAGTGATAACTCAAGAAGATAAAGATGAAAGAACCATGTACCATATCCCTATGTTGGACGGGGGGGTGACTGACTCGAAGCGGAAGACTAAATGATCAAAGATGAGGAAATAAGAGATAAGATGACTCAAGAGACTCCTATGTCTCCTCAAATTACCCATCCTAAAGGCTTACTACTTCGGGAATAATGACAAACGGGACCCCCAGCTCGGATCAGTCTAATGATAGCACGAAGGCTCGACATTTGAAAGGTAAACACTGAGATTTTGACCCAGGAAAAACACTGGTGGACAGCCATTTATTCAGGAAAAGAAAAGACGCACAAGACTCAATCACATGTTGATATGACTAGGAAATAATCAACGACACTTATGCAAAGACTGAGAAGTAAATACTGAAATGAAACACCTGCAACGGAAAGTAAATTGTTGTCCTAAAACTGTAAAAATTCAGCAAGAAGGAAATACTGAAAATACAATGTTGAAAGGAAAGACAAGTACCCTAAACCCAAAAATTTTACCTCAAAGTTGCCATGATTAAATCATAATACTCAAAGGACCAATGTAACCATGCAATGAGATGATCAGTTCGACAAGAAAGGTTAGCATGGTCAACCTTCCAAGGGGACCAGCCATGAAATCTCATATGACCCAAAGTTGCCTTGAAGTACTTGTTGGTGAAGCCATAATTGAAGGGTGTCACTTGAATAAAGACTGGTTGGGACTTATATCATGGTATTTCTACAGTAACAAGCATGAATGTATGAGAGTCGTAACTCTTGGCATCTACCTGTTGAAATACCTGCATCTACCTGTTGAAATACCTCCATCATTCTGAGCTCAACTGGGTCATGGTGAATTCTAATATCCAAGCTCTGATCAATCTCCGGATCCTAAAGAACAAGCTATGGACGCAGAACTGTAGGTAAAGTGAAAGGCACATCATCTTCTGGTTGAACCAAAAGTGGCTCCTTCTGCTGTAATGGTGTTTGATCAAGTTGTTCGTGGACCACTACTATGATAGGAAAGGATGAAGCCTCTTCTAATATGGGCACAGATGAAATCCCTTGTTGATTGATCTCTACTTGGTTAACATGTGGTTCCTCCTCCTGAAAATTTTCATCTTCGATAATGGGAGGAACCCATGAACACTCTAGAGTAATCACATCTTCACCTTCATCTTCTTGGAACTCTGCATGTGACTCAAATGGTGCAACTATTGGTTCCAGATCATCTAAAATTGGGCTATCACCCTCCTGTTCATCTTTGGGAACTTGACACGGTGCAAGTTGTGGTTCATCTTTAATAACACAGACTTCTTGCACTTTTGTAACAACCAATGGTTGAATATCATTGAGTGGAGTTATCTTCACTGGTTGGTCTAGGACATGGATCGGAGAGAGTTCACAAGCTGCAAGATGATTTCTTTCTAACTTTATAGCGGCAACTTGTGCTTCCTCCAAATTTTGAGGGTCTTCATTCTTGAGAAAAACACCAAAAATATCATCAAATGCCTCAAGATAATAAATTAAAGAAACAGTTTCAATAGGCCTCACTCTGTAAGGAATTCGATTGTAAAATTTGAAAAAACGAATGTTAAATTGACAAACAGTTTCACTTTCATGCTTTTTAATAATTGAAAAAACTGTGCATAAGAAGAAAATGTCTTGTGTGTTTTCCCATCTTTCAATGAATTTCTCCTGGAAGGAATCCCATCCAAGTGATCGTTAAATGATTCTCCCAACCTTCCTAAAAGCAAAGGTATGCATTTAAGCCACTTACATGCAGGCAATTCATGAGGATAATCTGGGAATGCAACAAAACTTAGTGGGTCAAAGGCAAAGAATCTCCACCTTACCATTGGCCTCACAGTTGCATTCATATTGTTAGTCTTAGATAGAAAAAGGCATAGCTACCCTACTAGCTTGAGATGAAAATAAAAATAAAGATGAAGATGTCGAAGATATACTCATCTTAGTGCTCGTCGAGAAAGAACTCACCTAAGAACTCGATATGCTTACCAAATTTGGGAAGAGTTCTTGGCAAAAGAAAGTCATGTTCCAGAAAAAGATATTAAAGTTTGTTGAAGCTTGGAACTTGACCCTATGAGGGAATCGAAACCAAAAGATCTTCTTGTGTAAGTCCCCTATGGAGTCATCCCCGTATGCTGTGGAGTCGTCAGGTCAGTTAGAAAAAATAAATTAATTAAAGTAAAAACTCACCAATGTCGTTGTCACCAAGGCTTGCGTTCCCCAGCAACGGCGCCAATTTGTTAGCACAAATTTCTACCCTCCAATCTGAGCTGATAAACCTATTCTGAAAACGGTAAAAACTTGGCTAATTAAAGGAGTAGGCTCCCAATTGTCACTAACCAAACCCCTCTTTGTTTGGGCTAGTGCTCACTAGCCTCTAGGGGAATTCCCTAGGCTCAATGAAGTGCCTTGCTAGCTGATCTAAGGTCTGATTTCTACGTTCAAAACAAAAAATCAACGAGTTGTTTTGTCTTGGGTAGCATGAAAAAGTGGTCCAAAACAGTGAGAAAATCAATATTATACGCTTGGAGGGACCCTGCAGGGTTAACACAATGAAGATAGAATGGAAAGAAGATGAAAACTATTCCAAATGATCGAAACTAACCATGATAAATAGTTCAGAAAATGACATATCATAGTACAAAATTACCATAATACTGCCAAGAAAAGAGGTTTGAATGACAAACACACACTTCTTTACTGATAAAGCTTCCAAGAGAGTTGATTACACCACACTTGACAAGCCTACAACCAGTACTATGACCACTTTTCTCAAAGAGGAGCCACTAGACTAGAGAAAGAGAGAAGAGAATGAGAGAGACACTATGTTGCTACTGCAAGAACCGACGAAATAAGCCAAGGCAAGCCTCCAATATATAGCTAGAGGGGGCGCATATCTCAAAGAGAGAGGGATGCTTGAATGGGGTAAAAATAGAGTCTAAGTTTAGAGTGGGCGCATGAGTGCATGGGGGAGATAATTTTAGGAAACTCATGCGACCTCTCCTTCCATCATAAATTAATTATCATATCCTCCAATTTTAGGAATATGCGCCCTAGCCTAGGTAAATGCCACATCACTGCCACATGTCGACCTCAGACGCTGCCACTTGGCACTGCATGGACGATGACTGGACCTACTAAATATAGAGGAAGCTAAAATAGAACAACTAAAAATAAAACCTCTAAAAATAGGGTTCTCTAAAAATAGATTCATGGTTCTATTTTTAGAAAAACTGTACACATACATACTGCCAAAAATAAAAGGTCGTCTGAATACCCTTGACTTTATACTCGTTAATCTTGTCTTTCCGCAAGGGATCCGAATATGCTATCAGAACTGTCATGCGGGCCCTAATGCTCAACCTGCTAAAAATAGCAATTTGGGTGACATCATCCGAAAAAAGGTCCAAAGGCCTATGGATGCCTCAAGGATCAATATTGCGCTCTCGGAATCTGAATATGGGGCCTGAATTACAACCTACCAAAAATAGCAAGTTCCTGCATG
Source organism: Picea engelmannii (assembly GCA_009831015.1). Classification (NCBI taxonomy): domain Eukaryota; kingdom Viridiplantae; phylum Streptophyta; class Pinopsida; order Pinales; family Pinaceae; genus Picea; species Picea engelmannii. The sequence goes on from ML776825.1 coordinate 1,920,807, forward strand.
TCGCCCAGAAAAATGTCATCAAGCCTAGCATCCTGCAAGGACTCATATTATATGCTCTGAACTGCCCCAAACTGTCAAGAGACCCACTCAAACCGTGCCTCCTAAAAAGTAGCAACACCTGTATACAACTCTCTCTCTCAAAACTGGGTGGAAACCAAGTAGACTATGACTCTTGCACTAAGTAACCCTGTACTGATCATGTACCTGCCTCGTGTGTGAACCAACCTCCTGCTCAATATAAGTGCTAAAACCCTGGGAAAATCTCAGTATGCCAACCAAAGCGCTGCATGTTGACTCTTAACCCTCAAGACTTTCAAGGGTGAAAATCTACGGGTTAACAAAGTTACAGTTATCTTCTTTAACATTCATTAACAATTGCATGTAATAGGATCACTGAAGGATAAACAATCATAGAATACAAGATATATCCTAGGAAACCCTCGTGGGGGAGAAAATCCAACAACCAATTCTTCAATATAGATTCTTTCAACCAGTACAATGTCACGTTACAACTCTCCACAAAATAGACCAAGACCAACATACCAAAGACCAAGAAACCAAGACCTCCTGCGCTATACCTCCTTTGTTATGCTCCAAATACACAGGAAAAGGTGAGTTGTGTGTGTATACAAATGAGAGGAACTCGACCTCTATTTATACACATAACTTGACTCCCAAAAAGACACAACCCTAAGAGGGGTCGTTTTGACTTTTACAATAAGTATAACAATAAAATAATAATTTCTTTTGAGTCGATTTATACAATAAGATTACAATAATCCTCTCGAGGTTTGACCAATACAAATACAAAAGAATTCTTTCGTAGTTACATCAAAATATCAACACTACCACATCCATGAAATCCTGGAATTGCCATTGCCCTTGCATCTATATCGGGATTCTCATGAGGAAAACCCCGGACATTTGAAAAATAAAAAGGAGAACACCAATTGGCCAAACATGGAGCAAATTCTATTTTCTTTTTGTTTCTAGGTCCTCAATATAAGGCTTGAAAAATATAATCTAAAATGAACAATGATCATACCTTATATCAACACCATGGTGGGATCACCAAGATGAGCTTTCTTCAAAGAGACTTCACATTCATTGATGCGCTCACCTCTACATCCAACAAAGTATTCAAAAACTGTGACAAACAAGGGCTTTGTCCCTTCATGGAATCACCATGTGAGAAGGAGATCTTCAATAAAACACTCACAAATCTGTCGTCTTCAAATTTCCTAGGAGACTGGGCTTTATCCCTAATCCACAAGGTACAACTCAAGGAAAATTGTTAGGAAGGTCACCATTGTCACCTCAGTAACCTATCCTCTACACTTTAGGCTGACTCTCCTCCGACTGAAAGGGGGTATCCCCAAGTAGGATTAATAAAACCAAGCAATGACGCATAAGCTGATGTTTGAGAGTGGCCTTAGTAAAACAAAATTTTGAGGACTTTTAGGGTTTTGAAATAAGTGCCAAATACAACTAGGGCAATGCGATCGAGGTGAATCAAACGACAATGAGGTTAAGAAGAAACTCTCCAAAGAGTTGGCCTATTTCTTTCAAGGATTAGGGATTTGAGATTAGAATCAATAGGAAGAATAATCCTTCACCCAATCAAGATCAACAATGAATATCAAGGTCTACAAGAACGTAGCCTCAATAGAAAAACCTTCACCAACAAGATCAACTATGATATAATGAACTTACTTGATCCTTTTGCTATGGAACCAAATGAAAAGCCAAGCACTGTAGAAAGTAATCACCAAACAAACAAAGGAAGAAGGAAGGAAACCCTAGAACATCTTCCTTCCAAGTGGTAAACTTACTCCTCAAATGGATAAACCATGAAGACTTTTACAAGACTTGAACATTTCATCATTAATCCTCAAGCACCAAATAGTAACCAAGATAGAGAAGCTTGAAAAATTGACAACATTCATCCACAAAGATAAAACCATTTACACCATAAATGCTCCAAGATAGATATGTCAATTAAGCTCCAAGGAGTAAGGGCTCCAAAAATCCAACCATGAGTGATAATGAGAAAGGGCATTTCTATTTATAGAGTGATGCTCATCTTCCTTTACAATAAAATAATATTATCTCATGTGAGATCCTTAGATCTAGCCTAATAAAAGTAAAATACAATTCTCCTACAACTAATTAATCTAAAACAACAATAAAAAAAGTGATCAAGCTACATGTACACTGATCAACATGAAATAACCCCAAAAGAGAGGGACATCTCCATAAGAGACAGAAGAGTGAGTGTCCAAGATGCAACATTAGCCTCCAAAGGCCCCTAAAGTGTGTAGATGCTCAACCACCTCCTCCAAGTGTGCAAGTCAACGCCTTTGAGTTTCGTCCAAGGTGGACATATCGGCTCAGGCAAAAATTTCCTCAAAATCATGATATAAAACCCTCCAAAGGGGGCGACTCGTACGCAATAGCTCCACTACTACAAGGTCAAAATTATTCCTTAAAAGAGCAATGTAAATCCCCTAGTGCCCTCCAAGGTGGGCACATGAGTCTTACAATGAGAAAAGGGTCCACAAGCAATGAAATAACCCTCTATAAGTGGACGACCTCCTCTAAATCATTTTTGTAAGAAATATGTGATGTGTCCAAAGGAGAGTATTACTCCTCAATTTAAGTGAATCAACCCTCAAGCCATGAGAGGGGGATAGTAAATCCACACATGTCAAATATAGACCTACATGCAAACTCCTAGGTGGACGTTCCCCTAATTTAGGTGACATATGCCTCAAAATGAGTGAATGAGGTGAGATCTCAAAAATATTGAACGTGGCATGGCATGAGAAGCCTCAATCCATGAAGAACAACCTAAAATAATTCTAACCAATGCTTTAGGAAACATAAACTACCTCAATAAATGTGGAGTGCATTGGGAACTGTGAACTTCATTGGTATTTATGTGAAGATGCCCATAGATTTGAATGAAATTAATGTCTTGCCCAAACTCAACAAGAGACCATGCATCATTAAGTATTGATCAATAAATATGTGATCCAATTATGTGGCTCAACCACGTACACGAAACCAAGTAATTGTCCACAACTTAGAAATCCAAGGGTTAGTGAAAAATTTCACTAGGGGTACCCTTGTGCCAACATAAAGGGTAATACAGTGCATGTGACCATGATTTAGCCATATACTAATGATGAGTGGTTACATGAAGAAATAAAAAGGAGAGCACCATCATTTGAAGAAGTGCAAACTAAAACACGACAATACAAGCAAGCAAAAGAGAGAAGAAACAAATAGAGGAGGAGCTGAGAAAAAAGTTGATGAGGAGCTAGTCAAGAAAATAAAAATTGAAGTTGAAGCTCGAGCTGAAGTTGAAGCAAAGAAAAAATGCATTAAAGGCAAAGGAAAAAGAAAAGAAAATATTATAAGAGACATCTAAGATTTGACTCAGAGCCAAAAGCTAGAGATGAAGCTAAAAGAAAAGATAAGGAAAAAACCTATGTAAAAAGATCTAGGAAAGCAATTGACAAAAAGGATAAAAAGAAGAGGTTAGCAAATGAATCCAAAGCCAATGCTACAACTAAGGTAGAAAAAATGAGACAAAATAGTTGAACAAGAAGAAATAATGAGCCTAGTAGCAGAAGAAAAAACGAAAAAAGAAATATGAGGCAGATGTTGAGGCTAAAAGAAAAAGGATTGAGGAAGAAGGAAGAAGAAGACAAATGGGATATTGACACAACAAGGGTAGGACCAATGAAAGAAGTGCATACCCCTACGAGCTTTTCTGTGATGTCTTCAGCCAGGCTATGCATAATGAGAGACATGTAAATCGCCATGCCCCCTGATGAGGTTGCAAATTTAGAAAACTTACAGAGGTTCTCTTTCAATAGGAAGAAGAAGCAAATAGTGAGGCAAACACACAAAAAGAGAAAATTCAATATTGATCAAGACGTGTTGATCACTACAGAAACCACTATGTTAGATGCCATAGAAGTAGATATTATCGGATTAGCCTTTGTTGGAGTGGCTTTCTCCCAAGCCAATGTATCAAGTGTTAGTGATATGGCCAAAGAAATGAAAAAATACAAAGCACAAGTGGAAATCTTGGAGAATCATGTGGATTACATGAAGGAAAACGAACACAACATTACAAAATTTATCGAATATACACTTGAATTATAGTATGAGCTAAACGCACTATAGAGAGATTTTTACAAACGAGCTCAAGACTTCCAAGAATAATGTCAATATGCACTCATTCTTTACAATCAAGCACATGAGTTGAAAGTGAAACAAGAAGGAATGCAATCTCAATTTGAATCGGTAAAGAAATGGCACAATGATTTGACTAAGTAATGAAATGACACGCCAATCTTTGTGACACCCCTCCTAAAATTCCTATATAAATGAAAAGAAAATCCTCAACATTGACATTGAGCCTCAGATGTGAGAAAGTGTACCAAGGAAAAGTGTTTCTCACATCACCTAGGCGCCTAACATGTGAGAAAGTGTCCAAGGTGGTCCCTAATACATTAACTTTATGAGAAATAAAGTTAAAAGTGACTTTGAGAATATTTGTGAAGAGGGTGACCTAAAAGACATTAAATCACCACCATTGATCTCAAAGGCCCAAGATTTAATCTCAACCATTGGATCAAGTGACTCTTCACCTTCCCCTCGTGAGTCTATCTAGGGAAAGAGGGCACACCCCTTTGGCATTCTTCATGAGCATTTGAGAGTGCAAGAGAGAGAGAGTCGAGTTGAGAAAGAGAGGCACATTTGCAGCCAAGAGCATACATTCCAAGGAAAGTTCAGGCACCCAAATCGAGGAGATAAAGTACAACAGTGAATGGAGGCCGTACTATACAAAATTTGAGGAGACCATACAGTTGTAGCTTGGCATAGAAATCGAGGAAGTGGACTGTACGAATTTCTGGGTGAGTTTGGCACAAAATTAGAGGAACTAAGCAATCACAAATTTCTAGAAAAGTGAGAGAGTGAGCAAAGACGAATTTCAAGTTAGTTTATACAACATTTATCACTGTAACAATCGTACACTATATGGATTTCTGGGCACAACAATCGAGGAGTTGTTTGACACAATTTTCAAGGTTGTTTGTGGTGGCATGAATTTCGAGATAAGTCTTATATTTATTGTTGTTTCATTTTGTTGTAAAATAATTATTTCTCAAAGCTCTAAAAATAATAAAGTCCCCCTCTCTCATTGGTTATCCCCTTGCGGGTTTTTCCAAGGTCTATTTTGACGAAAAATTCTTGTGTTAAATTTTCTGGGTATCAGTTTTTATTTATGTTCTACATTGTTGTAGATGACTCCATGTGTTTCCATTTATGAGTTTTGATCATGCTAATTAATTTGTAGTTGATAATACAATTTGGGTTGGGCATTAAACTATGAGTAAACTCATTAAGACTTGAAACTGGGTTGGGGTTCGGAATTTATACATGGTATCAGAGTTGCAACAAAACAAAGAACAAATAATTTTGTTGAGGGAGATAGGTACTTCACCAAACAAAGACTTGGGCTTGTGTTTCAATTGAGAGGGTCAATGGCCACTGGTTTGAGGGTTGAGGACATATTGTATGGGGCTGCTAATTTCAGCTCATGGAAGGAAAGGATTGTGTTGTTTTTGCAGTAGTGTGAGTTATGGGACATTGTGGAGAACACACAAAAGAATCTTGTGACGGTGCCTACAGATGCAACTCTTTTGGCCGCTTACACTAAAGAATAAAATTAAGGCTAAAAGAATCATCCTTGATGTCATCAAAGAGCATGTGATTCCACATGTGCTAGGGAAATCTAATGCCTATGAGATGTGGGATTCCTTAACCAATCTTTACCAAAGGTCCAATGAGAACTGGAAAATGGTATTGAGGGAAAAACTAAAAAGCATTAAAATGACCAAGACTGAAAATGTTGTCACCTATCTTACCAAGATAAGTCAAGTGAGGGATGAACTTGGTGCTTTTGGGGAGGTTGTTGCTGACAATGAACTTGTGAGGACTACTTTGAATGGGGTTCCCAAACAATGGGTTGTCTTTATTGAGGGCATTGTTGCAAGGGAAAATCTACCCAATTGGGATCGTTTTTGGGATGACTTCATACAGGAGGAAACTCGAAGAGGATATGTGAAGGAGAGTTCATCCAATTGTAAGGATGAGGAGAATGTGGCACTTGCAGCTAAAGGAAAGAAGAAGTCCAAGAAGGGTTCCAAGGGTGGGAACAAGCAGAAGGGTAAGGAAAGAAGGACACGAGCAAAGTCAAGGGCTTTGCATGTCATAAGTTTGGGCACTATGCTAGACAGTGTCATAATAAAAAGAACAAGAAAACTGCAGCTTCAGTAGATGTGGAGGAATTTTCCCATGGGTTTGAGAAGGAATATTCATTGTTGGTGTGTCTTTCCTCTAGAGCATCATCTACTAGTGTTTGGTACATTGATAGTGAAGCCTCTAGCCATATGACAGGTGTTCGTGAGTATTTCATAGATCTTACGGAGATTGAGGATCTTGAGGTGGTGCTTAGAGATGACTCAGTGGTCAAGGCAGTTGGTAGTGGGACATTATCCTTTCGCAGGGAGTCAGTACCTCCCATGTTGGTGAGAGATGTTCTATATGTTCCAGGCTTGAGGAAGAACTTGATATTGATCTATGAGGTGTTGTTCCATGATGGACAGGTGCTCTTGTATCCTAAGGGATCTAGTGTCACTTCGGCCAAAGTGATTGGGATCCGACATGAGAAGTTGTACAAGCTCATGTTTCAGCCAGCTAGAGCATTGATACATAGTACCAGTAGCAGTGACCTTTGTGAGCTATGACATAGGAGGATGGCCCATTTGCATCATAGGGCTCTGAAGATATTGAGAGAGAATGTTATAGGGGTACCAGATTTCAGTACAAAGCACCACGAGGTGTGCAAGGGGTGTGCTGGAGGGAAGTACACCAAGACTACTTTTCCAAGTAGTGACAACAGAGTAGCATGTATTCTTGATCTGATTAATTCTGATGTATGTGGTCCTATGTCTTTTGTATATTTGAGTGGATTTGTATATTATGTCACTTTCATTGATGACTTCTCCAGGAAATCTTGGATTTTATCTATGAAGACCAAAGGATAGGGCTTCAAGTGATTCCAAGAGTTCAAAGCTCTTGTGGAGAACCAAACAAGGAAAAAAATAAAAGTGTTGAGATCGAACAATGGGGGTCAATATACCTCCAACGAGTTCAATGACTTCTATGCAAGGGAAGGCATTAAGAGAGAATTGATAGTTCCTTACAACCTGCAACATAATAGGGTTGTTGAGAGGAAGAACAAGGCCATTGTTGGGGCTGTGAGAGCCATGCTACATGATCAGGGGATACCACTCTTTCTTTGGACTGAGGCATGCAACACCGCAATTTATCTACAGAACAAGAGTCCACACAGAGTTTTGGGGAACAAGACTCCTGAGGAGGCTTTCTCTGTGAAGAAGCCTAAGGTTGGGCACTTCTGGATTTTTGAATGCCTTACATATTCACATGTCCCTTCTCAGAAGAGGACAAAGCTAGAACCCACGACAGAAAAGGGCATTTTTGTTGGGTATAGAGAGACCTCAAAGGATTTCCTCATATACATCCCCTCTTTGAGGAAGACGGTTGTGCGACAGGATGTGAGATTTGAGGAGGATAGAGCCTTTAGGAGGTCACGAGATGTTGAGCAGGGGGAACAACGAGCTCCTCAGCTTCAGGTGAGTTCACCGTAGAGTATTGTGTCATAGAGTTCAGGACCACTTGCTTCAAGGACGACTGGTTCACAGGTGACACGATCTCAAATCATTGGTCCTCAGATTACTAGTTCACATGTTACTATTTCTCAGTCTACTGGTTCACAAACGACCATAAGATCATCATTTTTAGATACTCAGTCTTCAGGTCATGGAATTGAGGAGGAGTCCCCTCCACAGGATACTACTTCAGAGAAGAGGAAGCCAAAATGGCTTCAAGACACTTTGAAGGAATCTCAAGGATCTGTGAGGAATCCTAGGCTAAGTCACATGGTTCGAGTTCAAGTTCGAGTTCGAGTTCGAGTTCGACAACAATCCGGTTCGATTTGGGTTCGAATTTTCCAATAAGGTTCGGAGGAGGTTCGGCTTTAGGTTCGGCTATATATATTGAACCCTAATGAAACCTCATCCCAAACCTTAATAAAATTCTCCTTCAAATTCGTTCTAAGGTTCGAATTTGAGCACGCATTCAAGTTCGTTCAGGTTCGGCATTAGGTTCGACGAACCTTGAGGTTCGTCGAATTTCGAACCTCAAGCTTTAGGTTCGGCGAACCCTRTGACTTAGATCCTAGGAAGACTATGAGGGAGAGTAAACATCCAKAGAGATTTTGCATCTATTTAGCGATGGTGAGCAGCATCAGTGAGTCCAATCCTTTCACTTTTGAGGAAGCAACAGATCAACAGGTCTGGAAGGATGTCATGGTGGAAGAGTACAATTCCATTATGAAGAATGATGTGTGGGAGGTGCTTCCGAGACCTGAGGGGAAGTCAATGGTGACTTCCAAGTGGCTCTATAAAATCAAGTATGTTGTTGATGGAAGCATTGAGAAGTACAAGGCTCGGTTCCTGGCTTGAGGTTTCTCACAGGTAGAGGGAGTTGATTATGATGAGACCTTCTCTCTGGTTGCTAGATATACCTCGATCAGGGCAATGATCTCCATTGCAACAGACATGGGTTAGAAGATCCATCAGATGGATGTGAAGACTTCATTTCTGAATGGTCTCATATAGGAGGAGGTGTACATTGAGAAACCACGGGGCTTTGAGGTGCATGGGAGAGATTCTCATGTGTGCAGACTAAAGAAGGCATTGTATGGACTGAAGCAAGCTCCCAAAGCTTGGTATTCAAGGATTGATACATGCTTGCAGCAGATGGGTTTCGAGAAGAGTGAGGTGGATCCCAACCTTTACTTCATTGTGGTTGGCGATGATCCTCTTATTCTTGTGCTTTATGTGGATGATCTTTTTATTACAGGGGCAGAGAGACTCGTAGATGGTTGCAAACAGAGTCTTGCTTCAAAGTTCGAGATGAAAGACATTGGACTAATGCATTATTTCTTGGGATTGGAGGTTTGAAAGGAGCCAGGACACATCTTTCTGGTACAAGGAAAGTATGTTGTTGATATTCCGAGGAGATTTCAGATGGAGGTTTGTAGGCCCATGCCCACACCCATGATAACCAACTGGAAGAAGCTCAATGCTTCTAAGTCAGAGTTGGTTGATCCCATGATGTATCGTCAATTGATAGGTTCATTAATGTATTTGTCAACACCAGACTAGATATTTGTTTTGCTGTCAACACTCTTAGTCAATTTATTGTGGAGCCTCGGAGAGTGAATTGGGTGGCATCAAAACATGTGCTCAAGTACCTTAAGGGTATGATGGATTACGACTTGCACTATGTGAGAGGGGATGGAGTTAGATTGATTGGCTACACAGACTCAAATTGGGTAGGAATTGTTGTTGGCAGGAAGAGTGCTTCAGGGTGTTGCTTTGGATTGGCCTTAGCAGTTGTATCTTCGTTCAATCGGAAGAAAAAGTCAGTGGCTTTGAATTTTGTTGAGGCTAAGTATATGACATCCAGTTAGGCCAGTTGTGAGGCCATATGGCTTTGCAAGTTGTTGGTTTGGTGTGCAGTTGAGGCCCACGGTGATTTATTGTGACAATCAGAGTTGCATAAAACTCTCTGAGAATCCATTTTTTCATAACAGGTCCAAACACATCAAGATTAGATATCACTTCATCCAGGACAATGTTTAGGGAGGGGCAGTTGAGCTTCAGTTTATATCCACTGATGATCATGTAGTGGACATCCTCACTAAGGCTTTGGGAAGAGGCAAGTTTGTACCCTTCAAAGATAAGTTGGGAGTGGTGAGGAACACATTCCTCGGTAAGAGGGAGTGTTAAAAAGTGTACCTAGGACAAGTGTTTCTCACATCACCTAGGCACCTAACAAGTGAGAAAGTGTCCAAGGTGGTCCCTAGTACAATAACTTTATGAGAAATAAAGTTAAAAATTACTTTGAGAATATTTGTGAAGTGGGTGACTTAAAAGACATTAAATCACCACCATTGATCTCAATGGCCCAAGATTTAATCTCAACCGTTGGATCATGTGACTCTTCACCTTCCCCTCATGAGTCTATCTAGGGAAAGAGGGCACACCCCTTTGGCATTCTTCATGAGCATTTGAGAGTGCAAGAGAGAGAGAGTCGAGCTGAGAAAGAGATGCATTTGCAGCCAAGAGCATGCATTCCAAGGCAAGTTCTGGCACACAAATCGAGGAGATAAAGTACAACAGTGAATGGAGGCCGTATTGTATGAATTTTGAGCACACAAATCGAGGAGATAAAGTACAACAGTGAATGGAGGCCGTATTGTATGGATTTTGAGCAGACCATACAACTATAGCTTGGCACAGAAATCGAGGAAGTGGACTGTACAATGTTATGTGTGAGTTTGGCACAGAAATCGAGGAACTCAGCAGTCACAAATTTCTGAAAAAGTGAGACAACAAGTAGCCATGAATTTCAAGTCAGTTTATACATCAATTATTACTGTGACAGCCATACACTGTATGGACTTCTGGGCACAGAAATTGAGGAGTTGTTTGGCACAGTTTTCAATGTTGTTTGTGGTGGCCCGAATTTTGCAAAATGTCTGATATTTATTGCTGTTGTATTCTGCTGCAAAAGTATTCTTTCTCAGAGCTCTGAAAATAATAAAAGCCCCCTCCCGCTGGTTTTCCCCTTGCGGGTTTTTCCAGGGTCTATTTTAACCAAAAATTCTTTTGTTAAATTTTCTGGATATGAATTTTTATTTCTGTTCTACATTGTGTAAATGACTCAATGTGTTTCCAGATATGAGTTTTGATCATGCTAATTAATTTGCAGCTGATAATGCAATGTGGGTTGGGCATTAAACTATGAGTAAACTCATTGAAACTTGAAACCAGGTTGGGGTTCAGAATTTCTACATCAGCATTTACATTGAGCTGAAATTTGGAAGAAATCTCACCAAAAAGCATGTAGGAACGTTCAAGCAAAGTCTCGAGATTGTGAGACAATATGGCGAATGGTGAAAAGAATTTTATATATATATATGTAACCTTCCATCTTTCGAGCAAAGTGATAGCTTTTATCCTCAAGAGGAGGTTGCAAAATCTTTAGAATATGGAATCCAGCAGGAGAGGCATGCCTCTCGATCCCTTCTTATGTGAATAAAGCATGACAGACTATATAGAGACTCCACCCAAGGAAATAATCTTAATAAAATCATTTTTCGAAGTTGGAGAAAGGTGGAGCAAAACATTGCATTATAAATTCTTGATGGAACAACATAATTTTGCAAAAGAAAACAATATTCAAAAGGATTTCAAACCTTAGTAAAACCATGTGAGTTATGAAGGAAAAGAACAAGCTTCCCAAAGTTAGGTAGAGAATATGTAGAGTGAGGAAGACGAAATGATTTGACTTCCTCTATGTCATTTTGTATAAATGGGATGAAATCTAATCTAAAAGTGCCTTTTGCTGGTCAATGTAACTATTTTCTTATTAATTAAGAAGCCTATTAGTCATCTTTTTAAAGATCAATTTTTGTGTCTGTTCAAGCTGAGACTAGTTTTTGTTACTCATATGTTCTGGAATCATCGTAAGATTGGATGTTGAAGCTGTATACTTTTCTCATGTTGCTCTATTTCCATCTTACTTATGCTTATTAGCAGTGCTAACAAATAGATGTGGAATTATAGCTTTTTGTTTAATGGTAGGCTTACCTCGTATACAATGTGCTATCTGAAATATCTACAAGTGATAATTATTAAACAATTTTATGTCTATTATTTGCGTTCTTTTCATTTAATTTCATATACGTTAATTATTTTTTAACTCCTCGCTAGAAAACCCTAGAATAAAATAGCTTAGGTTAAAAGTGCTATATAAATTTTAAAATTTAATTCATAATTAAACTAGTAATAATAGTCAAGCCAGGATCTTGAGAGTTTGTCATTCCAAATAGAGAAAGGTCTAATTAAACCCTTTCCCTAAATAAACCTGAATAAAATAGCTTAGGTTAAAAGTGCTATATAAATTTTAAAATTTAATTCATAATTAACCTAGTAATAATAGTCAAGCCAGGATCTTGAGAGTTTGTCATTCCAAATAGAGAAAGGTCTAATTAAACCCTTTCCCTAAATAAACCTGTGTAATTGATGAAAATCACCTACCTACATCAACAGTGAGTTCAACATCGCTTCTCTACTTAAAGAAAATGCATCAACATAGTTCAACATTGCTTCTCTACTCAAAGACAATGCATTCCTTATGTTTGACCTTTAGTGATCAAGATTCTCAAAACCGCTTTTGAGCACAAATTCTTCTCTCTTTATTCGCGTTATATCCCTCTACATGCAGTAATCAGGTTTCCCTTGCTCGATGCTTCTTTCGCACACAGTTTCTTTGGTGGTTCCCCTTCTCTCGGCAATTAGTACATCGATTAAAATCTTCAACACAACGAACATAGACATTGATCATGCCCTCGAGTGAATGCTTTGAACACTTTGTTCAGTACGTTAAGGATTTCTTCTCTCTGCCTTGATGTTGCTTGATCATCAAATCTTTTCTTTGTTGACTGCTTTGTTAACTTCTATAATTTTTTGTCTTTAGACCAAATTTGAGGTTTAAAATGGGTTTCATAATAAAAACAAAATAGCATATAACACGTCATTATGTAGTCCTAACTGATTATTTTATTTCTAGGTAACTTGGGTTGATATAAAGCTAAGACATCAAGGTTTAAAAAAATAAAAAAGAGTTTAGATTTATTTTTTTAAACAATTATGGATAGTTTTGCATTAGAAAGGATCGTGGCCTAACCAGCATTGTAATACAAATATAGCGAAAGAATGCCATAGTCTAAATTCAAAACTATCTACTCCAAGTTCCAAAATGCCTTATAATTTCCTATCCAAATCATAAAAGTGCTAAAATAGTAGGTGTGTTGCTTCACAAACTGACCGGAAATGAAGAAAAACTTACAATAACAATGCAGAGAGAAAACTAGAATGTAAGCGTGTGAGGAACACTCTCTCTCACCTGGATATATTTGTCACAGTTATCCTCTTGTTTTACTGTGCAAGGGAGAAACGTTGGGCACATTATTTCTGCATGTTCCCACAGAACCCTCTCTTCCTTGGTTTTGGGGATGCCATGCATGTCCAAGTCCTCCATCTTACTAGCAACATGAGAGCTGTTAAATATATTGTATCCTCAACAGACTAACCGTACACTGTTGGTTTTGGGGATGCCATGCATGTCCAAGTCCTCCATCTTACTAGCAACATGAAAGTTGTTAAATATACTGTACCCTCAACAGACTAACAGTACACTGCCAGCTGTACTGGACAGTTGTACTTTCTATTTCTGTCTTGCTTGAGCATATATAAGCTCAGCTATTTCCTATTGTTAACATCTTCAGAACTCTTCTGTACTTCAACTAGTTTTGTACTTCTTCATACATTTGAATATACTATTCTTTTCTCTCTGCATTTCTCTGTGCTTCACAATTTATCATGGTATCAGAGCTTCAGGTGTAAGCCTCTTCACACAGTCCGGAGAGCAACACGATCCTCACAGTACAGAACTTCACGGATCTTGAGAGCACGCGACACAGCCTTTTCACAAGGTTTGGAGAGCTGTTCGTAATACTCTTTAAAGATCGTCGTAGGAAGCTTGCAGAGGGTGCAGAGTGTACTTCGCTCGAAAGAACGAGGAAGCAGAGAACGCAGAAGAAGAAACCTGCACAATTTTTTCAAAGAACCGTCAAAGATTGACGCAGAAGAGTTGCAGAACGAAAGAAGTTTAAAGAACTTGAAGATTTCGCTTAAACTTGTTAAAGATTCAGGCAGAAGGCAGAATCCTTTAAAGATTCTTGGAAATCGCTCAAATCTGTCAAAGATTGTAGCAGATCACGAAGAAATCGTGAAATTTTTTCAAATCTTTGAAAGATTCACGAATCTTTCTTCCACAGGTGTAAAGAACGCATCTCAGGCGCAAAGAACAGCCACTGAAGCCGTGAAATTCGTCCTGCGAACGGTTCCAAGGCGGGAAACCAGTCCAGAAGGGACGAGGAGAGCGCGGAAAGGGAGAAAGCATTTCAGCCGTCAGATCTTGCCCACAGGCCCGACAGCCGTTAGATCAGCAAGAAGTTGCACGACGATTAGTCGTCTGGGGCGCACCGGAGGTTTTTTGACTTGTGAAATCCCGACGTCATCTTGACCGTCCATCAAGAGACACGTGGCGAGATCCTATTCSATTGCAAAATCGCGAGTTGGACGAGCAAAGGAAACTGCTCTCCACAAACTCCGATACGCGATATCGCGATATCCCGAGAAGGCTTCTGAGCCGTCCATCTCAGAGGACAGGTGGCAGCAGATCAACGAATCGTCAAATCGACATTCGGGGTTTCACGTTGTCAAAGAAACTTGACATCGCAACTCGCGAAATCGCGATATGCGATATAGCGATCAGATCTCAGTCGTCCCTCTCTCCTGGACACGTGGTGTACATCGTAGCGCCCGTCGGCATTTCGGCATTCGCGGTTTTGAGTTGTCCAAGATCATTGTCATCACAACTCGCGAAATCGCGATACGCGAAATCCTGATCAGATCTAAGCCGTCCATTTTGACCGGACACATGGCGGACATCGAGGGCACCGTCAGCGTATCGGCATTCAGAGTTTCACGTTGACAGACACATTGTGTCAACGAAGCATCGCAAGTCGCAATATCCCGAGGAGGAATCAAGACCGTCCATCTCTCCCGGACGCGTGGCGTAAATCTAGGGACTCGGCAACAGTTCCGACCAGGAAAGGGCAATCGGCAAATCGCGAATCTTGAGAACAAGAAACTCAAGCATTTCAAAACTCCGAACCCCGAAATCCCGACAGGAGGTAAACTCCGTCGTGGGGCCCAGCTGACGTCATATAGTCAAACGAGTCAATCGGCGCATCGGCATTTCGCGGATCCTGGAGACAAGAGGTATGGGACATAACATATCGCGAAATCGCGAGAAGGGATCACGACCGTTCATCAGTTAAGGACACGTGTCGCAGATCGAAGCCATCGAGAAAAGCCCCGACAGGACAGCGCCATCGAAATATCGGAAATCGGGAAATCAAGGAGTAAGAGAACCTCGACATCAGATATCGCGAAATCCCGATTCACGATATCCCGATAAGATCTGGACCGTCAGATCGCAGCACGATCTGGACCGTTGAAAAGTCCAAAGGCGATTTTTCGCGTTTCGGCATTTTGCACGACAAGGAACGGGAAAAGCCCATAGCGCTTTAACACAAGGCGTGTGGTCACATTGAAAGGAGACCAAGGGCCAACTCAAGCCCCATAATCTCCCATCGGCCATCGGAAAATCGACGTTTCTGAGATCGGAGGTAAATACGAATTTTTTCCCTCTATTTTTTTCAGCATTTTTTTTAAATGGCGTCGACTAGCAATCTCGGCCCAACTCAGGGTCCGATTCTTCTGGGAAAGAATTACGAATTTTGGTCTCTTCGAATGAGGTCGTTCTTGCAAGCACAAGAGTGCTGGGAACCAGTGGATCTTGGCTATGTAGAACCAGATCCAGCCGCCCTCACTGCCATGACGAATGCCCAGAGAATTGCTCAGGCAACTCTGAGGACCAAAGAAAACAAAGCAAAATTCTGGATTCAGAATTCTGTGGATGATTCGATATTCTCGAAAATCACAGGCGTTGGTACTTCCAAACAGGCCTGGGACATCCTCAAAACGTCAAAATTCGAGACTCTCAGGATGACAGAATCCGAAAATGTAGATCAGTTCATGACCAGAGTCATGGGCATCGTGAACCAGATCAGACTCATTGGTGAAACCATCACTGATCAACGAATTGTTGAGAAAATTCTCAGAAGTCTACCCAGGAAATTTGAAATGGTTGTAACCAATGTTGTAAAACTCGTCTCGGGGAAAAACTCGCCGGGGTCCAGAAAACAACGTTTCGTAAAACTCGGCAAAACATCGGCAAAAATCGGCAAACTTAAAAAAATACAAAAATATTCTTTTTTTTTTAACTTTTGAAACATTTAAAGCAACAATAGCATCAAATAGACAGA
>ML776825.1:1940791-1977584 GCA_009831015.1 Picea engelmannii
AATCAACAACAAAATCACCATCAGAATTTCCAGCCTCAAAGAGGCAGAGGGAGAAGGTCGAATGACAAATCCAACATTCAATGTTTTTATTGCAAAAAGTATGGGCACTATGAATATGAATGCAGGAAGAAGCAGGCAGATCATCTCTCAGGCAAAGCACACGTGTCAAATCACACGGGAGAAAACTCAGGAGGTATGTTTCTCTCATGCCACAAAACTGAACAACAACCTAAAGATCTCTGGTTGTTGGACAGTGGCTGCAACAATCACATGACAGGTAACAGAGAATTACTTTCCAGCATTGATTCTTCAATTTCATCTGATATTACCCTTGGAAATGACTATTTAGTCAAAGTTCAAGGAAGAGGAACTGTTCCTATTCTTACTAAACAGAATGTAAAGAAAGACATATCTAATGTCTATCATGTTCCAGACTTGAAACATAACTTGTTAAGTGTAGGACAGCTCATTGAAAAAGGATATAAGGTACTTTTTGAGGGAGCATCTTGCAAAATCTATGATAGAAAACCCAACAGAAAATTGATTTCTGAAATCTATATGACTCCAAATAGGATGTTTCCCCTCACCCTCAGAACTGCAAATCTGAGTCAAACTTATGCACAGAGTGCATCAACCCTGAATGAAACAATGGTTTGGCATACCAGATTTGGACATCTACCATTCCAGAGACTAAGTCTCCTTCAGAAAAACTCCACGGTCAAAGGTTTACCTATTTTTAAAGAGCAAATCCCACCATGTGAGTCTTGCATACTTGGAAAACACAAGAGAACCAGTTTTCCACAGTCTTCCAATCAAGCCAAACAACATCTTGAACTTGTTCACACTGACCTATGTGGACCAATGCAAACAGAGTCAATAATGGTGACATTGCACTACAATTTTGTGGTTCTCGAGATCAGCTTGCTGATATTTTCACCAAGCCACTAGGAAAGTCAGTTTTTGACTTCCAGAGACAACACGTAGGCATAGTCAGTGCTGTTGATTGTAACTGTTGAGTCTAAGAGGGAGTGTTAAATATATTGTACCCTCAACAGACTAACCGTACACTGCCAGCTGTACTGGACAGTTGTACTTTATATTTCTGTCTTGCTTGAGCATATATAAGCTCAGCTATTTCCTATTGTTAACATCTTCAGAACTCTTTTGTACTTCAACTAGTTTTGTACTTCTTCATACATTTGAATATACTATTCTTTTCTCTCTGCATTTCTCTGTGCTTCACAATTTATCAAGAGCGTCGTTGAACAACTGAGGGGAGGTTTAAAAACTAAACAGTCTATGAATCAAAGTAACAACCAATCCCAACTTCATGTCTAACTCCTAAAATTTGCGGTGTTAGGCTTGTAGGAGGGCTCTCTCTCCATTTCCTTTCCTTTAAGGTTTGAATCTGAACCACCACTGGCACCATATATGGGTCCCTTTCCTTTGATTCAGCAAGAAGATTTTTCTCCCACATCTCATGCCAATGACTCAACTGGAGAGTTGACATACTTAACTCCTTTTGAGCTTCTAATATTCCCTGCTTGCAGTGTTGCATTTGTCTCTTGACATGGGTCAGTTCACATATCACGCACCAACAATTTTGAAATTGAGCCATGATATCCGTTGCAAGAAGGCAAGGCAACTCCAAAAGAGAAGCCACCCTTTCAAAGCTCTCATTCTTTCACTAGAGTCCTGGGCCCTAGCCTTGCAAATCTGGAACCAAACAACCTGCCACCCTGTCAAAGCTCTCATTCTTTCACTAGAGTCCTGGGCCCTAGCCTTGCAAATCTGGAACCAAACACTAGGAGTGCAAGGACTATCCTCCGACGCCCTGTAGGGGACAAAATTAAACCACACGTAGGGGTAAATAAAGGTTAGGTGTGTTTCATATTACCGCCACCCAAATACATTGAGGGCACAAGAGAAGGATTTAAATGCACATCCGTTCAATCTTGCATGCGGTAACACTTTTGCATGAAGCACTTTTAATGTTTAAGTACTTGAATATCATAGAAGAGGCATTGGACAAGCCCCTGGTATCCTTATAAACCCCTCATTCAATTCTACTCCAATGTTTGAGAGGAAATTGATCTTGACATTTGATTCAGGTGGATATTGGTGGCCACCCATTTTATCCAACTGGATCAAAGCAGTGTTCTGACAATTTTGGCAATTTACTATTTTTAGTAGTTTTAACTTTCGGGGCCATTTTGAGGGTCTAAATGAAGGTTTTTCTGGATCGAACTTATCCATGATAGTCGAAAGCATATTGAGCCCCCAAAATGAATCTCCTCGACGATACCTTTCCAACGGGCTATCACACACCAAAAATGGAGATCGTATGCAAAAGTTACGACCCCGGGAAGTTGATGTACTAACTTACCCAAACAGGGCCCACATGACTTTTGGCGCTTCATCTCCTAGGGTTAGGTTTTTGGATGTCTAGGGTTTTGGGCATTCTTGTTTATTGTAAATAGGCCTTCAGAGACTCATTGTAATCATCTTCTTGCAAATGAGCGTAGTCGTCACATCTCTTCTCAGAGATAAGCCGCCACCATTCAAGCAAGCTTGTTTACGCTGCATTTTACAGTTTCAGCTTATTTCCTTATTGAATAGAAAACCAATTTTATTGTATCTTTGTTATTTTGTGTTAAGCACCTGTTAATAATCTGTAGTCATTTCGTTTTGCTCATAAAATATGGATCAGTGGTATAAGAGCAGTCTGCTCCTTGTCGTCTTAATGTATGTCCCCAATGAGGTCGGAGTACAAAGAGTTGGGTCTCGAGCTTGTTTCTCTTGAGGACAAAAGCTCTCGCACACCCAAGCGACCTCTCATGGTAGGACAAAAGAAAGATGACGGGACAAGAGATCCTTTCAAACTGTTGATTGAGGAAGCCTTCACGCAACAAAGGAACGAGATGATAGATAGTTTCGCGCAAATCCTTCGGCGGCTACCAACAAGCGATGCATCTTCTTCGAGTGGAGGCGCCACCCCCTTCAAGGTACAAATAAACTTCGATATTCCTATATTTGAAGGTCAGATAGACGCAGATGCTATAGACAAATGGTTGAATCTACTAGAAGGGTATTTTTCTGTCCATAAATTTTTGAATAGAGAAAAGATTACTTTTGCGCTCCTCAAAGTCGTTCCCCATGTCAAAGATTGGTGAGAAACTTTCTGTTAGCAAAAAGAAACAGAGGAACCCTCATTATTTACAGTCACGACCACCTGGGATTCCTTCAGAGATGCTATTAAGGAACAATACTACCCTGTCGGAAGTTATGACGACTTGTATACCAAATGGACCACACTGCGGCAAGAAGGAGACCAAGCAGTGCCAGATTTCACGAATATCTTTCATACCTTGCACACCAAGCTGAGTATCAAAGATTCAGAGTGACATTTGGTGCTCAAGTATCGCAGCGTTCTACATAGATACATCTAGACCGAAATGGAATTTTTGGACATCTCATCCTTGGGCGCGGCCTACCGATATGCCGTCAAAATTCAGCAGAAGCTCAAACAAAAGACGCGACAATTTGGGCCTGGGAACCCCTCACAACAAAATCCAGGAAAGGGCGGCCCCAACCCACTGAACAAAGGACAGAGCAAAGATGGACAGTATCAGGACAACCAATCCAAGACACAAGCAAAGAAGGACATCGGAAAGACAAAGAAAGATACCGAGAAGTGGTGCAACTTCCATAAGAGCCCTTGGCATAACACTGCTGACTGTCACTCAAAGCAGTCGCTGGTGGCCGAAGTGAAAGCCTCTGAATCAAATGCGGGTTCAGACTCTGAGCCAGAACCAGAAAGGGGAAGACGGATCATTGACGCGGAACCCAGTGCCACCGTTGCTACCACCAAGCTCCAGCCTGCTGAACCAAACAAGCCTGAAGAAGGAGAACGACTCTTCCATTCATGGATGTGGGTAAAAGGCACCCCGTTGCACTTCATCGTGGATAGCAGTAGCCAGAAGAACCTCATCTCAGCAAAGGTCATCAAGCGGCTGGCCCTGCAGACAACACCGCACCCACAACCCTACACCATTGGATGGCTCCGCCAAGGAAGCGATCTCCACGTCAGCCAACAGTGCCAACTGTCGTACGACATCAAGCCCTTCAAAGACGAGGTATTGTGTGATGTTCCTCCTCTCAAAGTTTGTGATGTTCTTTTGGGCCAACCTTATTTATGGAAACGTCATGTTGTATATGAGTCTAGGCCTCGTAGATTTATTATTACTTTGAACAGGAAATTATACAGGATACCCGAGGCAGTCCCACCTAGTGCTATTTCCTTGATCTTTGCTAAGCATTGCAGGAAGGTCATCTCTCAGACGGGGAAGTTTGTCTTCTTCGTGATTCGTTCTCAGAATAAGAGAAATATCATAGCCACATCCAGGGTCTCTACGGCCAACATCTCCACACAGCAGAAGCAAGTAGATAAGGTCGTGGCAGAATACTCAGATATCTTCTGCTCACCTACCGGGGTACCTCTGCATTGCCAAGTCAAGCACTCCATCGATCTAACCCCCGACGCACCACTACCCAATGGGCCAGTCTATCGCCGCTCTCTATTAGAGAACGAGGAGATCAAGCAACAGATCCAAGAACTGCTCCACAAGGGGCACATCTGTCCCAGCTCATCACCTTGCGGGAGCCCAATCGTGCTAGTACAGAGGAAAGATGGAACCTGGCGACTCTGCATTGATTACCGAGCTCTGAATAAAATCACAGTCAGAAACCGGTACCCGATTCCCCGAATCGACAACCTCCTTGATCAACTCACTGGGGCCAAATACTTCAGTAAGATTGATCTGAAGTCTGGCTACCACTAGGTCCCGATAGAACAGACAGATATATGGAAAACCGCCTTCAAGTCAAAGGAAGGCCTTTTTGAATGGTTGGTCATGCCCTTTGGTTTGACAAATGCTCCAACCACTTTCATGAGGATGATGGACGATATCCTGCGACCATTCACCAATACTTTTGTAGTGGTGTATCTGGATGACATTCTCATTTACAACAAGACTTGGGCCGAACACTTGCAGCATATTCAACAGGTTCTGCACACCCTGCGGCAGCACAAGCTATATGCCAACTTGGAAAAATTCTCCTTTGGCATGGACAGGGTCCATTACCTGGGCTACATAATTGATCAGCATGGCGTACATGTGGATCCAGCCAAGATCCAAGTCATCCAGGACTGGCCAGCCCCAACCACACTCACTAAGCTTCGGAGCTTCTTAGGACTTGCCAATTTCTACCGCAGGTTCGTGTTGGGATTCTCCCATATTGCATGGGCCCTTAGCCAAACAACCAAGGGTGGTGGTAAGGCAAAATTTGCGTGGGGTCGGTCCCAACAACAAGCATTCGACAATTTGAAGCAACGCTTGTGCTCAGCCCCAATACTTTCACTACCAGACCTGCAGCAGACCTTTGAGATCGAGACATATGCTTCAGACTATGCGGTAAGCGTCGTTCTCACTCAACACGGCCACCCCGTGGCCTATCATAGTGAGACACTATCAGATGTTGTCCGTAAGTACCCTGCTTACGACAAAGAAATGTACTCCATTGTGCAAGCCTGCCGCCAGTGGAGACATTACATTCCTAGGAAGGAGACAATCATCCACACTGACCATAAGCCACTGCAGTTCATGCAGACACAAGGAAAATTGCAAAATGATCGCCATCAAAAGTGGTCCACATACTTGCAGCAATTCCACCTCAACATCAAGTATAAAACAGGAAGCACCAATCACGTCGTTGATTACCTCAGCAGACTGTCAGTCACGACACTCACCACGGTGCTAGACTCCTGCGGCCATGAGACCTCTGGATGGCCCCAACTCTATGAGGCAGACCCGAACTTCGCCACCACCTACCACATGTTGGGTGCAAACGTAGTTCTCCATAATTTCCATCTTTAGGATCGGTTGTTGTGTCGTCTGGTCCATATTTGTGTTCCATCAAGCGAGCGAGTGAAGTTGATCTGAGAAGCCCACTACATAAACATTTCTACTGGTCGAAACTTCGACAGGAGGTCAACAAGTATATCAAGTCCTGCACTACCTGTGCTATTGACAAACCAACCACTAAGAAACAGGACCTGTACACCCCTCTTCCTACTCCTAACAAGCCATGGGAATCCATTTCAATGGACTACATGTCAGGCCTCCCATCCACCAAGCGGGGAAATGACTGTGTTTTTGTGGTTGTTGATCGCTTTTCTAAGATGGCGATTATGGTTGCCTACAAGAAGAACATCACAGCAAAGGCCACTACCAAGCTCTTCTTTGAACGAGTCTGGGTACATTTTGGAATCCCACAAACCATTTTCTTAGATCGGGACAGTCGATTTCTCAGCACATTCTGGTCGAGCCTCTGGTCACTGCTAGACACCAAGCTTACCAAATCCACATCCTTCCACCCCCAGACAGATGGCCAAACCGAGGTCGTCAATCGAATGATTGTGCATATACTTCGCATGTATAATTCAAAGCACCCTCGCACATGGGATGAGAACCTTCCCTATGTCCAACATAGCTACAACCGAGCCCTGCATAGCTCAACCGGCCACAGCCCCTTTCAGGTGGGGTTGGGATTCCAACCATTGGGTCCCATAGATGTTGCACTTCCCCTTGTGGTCACCTCGATCGACTCATCTCTTGCTCCAACTGAAGCTGACAAAGCCACTCGGTTCATTGAGCGGATCCAACACATCCACCAATAGGTTCAGAATATCCTACATAAGTCCAATGACAAGCACAAGAAGCGCCATGATCAACATCGAGTGCCACATAAGTTTCAAGTGGGCGACAAAGTTTGGTTCCACTTGCAGAAAGAACGCCTTACGGGACCCCATCGGAAGCTTCGCCCACTCCTTTATGGGTCGTACACCATCACCCAGGCCATGGGAGATAATGATTTTGAGCTCAACATTCCTCCTTTCCTTGTCCTACACCCAGTGTTCAACATGGATCTCCTTCGCCCTTATTTCCCACCAATATTGGACACCTTAGACGTAGCAGAGCAGCTGACACCAATAGAGCTCAACCCTGACTGCATACAACAGGAATCTAGCGATCAAATTGTGGACACACAGATAAAGGGCACTCGACAACAAAGGATCCAACTTTATCAAGTCGTCAAAGCAAGGCAGCTCCTGCACCAAGGCAAGTGGCTCACCCGGGGCCAAATTCAGTAGAAATTTCCTCATCTGATGGGGAAACTCAACACAATGAAGACCATTTCTTCCTAAGGAGGTAGAATTGATCCAGGTGGATATTGGTGGCCACCCACCTTTTCCAACTGGCTCAAAACAGTTTTCTGACAATTTTGGCAATTTACTATTTTTAGCAGTTTTAATTTTCGGGGCCATTTTGAGGGCCTAAATGAAGGTTTTTCGGGATCAAGCTTCTCAATGATAGCCAAAGGCATGATTGAGTCCCCAAAATGAATCTCCTCGAAGATACCTTTCCAACAGGCTATCACACGCCTAAAACGGAGATCGTATGCAAAAGTTACGACCCCGGGAAGTTGATGTACTAACTTACCCAAACGGGGCCCACATGACTTTTGGTGCTTCATCTCCTAGGGTTAGGTTTTTGAATGTCTAGGGTTTTGGCATTCTTGTTTATTGTAAAAAGGCCTTAAGAGCCTCATTGTAATCATCTTCTTGCGAATGAGCACAGTCGTCACATCTCTTCTCAGAGATAAGCCACCACCATTCCAGCAAGCTTGTTTCCGCTGCATTTTATAGTTTCAGCTTATTTCCTTATTGAATCGAAAACCAATTTTACTATATCTCTATTATTTTGTGTTAAGCACCTATTAATAATCTGTAGTCATTTCGTTCTGCTCATAAAATCCAAATCAATATTATTGATTCAAGTAACATGGAAGAAGGATATGAATTCAAATATCTTTACTAGATCCAAAGATCTTTGCTCCTATAATTTAAGGAGTGGAGTGTTGCATAAGAAAATATATGATAACTAAGGAGTCTCAAACCACTATTTCTTTCTTTACCCCATGTGACATCACTAAAAAAAAATGCCAATGCTTCTACCTCACTGTCAGTAGCTACTCCTAATACCCATGAAGAGTTTAATTTTGGATTTCGTTTGGGATCAAATAGGAAACCCCCTCCATGAAAAGTTTAATTTTGGATTTCGTTTGGGATCAAATAGGAAACCCCCTCCCCCACCAGAGTTTAGATTCTTATGCACTAAAGAGAGTTTAAATTATTTTTCTCATGTAAAAATGGAGTTCATATTATTTTGCACATGTAATAAAATATGACTTGCATAATCAATATAGAAAAATAGAATGCAAGAAAAATTATATAGAGGAAAACGAAAATAAACCAAAAATAAAAAGCTCATTCCTTTTCACAATCACGGATATTTGACCACCTTCGCAAATGTATCATTTTTCCAAAAGATCCCATTTTTATTCTTTTAAAAATAAGAATAAATATGTACAAAATCATCAAAAGTCTATAAAATCAAAGTTGTAGATATCAAAGATTACCAAAATGGTCCAAAGAGTACTTAAAAATGGTGTTCTAGACGAAAATTTATGGCAAGTTTTATAAAGATTAACATTAGTGTGTAAAGATTCACTTTTTATTATTTAAAAAAAAAAAAAAATCCATTCAAAAATGTTAAAATTTCATAATAAAAAAGTTGTAAATATCTTCAATATATTTCCAATGGTCCAAAGAACATAAAAAAATGTAGATCGAGGTAAAATGTTATGACAAAATTATAAATAATATACATTTTAAACAAATATATTTAGATTGATACAAAGGTATTAATAGTTTGAGCTTCGGTACATGGTCATTTGGGAATAATTGGCACTATAAATACCATGCAGGTAAAATCTTGACCAAAGCTTTTGTACATGGTCGTGGCACTTCAAATATTGAGTAAGAGATCGATGATGATGGATTAGGGTTTCCACAGGTCCCATCTAGGACATCAATGAGGGGGATAGGAGGTAAGGAAGGCTGACATCATGCAGATTCTATTGGAAGAGGTGATTGATTACTCAGACGATCCATTAGAGGGCCAATAGATATGATCCAACCCAAAGTTCTGCTCTTCTAATGACACATTGTACCCACGAAAGAAAATACTCTTGGGGTCTATCCCGCTCAAAGATGAGACCGTCACTATCACTGGGAAATGGATTGAGCCTTATCTGCTTCTGGTGCATGACTGGGAGATCTTACTGTAGATAGGGTGATTCTATCAGGTGATGCATCCACCAAGAATCTTAATTGTAGGAATGGAAACCCTACGAAGAAGTGTGTCAAGCTAGATCTAGAGGATCTATGGGCATTATCCCAAAGGACTGTCAAGTATGGGGGGTTTAATGTGGGCTTTTGATTTCACTAAAGTCACGTTTACTCAAGAAGATATTTCCAGAGACCTCGAACCTTCATTCTATGGCTTAGACACAAAAATTAAACGACGCACAGAGTTAGCTTTCATAGGAGATCAACTGGATATCAACCACATGAGCGGCTCTTCAATTCTCAATCTCAGAGAAATTATGGTTTTAGGATGTGGAGGGTGAGAGGAAATAAAAGCAAAGAAAATGTGTAAAAAGGAAACAATAACCTGTCAACCTATTCCTAGGTGAGAAGACAAAGATAAATGAGATTTTAGGGATAGAGGACCTAGTGCTTATAGGTCATTTGCCAGGAAAAAGAATGATCTCTGAAACTCTAAAGGTGGACCAAATAAAAAATTGATCCCATTCTAGGTTATAGTCCCAATGCATTATTATTGGTAAGAGGGTGGATGGTCTAGACCTTCCAGATGTTGTGAGATGTTGAAAATATCCTACATAAAAGGTGGAAATAGGGAGCACAGCCACGCTTTCTCGAGAAATGGCATCTAGATTTTGTTGCAAGATCTACTATGTTGGATATCATGCTATCCTAGATAAGGATACCATGACTACCACTAGTTATATGGTCGAAAGGAGTATTTGAGGAAATTGGGAACACACTTGGCACTTTTTACGAAGCTGACACCGATTACCTAGTTATTGCACATATTCTTGTTGAACTGGACATTAGAAAAAGGCTAGCCAAGACAATGGATATAAAGAGTGGTTTGAACCATTTTTACCTGAACATAGACTATGAAGGCATTCCCTTTTAAGTGTGGTCGTTGTCATTACCATGGACACATAGCATCTTAATTTGTCATAGCTTCTTAATGCTCGCTCACTAACCAAAAAATGATTTGGACTCTAAAGACAAATTCAAGAGACGACAAGGATGTCCTAGCAAGGAGGAATACAAATTTGAGGATGAAGGAGAATCAAGGAGGAAATGGAACTACGAATGCCATAAAGAAGCTCCTTCGACAGCGATATCACAATCCTTGGACACTAGTCGTCTTAAGGAGTTGTCGATGGAGGCTTCTAGTGCCAAAAAGGAATACTCACCTCTTCTCGGTAAGTCTACAGATTATCCTTTTTTTAGATAAAAGGAAATCCTCTAAAAATCCAATTATTGGCTCATGGGGGTTTGAATGATGAAAACAAAAGCTCTAAACCTTTAAACGATTTCCTACCCAGCCTCTCTAGAAATAAAATTCCTAACCCTCCTCCCATTATTCCTATTTTTGGCATAGAAGAACGCCCAATATAAGGGACCTCGAGTATCAAATCCTTGTCCATCCTTCGCATAGATACAGAAGTTTTGGACACCAATAGAAACCCACCTTCTACAAAAATTTTGAAGTATAATCTCAGATCAAGGAACAAAGGAACTCTTAATTTCCCAAGAAAAGTGAAAGGGGCTTTGGGTCACTTAGAAATAGTGCAAAAATCCCCACACAAGGGGGAGGAATTCTTTTATGTTTCTAGCATGAAAACAGGGTTCCTTAGAAATCAAATGTGAAAAGCAATTGTCCTTAATTGGGGTTCTTAGAGCAAATTCCCTTAAAGAGGGTTTAAAATGATTATGATGACCTTAAATTGTCGAGGGTTGGCCAACCCATTTAAAAAATGGCCCTAAAAAGATTGGTAGAGGCTTCAAATTCCTCTATCATTCTACTGCAATAACTTATGAATGATGGTGAGAAGATTACATAGAGCTGTCAAAAAAATTTAGTAAGAAGGAATTTATCTAAATTAATGTTGTAGGGAGGTCGAGTGGAACATTACTTGGTGGAAGAAGTGTTCATTTACCCTTTCTAATTCATGTCTTTTACGTCATATCTAGGGACTCCTATGTTCTCTCTGGATCTTGGAAACGAAATTACTATTCTGAATGTATCTGGACCTTACATGGACAAAGTGGATTATTGGGACAGGTTCTTCCATAAGGATTGGTTTCTCTTTGGTTTAACGGTAGTGGCAGGATATTTAAACTTTACTCTGGGGGCCTATGAAATTTGGGGACCTTCTGCACGTGTGGACTATATTTCTAGTTACTTTTTGAAAAAACAAATGGGAGTGGCAGGATATTTAAACTTTACTCTGGGAGCTTATGAAATTTGGGGACCTTTTGCACGTGTGGACTATATTTCTAGTTACTTTTTGAAAAAACTAGAATAAGTAGGATTACAGGATGTGGAACAAGCTAAATTGACACTAACCTAGACAAATAAGAGAATGAGAGAAGCTTGTATAGAAAAGAGAATTGATCGGATCTTGATATATGAAGCATTCCTTGACAAAGCAACAAGAATCAAACAATAGGTTTCTTCGAGAGGACATTGTAACCATAATACAATGACATTGGAAATAGCCCCTTCCCAAGAGAAACCCGCCAGCCCTTTCAAATTGAATCCAGAATGGATGAAGAAAGAGGAGTTTATAAACAAGATAAAAGAGGTATGGGTGCATTACAATAGAGACTTGAGAGAATTTGCCCCAATACAATTCCATCAAAATTTGAAAAAATAAAAGAAAGCAGCTATGCAATGGGTAAAGGACAAAAAGAAGGAGGATGAAAAAACACTTAGGGAAGAGGAGGAAGCTTTGGAAGTACACTACAATAGTGTAGGGTTTGGTTATTTAATAGAGGTAACAAGAATTGAGGACAAACAAATGCAATTACTCCTTGAGAAAGAGAAGGAATGGAGGTTAAAAAGCAGAGCATTATGGCTTCAAGCAAGAGATGATAACACAAAGTTTTTTCATATATATGCAATATGTAGGAAACATAACTCAATCTAGAAAAAAAAAAGGGGAATATGGTTCATGGGAAAAATATTTCAAGGGGATAGCAAAAGAAGCGGTAGATTACTTTTCATATCTTCTCAAAAAAGACTCTTCAACCTCCATAGCAGAGGTAATGAATCTGTCAAATTCCTTCCCAAGTTTTTTCAATGTTGAGGACAATCAAGCTTAAATGGAGAAAGTTGGGAAAGAAAAATTGATTATGATTATTCAAAGTTTCAAGTATGAAAAATGTCCACGGCTAGATGGCTTGCATGTGGAATGTTTTCCTAGGTGTTTTGAGTTTATTGGAGAAGACTTAGGAAGGGTGGTCGAGGCAAATAGAACAACAAGAAATATACTTGGAGATTTCAACACAACTTTTCTTGCATTGATTCAAGAGAGACTCCACGTTCATCAATGACCTATCTTACAAAATGGTACTTGATAGGTATATGTTTTGTTTTACTGTGATAGGTTGGATTCTTAGCCAAGTGAATAGCACTTTGACTATCACAAAGTAACTTTACTTTGTCCTACATCCTTCCAAACTCACCAAACAAACCTTTCAACCAAACTGCCTCTTTGCAAGCATGTGAAGCAACTACGTATTCTGCTTTTGTAGTGGATAAAGCAACAATGTTCTGTAGCTTTGACATCCAACTAATAGCTCCACCTGCAAGAGTAAAGACATACCTTGAAGTCGACCTTCTCTTGTCCAAATCACCTGCAAAATCAGAATCAACATATCCACAGACTAATTCACAACCACTGTTATAAGTGATACAGTAATCACTTGTACCTCTCAAATACCGAAGCACCCATTTCACCGTTGCCCAGTTCTCTTTACATGGATTTGCCATATATCTGCTGACAACCCCAACTGCATGTGAAATGTCTGGCCTTGTACTAACCATCGCATACATTAGACTTCCTACTGCATTAGCATGTGGTATTCAAGACATATATTCCTTTTCTTCTTTTGTACTAGGACATAAACTTGAAGAAAGCTTAAAATGGGAAGCCAAAGGGACTGAAACTGGTTTCACATCGTTCATACCAAACCTCAAAAGTATCTTCTCAACATACTTATGTTGTGACAACCAAAACTTACCATTCCTCCTGTCTCTGAATATCTCCATGCCCAAAATTTGCCTTGTTGCTCCTAGATCTTTCATATTGAACATCCTAGCCATCAAAGCCTTTAACCTGTTGATCTCAGTTATGCTTTTGTTTGCTAAAAGCATATCGTCAACATACAATACTAATATAATGAATGTCATTATTCAATTTCTTAAAGTAGACACAATGATCATACTCACTCCTTGTATAATTCTGGCTCACCATGAAAGAGTCAAATTTCTTGTACCATTGTCTGCGCGACTACCTGAGACCATACAATGATTTCTTGAGCCTGAAACAAATTTCTTGCTGCGATTCTGAACAAACCCTTCAGGTTGTTCCATGTAAATTTCCTCATCCAAATCTCCATGTAAGAAGGCAATTTTAACATCTAGCTGCTCCAACTCCAAATCAAGTAATGCAACTAATGCTAACACAATTCGAATTGAAATAGACTTAACAACTGGTGAAAAAATCTCATGAAAGTCAATACCTTCTTTCTAAGAATATCCTTTCGTAACCAGCTTTGCTTTGTACCTTTCTAGCTTATCATCAACACCCTTCTTCAACTTGTAGATCCACTTGCAACCTACAGTTTTTCTGTCTCTTGGAAGTTCTACCAGGTCCCATGTGGCGTTCCTCTCTAATGCCTTCATTTCATCCTTCATTGCTTCTTTCCATTTATCATTGTTAGAACCCTTCACAACGTCCTAATAGCACGAAGGTTCATCATCATTAGTACTTAAAGAAACTGATGTAAAAAAATCATCATACCTTCTTGGAGGATTTCTGACCCGCGTAGACCTCCTTAGGGAAGTTTGTGGCTCATCCACATTCTGTTGATTGTTATCATCAACCATTTCTTCCTCTGCAGGAAAGGCTTCATGAACATATTCATAAACTTGTTCATGTTCACTTTCATCTGTATTTGAACTGGTTTCAAACTGAATCTGTTGGTACTTAAGTACTTCTTCCTGTTTCATTTGAACATCTACATTTGATTTGATGAGAGATGATTCATCAAATATTACATATATGTTAATGGTGATCTTGTGGGCAGTAGGATCCCACAACCTGTACCCCTTAATACCATCACCATATCCAACAAAGATAAACCTTTTTTATTTGGATCTAGTTTAGAACGCTGACGTTTTGGAATTGGAGCATAGGCTTCACAACCAAAACTTTGATATTAGAATAATTACAAGGGTGACCTTTCCATACCTCTTCAAGAATCTTGCACTCTGTTGTTGTTGATGGTGATCGATTCACCAGATAACAAGTTGTAGTTATTGCTTCTACCCACAGTTCCTGGTGCAAGTTGGCGTTGCTAAGCATACTCCTTGCTCTCTCTAGAAGAGTCTTGTTCATGCGTTCAACAACTCTATTTTGTTGAGGAGTATAGGTAGTGGTTTTATGCCTATCAATCCCAAACTCCTTGCAATAGTTCTCAAATTCCATTGACGTAAATTCACCACCATTATCAGTTCTTAAACATTTAATGGAACTACCAGTGCTCTTTTCCACTAAAGCTCTAAACTGCTTGAAAACAACAAATACATCAGCCTTTCTTTTCAACATATAAATCCACACCTTCCTAGAGAAATCATCTATAAAAGTAAAAAGTATGATGATCCTCCATAGGAAACAGTAGGGGATGGTCCCAAAACATCAGAATGGATATAATCAAGGATTCCTTCACTAGTGTGTCTTCCGGTTTTAAATTTTTGCCTATTATGTTTTCCATAAATACAGTGCTTGCAGAAATCTAACTTTAAAGACTTTAGACTAGGAAGCAACTTGCGATCAGATAATACCTTCAATCCTCTTTCGCTCATATGGCCCAACCGTTGATGCCACAGTCGAACAGAATCACTGTCATTCTTGGATACAACTGTCACATGATCTGAATCGGTTCTTCCTTCTAATAGAAACAGGTTTCCAACCTTCTTCACTTTCATAACCAATAGGATTCCTTTGTAGACCTTCATAACTCCACCTTGAACAATACTCTTATATCCTCCAGTGTCTAAGACTCCCAAAAAAATTAGGTACATGTCTCACATGAATTAGTATTTTAACAGTTCCATCAAACATCTTAATTTGAATGCTACCAATTCCCACAAATTTACACGAGATATCATTTCCCATGTAAACTATTCCATCATCTATAGACTGGTAAGTAACAAACCAGTGTCTATGAAGACACATGTGATTTGAAGCACTGGAATCTAATAACCATTGTTGATTATGACGTGAACCAATACCAATTGATAAAAATTCATCAGTCATACCTGAACCTGTTGCTGAACCTGTTTCGGTTGCATTTGCTTCCTTCGTCTCTTTTGGAGGGTCTTCCTTGGAGGCTTGTTGTCTCTTCCAACAGTCCTTCTTCATGTGTCCCGATTTTCCACAAAACCAACACTTAAGCTTTCTCTTCTTTTCCTTCGACTTTGACCACAAGAAATGCCTCTGAACATGTCCTCTTTCCTTAGGTCTTCCTCTGACCACCATCGCCTCAGATGTAGAGGTTTCAAAATTTGATTTCTTCCTTGTTTCCTCAAACAATAAAGCTCCAACAATAACATCAAACTCAATACTTTTTGTTGTGCTGAAACTAATAGAGGTAACAAAGTGATCCCATGACTCGGGCAAAGAACACAATAATGTAATTGCCTTATCTTCAAATTTGAATTTCACTCCCATGGTGGTCAACTGAACTAAGAGAGTATTAAAAGTATTTAAATGATCAACGATTTTCGTACCTTCCTTCATGCGCAAACTGTACAATTGTCTTTTCAGGAAGATCCTGTTCATCAAGGATTTCGTCATATACAAGCTTTCCAGCTTCGTCTACAAACCGACTGTTGTCTTCTCCGAGACAATGTTGAACAGAACATCATCGGCCAAACAAAGGCGTATGGCACTCGGTGCTCTCGCATCGATCTCATCCCAGTTTTCATCTGTTATGGTCATGGGTTGCTTTGCTTTTCCTAAAAGCGCCTTCACCACGCCTTGTTGCATGAGCAGATCGTGCATCTTAACCTTCCAGATCTCGAAATTGTTCTTGCCATTGAACTTCTCGATTTCAAATTTAGCACTCTGAGTTTTTGCCATTAGCAGAGAAAAAAAATCCAAAACCACTACTTATAATAACCAATCCCTTTAAAAATATGTAGAGGAATAATGGTATAAACTCAAAAAGGTTTAATAAAAAGTTTAATAAAAAATCCTTTTTACTAACCTCACCTCTTAAAAATAAAAATAAAATTCACCTTTACTTTTTACTTTATACTTTTACTCCATTAAAAAAACCTTTTAAAACATCCTCCACCCTTTTGTTTTATGCAAACAATATTTTAATTCCTTCATACCTTTCCATTTTCAAAAAAAGAACCATACCTTTAAATTTTTCAAAAAAGAAACATGCGAATGTTTCTTAAGGGAATGTTTCTTAAGGGAGATCGACGCTCCTTCACTATGGATGGGAGCGCTAGTGTTGGATCAACTCTCTCTCACTATGGATGGGGGAGCGCTAACGCTTTGTGATGCATTAACTAGGTGCACGAGTTTTCTGAAAATTGGAATTTCACAAGTGTGAGTGTGTTGGCATGCCTCTAACACTGCCTAGGGAGCACCAATGACTTTCTACTCAATTCACGATCTTGCACCACGGATCTGGTCTTCACAGATCTCCAACGCAGCTCTGATACCAATTGTTAGAATTGCAAATGCGGAAAACACAATTCACATATGATAATCAACAATCACACAGATAAAAAACACAAAGATTTCACGTGGTTCACCCAAACGTTGGGCTACGTCCACCAAGCAAAGGTATCGATTTTCTTATTATTTAGATCATGGAGATTACAACAGACTTGCAAGCTCTCTCGTATCCTTCCATCTCACATCCTCCCTATTCTCCTATACCTCCACGGGCTTACATGAATTTATATACATTTACACAAGAAACTGATTATTAAATGCAATCTCATCCATATTCTAACTTGGTCTTATTAGTTACAACCAAACTTAAAATAATAGGATCTAAATCCATCCTTGGAGGAACTAGTTGTCACCAAATTCAACACTAATGAATAGGTAAGACTCAATAATTGCAAGACAATTCCAAAAACAAAGCAATAAATGAAATAAAAGAGAAAAATGAGGATTGGGTCTTGTATTTTCATTCCTAAAGGGTCTTTTGACCAAGCAGACAGAAAGCCAAGAATGCATTATAATGATAGATTGCCAGAATGAAGAACTAAGCTGGTTTTCCATTTGGGTTTTCAAGAAAAAATCCAAAAATGAGGACTGGGTATTTTACTTTCATTCCTAAAGGGTTTTTTGGCCAAGCAGACAGCAAGCCAAGAATGCATTCATTATAATGATAGATCGCCAGAATGAAGAAGTAAGCTGGTTTTTCATTTGGGTTTTAAGAAAAAATCAGTGCTCCACGGGGATGCATCCCCCAAGGTGGGGGTCGTGGGGGACGCATCCCTCACGTCCCTGGGATGGGGGGACTCCAGGGGGGACGTTTCCCCACGTCCCCTTTTTGGGGAGACGCGGGGGGACTTGGGGGGATTGAAAAGGGGGACTTCTGGACATCCCCCAAAAGGAGACTCCTAGAAGTCCCCCCAAAAATTTTTTGCCCAATAAAACTTAAAAAAGAAAAAATTAAATTTAAAAAACAAATATATATATATAATTAATTTAAATATATATATATATATATAATTAATTTATGTTATTGTTGAGATTTATAATATTATCATTATTATTTTTATTTTTTAAATTTTATTTTTTATATTATGTATGTGACTCCCCATCCTCCATTGCCCAAAAATCCCTAAAATTTAGGGGTACTTCCACACTGTGCATCTCCCCGCATCCCCGTCCCTGATTCTTGGTGGAACATTGGAAAAAATCCCTGCGTCAATTCTGAGTTTTATTGGTTTTCCATTTGAGTTTTCAAGAAAAAAATCATGTGTCAATTCTGAGCTTTATTGTGATGGTTGTGTGATTGCTATCAGCTGGAATATGTTCTTAATTGCATTTTAATGGCTGCTCCGTAGATTAATAACATGCTCCGTAGATTAATAACAGTTGTTGAGTAGTTAATGAGTTGAGAGACTAGTTATTTCTATAGTGTGGAGGTTTTTCTTCATTTTACATTGTTTTAATGGCGAATACCTACCCAACAGCTATCTATCTTCTACAATTGGGTTACTTCGGAGATGAAAAATTGATGGCTCACATTCCAGAGCTGTTGCAAATAATGTGGAGTTGCTAACTTCGTATTCTAAAAGCTGTTTGGGGAATTTCTCTCTTCCAGTGTCGCCCTCTCACTCCATGAGTCGAATTTGCTTGTTGATTGAGCGTTCTCATTACCCACAGATCGTATCCTTCCTCTCAGCCACATTTAGCATGCTGGTTGTGTTTCTCCTTACCCACAGGACGTACTCTTCTCTGGGCCGCGTTTTGCTTACCAGCTTCAGTGTTTATCCATCTACTTGGGCGGTACGGCCGTTTATTGGCAAAAAAAGGATGTGTGCTGGTCGATTCTCCTTTTTATTGAGCGTTCTGCTTCCCTAAGAACGAATTCACCTTTTCTTTGAGTCGCACGACTCCCCAAGACCAATTTCATTAATTTCTGGGCGATTCCTTATCTGCATGGTCGATTCTTCATCTAGCTAGGTCGATTTCGTAACTCTTTGGGTGTATACCGTTACCCACAGGCCGACTTGCTATTTGCTTGCAGAATAGAGGCCGTACGGTGTCAGTACGGGCCGTATGCGACGATAGGAGGCCGTTTGGCATCAAAGAAATTCCAATCGACTTGTGTCCTGGATCCTTCTTGGAGAGGTCGTTCATTGCTGGGAGAGACCGTACGCATTTCTCTTTGCTCCAATGTGCTAGAATGCCAATTAATTGCAATTGCTACGTATCCAATTCAGCGTTGAGTCACCATAGTATTTTGTAATTGCTACATATCCAATTGAGCGCTGAGTCACCATAGTATTGAATTGATCTAGCCTAATAAGTGGTTGATGCCTACAACACTACTCTCTATTTGAATAGATATGCTACGATCATTTGTTGTTCTGCTTTTGAATAAATAAACAATTCCATCAATGCTTGGGGACGCTGAATACATAGCCAGCCACCGGATTGACATATGCAGCGTTTCATGACTGCCATCGGCAGGCAAGAAGTTGTTGTTAAATTAATTTACCCTCTCTTGCTTGTAGAATTGTGAAGAGTGGATTTGCAATTGGTTTAAGAAGCCACTTAAGGCATCAAAGCTTCAGGCCCATGTGAAGTTCTTTCGAGTCGGACAGAGAGGATCTTCAATTGGTGAAGAAAGTGTGCAGTCCATCATTCAAAGAGAGGCGCTACATGAATGCTAGAGGAAGGTTGACAGGTGTATCAGTGAGTTGTTGAAGAGTTGCATCGTATTTGGATTGTAGGTGGCACTCATATAGTTGAGAAGCACATCACAATCATTCTTCCATTACTTTGCTTGGAGTGAAAAGACCTTATAGACA
Organism: Picea engelmannii; assembly: GCA_009831015.1. NCBI lineage: Eukaryota > Viridiplantae > Streptophyta > Pinopsida > Pinales > Pinaceae > Picea > Picea engelmannii. The sequence goes on from ML776825.1 coordinate 1,960,663, forward strand.
AAAACTTCGTAGGTTGACAGGTGTATCAGTGAGTTGTTGAAGAGTTGCATTGTATTTGGATTGTAGGTGGCACTCATATAGTTGAGAAGCAGATCACAATCATTCTTCCATTACTTTGCTCGGAGTGAAAAGACCTTATAGACAAAAACTATGTGGAGCAATTATTTTGGCATCACAAGTCCAACAAGGTTACAACCAAGAGAAGGCTTAGCATCCAAGAGGTCCTTGTACAAGATAAAAGACTAAGGCTTAGTCGTCTTTCTAACATAAAAGTCGTTTTTCTAAGAACATAAAAGTCGTCTTTCTAAGAACAGAGCACTCTATCTTATATTAGATAGAGAACATAAAGTAAATTACTTAGAGAATTTGTGTTGGTGAAGAGAGTGGGCTATAAATTTCTCATTTACAGATCAATCTCACCCCTACAAACTAATTTTTATTTGATCATTCATGGGATAGCATTATAGCAGGAATGCTCTAAAGTCTACTTCTTCATGTTGCATAGTGATTTCTCCTTACAAATTCAAGATCCTAGATTTCCCTTATTATCTATCTCAAAGTTGAAGGATCTCTTGACATAATAGTACTAGACTAAGTAGAGGGTGCTCAACATTCATTTAACTCTTGCAATGATTGAAGCTAGATTAAAGGATGGCAAAGGAGAGTCATTAGCCAGAGCATAAAGGACAATCATACAATCTTCCACTACATTTAGCTTCTCTACTTAATTTAGTAGATAGTTTAACTCCACAATGCCTCTCATTCATTGTCACTTGATCAACCTAACCCCAAACAATAAGCCCTCTTTTGAGTTTCTTCTAGATCAAAGATGATCCCACCCATTCCTAGTGCCCTACTTAGTCTATAGCTATTATAGTTTCAAATTTTTTTTTAGGAATTTATAGTTTGTAAACTTGTTAATTTACCAACATAAACTAAGTTATCGGTACTCATTTTCTTATTTATTCACTCATCTTAAGCAAGTACTAGAAGTAAACTTAGGAAGAATAATTGCAAAGCTACCACTAAACAATGACCTCTGGCAGGTTTCAGCCTTGTTTGGTTTACTACTTGAGCATTACCCATTTGTAGTTCATTAAATTGAAATTTTTTTATTGGAAAAATCATTTAAATTCAATAATTAACTCTTGGTTGATTGATTCAAAAAGTCTTTAGCATTCAACCATAGATTTTTTAATAATTTTGAAAAAAATATATTTGTTACTAAATATTTTAAATTTACCAATTAATGCATGCATGATTCAATGAAAGAATGCATGCATGGTTCATTGAAAGGTCTATTTATTTTAACCTTACATTTTTGAACAACTGATATTAAAAATATGTTTATGTTTCTATTTACTAGCTTTTGCTTGTACATTAAATTCCTAAAAACTGAATTTAACAATTAAACCTGTCCTAACTTAAAATTATTTACCTGAATTTAACAATTAAACCTGTACTAACTTAAAATTATTTACCGATATTTCAAAATTTTACTATAAATATTTTTAAATTATTTACTTTTAAAATTATTTACCGATATTTCAAAAATTTACTTAAAAATATTTTTGGGTTTGCTTATGTATCTAATCAGTTCATTTTTATGGTTTGCTTGCTCCGAATATATTGAACCTGCGAGTCGCGTTCGCTAGTATTATGTTGCTCGATCTTTAATCAATTTGATTGGTGTTGACATACTTTTCATAGCACCATGTTCGGGTCAAGCTACCCAATTAATGTTCAGGTTAAGCTAACCAATTCAATCGCTGCAAGCTCACTAGCTTCATGATATACATATACCTTTTTAGGCACACGATCTGCTAGTTTTAGGCAGCTTGTACTTTAATCAATTTGGTTGTTCTTCACAGACTTTCCATAAAATCGTTTGGGTTAAGTTTCCATAAAACCATAAAATCGTTTGGATTAAGTTGCACCATACAATAACTGCCATCCCACTAGCTTGAGTATCTTCAAAATACCTTTTTAAAAACAGTTTCTAACTTTCAATCACAAGAATGCTTAAACAAATACTTCTAACTTTGTTCCTTTGCTGGTTAAAGCCTTTTTTTATTTTATTTTAGTAGGTTTCCACTGCCAAGAATGCTTGCAGATTTGGTATAAATTGTCATTTCTTGTTACCTAAATAGTGTTCCTCCCTCTTTTCCTTTTGAGTTAGTATGATTCACCTTTGTACCTAACTTTCACTTTCTCAATTATAGTTTTGTATTTGCTTTCAATTTTTAACTTAGTTTTCAGTTTTCATTTTTTTATTTTGCTTTTAATTTTCAGTTTAGTTTTCATTTTTCACTCCACATATATTTTAAATTCTGCATTTTCAATTTTTAAACCAAAATGCAACAAGTTGAAATCAAGAAAAATAAAATGGGAGACCATTTCCACTATAAAATCATAAATACTTAGTAGTAGCAACAACTACTAGTATGATTTGAAACCTTGCTTATCAAAAGGGTATGTGAGGAGATTTTTTTTTGGCAAAAAAGTGTTTTTCCTAGATTGGTTCGAAACCTAGATCTATCAAGTAGTGAGAGGGATCAAATTTCTTAAGGTATAATTTTTTTATCACTTAATTCCACGTCATATATCAATTTCTTCATATTAAATGAAAAACAAATTACACCTTATGAATTTTGATCCTTCTTTGTGTTTAAGATCAATCTAGATAGATTTAACTTTTTATATGTTGTCATTTTTTTATTATCATGTAAAGTTATTTAACAACCTCTCCCTCATACTAAACTATAAACCACCTTAAATATGTAATTAATTTTTTAATATACTTAATATAATTAATTAATTAATTATTAAACATTATACATAACATATAATATAACTAGTAATTAATGGTTGACTATTATATACTATATAATATAGTTCATTATACAATATAATGTTATATTATATAATATATAACTAAAGAACTATAATATAATATATTATATATTATGTTATATAATATATAATATAATTTGTTAGTTACAATTAACTAATTATATTATATATTATAATTAGTTAGTTGTAATTTGTTGTAATTAATGAGTTATAATATATAGTATATTATATTATTTATTATAATTGAATAACTTGTTAGTATTAATTAACAAATTAAATTGTATAATATTAATTATAATTAATGAATTATAAAATATAACATAGTTAGTTAGTTACAACTAATGAACTATATTATATAATATTATATTATATAATAGTTATCAAAATATTTAATCCATGGTTTTATATATTTCTATATTATATAATTAGTTATTATGTATTATTTTTCTTTTAAAATAATTAATAGTAGAAAATGTAAATATTGTATTTCTAAATGATTCCATTATAATTTGAATTAAAGTGAGATTTGTTTTGAATTAATGTAAGATTTCATTCATTGTTTTATATATTTYTATATTATATAATTAGTTATTATGTATTATTTTTCTTTTAAAATAATTAATAGTAGAAAATGTAAATATTGTATTTCTAAATGATCCCATTATAATTTGAATTAATGTGAGATTTATTTTCAAAAGCATAATAGTGATAATATAAGATACTTTATATTTAGTATTTCAAGAATATTTGTCATATCTTGAGATGATGGATGATTTTATCAAAATCTTAACCAAGGTGAGGTTTATATGTAGTTCACTATTTTGAAATGAAAATATGACACACAATTGTCTTTGACTTCTATAGTTCCAACTCAATAATTATGGTTGATCCAATTTCTTGAAATTTTCTATTGATTTTTGAAGTCCAACTCATCAATCATATTTTTTCTTGTGAAGCCCATTTTAGATCCAAATTTACTCTAATCATTTTTCAAATTTAGTCTATGATAATGTAGAAATCTATATGGATAATTTTATTGTTCATGAAAATACTTTTCAAAAAGACATCCTACAATGTTGTCAATACATGAACCTATCCTTAGCAATGAAAATTGTTTGATGTTAATATTGAAGGGATAGTTTTAGGGCATCACATATCCTCTTTTAAAATTATTGAGGTTGATCCTACCAAAGTAATTGTCATCTATGAGTTAGCAACACCCCAAAAACAAAAGGATATTGAGAGCATTCTTGGCCATGCAAGGTACTATAGTAGGTTCAATAAAGATTTTAGTAAGATTGCAACATCATCATTTACACTTATTTCAAAAATTAATAAGTTCCTTTGGACATTAGAATGAGATAAGACATTTGAAATCATAAAGGATAAGTTGGTTTCAGCCCGTGTTGCAAGGACCTAACTAAAATCTTCCATTCACATACACATTGATGCTTCTAATAGGGCATTAGGAGTAGTTCTCGGGAGAAAGGAATTCAAGGAGCCATATGCAATTTACTACATCAACAAATCCTTCTAATCATAGTACTAAACTATACTGTTACAAAAAAATATTTCCTTGCAAAAGTATACCCTATAAACAAATTTCAACATTATATCATTGGCAAAAAGAATGCTCTTGCAAATTTTCTATCCTACCAAAGTAACTGTCATCTATGAGTTAACAACACCCCCAAAACAAAAGGATATCGAGAGCATTCTTGTCCATGCAAGGTACTATAGTAGGTTCAATAAAGATTTCAGTAAGATTGCAACATCATCATTTACACTTCTTTCAAAAATTAATAAGTTCCTTTGGAAATTAGAATGAGAAAAGACATTTGAAATCATAAAGGATAAGTTGGTTTCAGCCCGTGTTGCAAGGACCTAACTAAAATCTTCCATTCACATACACATTGATGATTCTAATAGGGCATTAGGAGTAGTTCTCGGGAGAAAGGAATTAAAGAAGCCATATGCAATTTACTACATCAACAAATCCTTCTAAGCATAAAACTAAACTATACTGTTACAAAAAAGGATTTCCTTGCAATAGCATATCTTATAAATAAATTTCAACATTATATCATTGGCAAAAATAATGCTCTTGCAAATTTTCTATCCATGTTGACTAACAATACAAATCAAGAAGTTCTAGATGACTCTTTTCCACATGAGCACTTGTTTGTTGTCTCACTAAAAACCCCATGGTTTTCTAATATAGCTACTACCTTATTGCAGAGAAATTTATTCAAAATTTCTCTTATAAAGAGCACTACAAAATTGTCAAAGAAAGTGCTTCATTTACTTGAATTAAAGGTTACTTATTCAAGGTTGGACGATCATGTGCCACATTGTTGTGTACAAGAAGATGATGTCTATAATGTATTATGATGAACCTAGTAATTTCCTTATTTTTCTCATAAATTTTTCCTCTTCTCTCTCCTAAATTTGAACTTATCACCCTTTCCCTCGTGTCATTTTAATTAGATCCATGCATCTTATGACCCTTGGATGTTACGCATTTATGCTTGGAATTTCATGTCTAAATGAATGATTTTGTTAGAGATGAGAGTAAAATGCATAAATTTATGTTTTTGGATTGTTAGCGCTGATGTTCCAAGTCGCAGATTGGTTCCACTCTTTGGTATGAGTCATGACTAAAGTTTTTTGACGATCAGAAGAGGTATAATCATTTTTTTTATCCGATAGCATGTTGATGAGTTTCTCATCAACATGATGATGTGTTCTATTGGCAAAGTCAATTGATGGATGTGGAGAAGTTGGGTGATTTAGTTTCTCAAAGGCCATCTAGTGAGTCATAGAGTAAGGGCCCAATCTTGCAGCATGCATCTATGACGTTGGATGTTTCATAGTGTTTATTTCATTTTTTGTTTAATCATTTAATATTCCTTGTCTGTTGCATTTCTAATTTAGATAGTGTAGTGTGTGGAATGGTTCTTTCTTCCATTCTAGCTTTCTGTCATTTTATTTCTCTAATTTTGTTGATTAGTGATCCAACTGGATAAACTTGACAAGCCACATAATGGTAGTTCTTGGGTTAATTTTGACAAAGTCTATTCATGAATATTTAGGTTTATTCTAGATGTTTTCAATCTAACTGAAATATGAAAAGTCACAGAGCGATATTCCATTGGTTATTGATGGAAAAATTGCACATAGAAAGACTTAAGTTATTTAGTTTCCTTTGATTTCATTAGGTCAATTCAACACGCCACAAGAGTAGTATTGCTTGGGTTACTCTCGATAGAATTGTCTACGGAAGATATAGATTAGTTAGCAGCTTATTAGTTTTGTAGATGAATCACAATGAGCTAATGTGTGCATTCTCAGAGTTTGTTACAAAGGGCTTCATCTGGATCCATTTTGTTCTTTTGTTGAGTAATAAGATAGAATAGATTTAGTTCAAGAAAGAAACCCCAAAACAATCGTCAACATTCCAATAAACCCAACAATCAAAAGTACAGAGTTTGCATATACAATGTAGGCATTTTTGAAAATCCCACGTTTCTAGGTTGTAAATTAAAGTAGGTTCTATCTAATATTGGGTTCATTAATCCCAAACATTTATGGAACCAGTCACTTTTTGACATCATCACCGAGAAAAACATCGAATTCGGTTGTCTTTTCTTCATTTTGGGATTATGAATCCATCGCTGAAGATGCAATATTGAAACTTGATATCCAATTATGTTCCTTCATTACATGGTGTTTTTTATTACTTCAATAAGAATGTATGAAGAGACGGATGGATAAGTTTGGGAGATTTCTTCCTAACATTCCTTCTACCACAAAATAGTTAAAGACTCGTGTATAAGGGACTGGAGGTTCTATTCATCCCAAATCGTTGTTCAAGTTCTTGTTGAAATTTCAAGCAAGGTGGCAACAACTCTTGTTAAAAACAAATTAGAGGTTAAGTCTGAAGAAACTGAGTCCTTTGCATCAAGTTGGGGATTTGTTTCTTAGCTAGGAGTGGAAAATGAACATGGAAATGAGGAAGTGGACGACAAATATGAGTTACCTAATAGGGAATCTGGTGAGGATGCCAAGATGAAGAATATTAACCCAACAATTCTTCCACACTTCTATGGATTTCCAACAAAAAAACCCATACATCTTTTTGTTTAAATTTAAGTATTATGTCGAACATATGAATACAAAACTAAGGCTCAAAAGTTGCACCTGTTTCCCTCAATGTTGAAAGATGCAAGCAATGATAGCAGAGGAGAAGGTTGTATACGGATGGAATGTGGGGAACAAGGGAATAATAGTGGGGATTCAATTACCTAACAAAAACTACGTAGGGATTACCATCCCCGTATCCAGATGATAGAGAGTCCGAACGTGGCCTAGAAGTTTCAAGGATAGGCAAGAGAGCTGAGAGGGTGTAATGTTGAAAGATGCAACATTCCATTGGTTTATGGGTTTGAAAGGAGGAAGTATCCATACCTAGGATCAAATGAAAGAAGAATTTTCCAAAAACTATTGCGGTTATTGTAAAACAAAAGGATCACGGGATGAAATTTTTGGAATGAATCAACATTCTAATGAAACACTGGAATATTATGTTGAATGATTTCAATTCACTTATAAACAATCTACCAATTGTCAATCAGTCCAAGAATCATTAAAATTGGTGTTGTTGATAGGGGTACGCGAAGAATGGATGGAAACATAAATTTGATTAATGCTAGGGACATTTACCAATTCTCTTATGATGAAATCCCGAAACTTTTCAAGAATTACTCTAGGGAAATTACACCACCATCAAATATTGTCAATAGGAATTACTAAGGAAAAAATTGGGAACTTGTTAGAGGACACGAAAACAAACATATTAAACTCATTATCTATGCAACGAGATACCCCTCAATTCAAAAAGAAGCAAGAGCGAATGGAGAAAGACTTAACAATCTTTTTCCCAAAATGCACAAAGAAACATGCTCAACATGAAAGTCCACTTGATGTTGTGAAATTGTTTGGCATCTTTGTTGAGAATCATAACACAAATAGTTGTCCTCAACTACCGATCTTGAAAGCAACATATCAAAGTGTGGACCAGAATGTTTAGAAAGTCTATTTTATTAATCAAATACGGTTTGGGCAGCCATGACCCCAACTTCGAAGTATGAATTGTGACCCTCACTATTTCAATTCATCTTGGAACAATCAATTTCCACCCTCACACCGGTATCCTACACAATTTCTGAGTGCATAGAAACCCTAGAAGGCACCTTTTTCAACACAATTACCTTGGTCTTAACCTATGTCCTATGGTCTGTAACCCAGTTACAGGGTTCTCAGTGGCCAACTCAACAATAACCCTTTAGGCCACAACATAATTGGCCACGTCAACAACAATAGTCTATTTTTCATTCTCCATAGCAAACTAGTAATCAACCACCTCCGAGACAACCACAAATACCTATTATTTACAACAATGAAGTGGAAGATTTCCCAAGTTATTCCCTTTCAGGTCTTGATTGTCAAGCAACATATCTTTGATCAGGAAAGGTTTTAGTAGATACCAAACCACCCATTGCTACATATCTTCAATCGAGAAAGGTTTTAGTAGATCCCAAACCACCGATTGTTATTGACCCAAAAGAGGTTGATCCAACACAACCATGACCTCTTGTTAAGGATCAACCAATATTGAAACAACCTTCCATTGAGGCCACTACTAAGTGTCCACCATTTCCAAAATGGCTAACTTAGCCTAAAACCCAACCTTAACTTAAATTTGATATTATATGTGAGTTAAAAAAACATGTGCATTAAAATTCATTTATCCCAGGCCATCAAGGATGTGCCCATTTACAACAAGGTCGTCCAGGAATTATGTCTCAACAAACCAAGAAAAAAGAAATAGAAACTACAAATCATCCACGTGGTAGGCTAGTTTGTTGATATTATGATATGGAAAGTTGTAAATCCTAAATACTTTCATCCATGTAGTCCTATGGTGGATGTACATCTTGGAAAGACCCTTATTCCACATATCTTGATTCATTTGGGAGAAGTCATTATTGCAATGACTAAATAGGTCATGGATCGTTTGCAACCCCAATGTTTGTTGCACCAAACCCTATTGTGCTCCAAATGACCAATAGGTCAACTAGTAAGCTAAAGGGAATCTTGGAAAATATTATTGTAGTCAATGATTCATGGGAATACCCTGCAGATTTAATGGTGATGCATACTTAAAAAAGCATTGGTGGTTACCCTCTTATCCTAGGACATCCTTGGTTAGCAATTGTTGATGCATATATTGGATGTCGATCTAGTGATACAACAACTTCCCAAGGTGGCTCAATGAATAAACTTATTTTGTATTCTCCTGCCAAGTCCACTTTGGACTTGGAAGAACCCTTGTGGATTCCACCTAATGATTTACATGATATGACAACTTCCCAAGGTGTCTCAATGAAGAAACTTATTTTGTATTTTCTTGCCAAGTCTACTTTGGACTTGGAAGAACCCTTGTGGATTCCACCTAATTATTTGCATGCCCCTTATGGTACTTCAATCCACCGACTCCTTACTATTGATCGAACTTTAACATTGAAGGAACCCATTAACAATAGGATGATTATGCACTTTATAAAAAACATGTGTCCTTCCACTATTCAAATGAAAGATTGTACCTACCAATCCAATGGAGCTAATTCATTTGGAGTCAAATATAAACCCCCACACCTTAAATAATTTAATTATTATAATATAATCCTTAATTACTTAACATATCATCCTCTTTTATTATAACATACATTGTTGAAAAATGACCAAATTGATGTCTTTCTTAATATATAGTAATATTGCATAATATGTTTTAGATAGTAAATACTATATTTAAAGTCGTATTAACCCATATTTATTTATTTAATTTTATTTATGTTTGAGATATTTATCCATTTAATTTTTGTTGAAGACTAATACACCTAGTTAGTATATATATATCTCATGTGATATATATAGTTGAAGACAAATATATAAAAAAGGATCGCATGTTATATGTAGCTCATGTTATATATATATAATATAACATGAGATCTTTTTTATATATATAATTTACCATTTAATTTTATTTGTTAATAAATTTAAATTTCAAAAAAAATTAAAATTATTAAATAATTTAGTACTATATTCTTTTTATTAACAATCAAAATTTTAAATAAAAACTATAAATTATGTGTTCTATATAAACGTCATGTCAAAACTCTATCAAAATCAACTATGTTGTTTTGAATATAATAATCAATATTCTTATAATACTATCAATTTTAATAAAAGAAATGCTCATTACAAATTCTAAAATAACCAAATCTGAATAATCGATTAGATAATCTAAGGAATGATAGTCCTTTAATATAACTCTTTTCAAGTTTCAACTATAGTTTCGAAAACAATATTGTTTTTAATGTTCTTTAATGAGAGAATGAACTTATAGTTTATAAAACAATATTGTTTTTAATGAGAGAATGAACTTATAGTTTATAAAACAATATTGTTTTTAATGTTCTTTAACGAGAATGAACTTAAGATATTCTTTAGTTACAGAATCAACATAAATTGTTACAAGGTTAACGCGGTTAACGGCATTTCCTTAATTTTTGAACTTCTCGTTACACTTCTTTTTAATTTATCAGGTTAAAGTTTTATTTGAAGTCCTTATGTTTTCAAATGTCCTATGTCGTTCACAAATGATTTATCAATAAATGTGTCTTCTATGTGTCTTCTATGAATGTTTCATTATCAACTTTACCATTTTGATATTCTCGTTAACTTTATCGTAATTCCTTATTTAATACAATATATTTCATGAACTGAAAAATAATTTGTGAGGCTTTTCAAACAAGGGATCTATCAAAATTGTTGTTTATGTACCGAGGTATTGATAGTTATATAAAATAATCTTTACCATATTTCTTTTAGTGACAATACGTCAACATTACGTCATTATCTAGTGATTTTGAAGAGATGTCAACATTACGTCATTATTAGTGTTGATTTACGAGCCCCTTTTGAAGAGATGTCAACATTACGTCATTATTAGTGTTGATTTACGAGCCCCCTTTTCTCCACTAAGGAATGTTACACTCATGATTTATGACCTTTTCCCACTAAAGAATGTTTCCATTGTCTTAAGGATACTAGGGATAAGGCGTCATATTTATATTGGCGTTAATAACCCAAGATTTAAAGGTATTTGGGAAGAGTTGAAATCTACCTCCATAAAGACCACCAGATAGTTATAACTGTAATCAATCTACCTACAATCGAGGATAGCAATCAGTAATAATTATCCTCATTATTTATTAACATTGTAATAAGTTTTACCATCTTTAAAAAAAAATTCAAATTTCTCTAACAAAGAAACACAATTTCAAATTTCTCTACATATTTATCTATCTGAAATTAAAAAAAAGCTAACTAAAAGTAAATTATTCATAAATCACTGTTATACAACCTCATTGCATCATCACCAAGCATAGGTCTTTCTTATCAATGTTATGTAACTTCAAGTGTTAATGACAAATATAACTTTATTGTATTTTTTAAAAGTTGGTGATTTAAAAAGAAACATTGTTTGATACTTGTTATACATAACACTCTTATTTGATTTTAGCTTAAAAAACATATAAAAATTCATTTATCTTTGATATCATTAAATATTTGTAAAAACGATCTAGCTAAAAAATTTCATACAAGAACTTTTTCATTTTTCATCAATTAAAATGAATAAATTAATTGAGAAAAATATAATACAAAAATTTAATAAATAGAATAAATTATTTAAAAAAATTATTGAGAGTAATATTTGTTTTCAATATCAAAAAAATTAATAAATAAAAATCTAAGATCTTCAAAGAAAAGGATTACTAATGATATACTATAATTTAATAAATACTAATCTAAGATTTTCTAAGAAAATGATTAATCATTTAACTGATCTTTAATATTAGTTCATGATAAGTTTCAAAGAACTTTCTACAAAACAACATATCTTGTTTATAGATTAACATATGATGGTGATTTTTTTTGCATATGGTGTTAGATAGTCAAAATACCATGTTAAAACAATTTTGTATTAATAACAAATTATTTTCATATTAAGTGCATTAAATAATGAATAATAAACTCATAAATTTGGACTAACAACAAATGACTTGATAATAAATGAATTAAATAATTAATTAGTTTCATACTAAGTAAATTAAATAACTTTGTAATCACAAACAATAAATTTAGAAACTAAAAATAAGGTCAATTCATGCAAAATATTTATTGAACTAGCAATTGTTAAAAAGCTTAGTTAAATGAAAAAAATTACAAATGTACAATACAAATCACATCTTAAGAACTGTTGTAGAATGGGAAAGTTAATACTTTCATTGGTTCACATAGAAACCTCACATTACATATAGCTCATAAGTTAAGAATAATGTGGCTCACAATATAATCTCTCTCCATGACAATATAAGATTATATATATATATATATATGAGTAATCAAAATTGACCAAGACAAGGGTTAAAATTTGACAAAGTCACCCACTCAATCTCCAAAAAATAAAGACAACACTCAACTACCAATGTTCAAAGTTCAATGGATTGTTGATACATTTTCCCCTCTTCTACCTAAGCATGTCTTCCCCTTGTGGACCCCTTTTATATAACACTTAAGTCATACAAATGCAAGTGTAATGTTGTTGTCAAAAGTTTCAACCACCCACATCCCGCATAAGTTTGTTCATTCGAATGCAAGGAAACCTCTCGTGAAGCCTACTGTGGTCCCAGTCCTCTCGCAACCTGCATTCTGTATTGGTTAACCTGCATCCCCACACCAACATTCTCATACTTAGACTATTTTTCGATGACCTTGTGGCTCATGTGAAAGGATGACATCTCACATTCCTCCCACGTGCATCCTTCTCCCCACATCCTGCATTTTGCATGATACTCTTGCTCCCTGCACCTCCATTCCACGTAATCCCACACCCACATTCCACGTAGGACATGCTTTTTGGTTTCAAGGTAATCATAGCATATCCACTGCACATCTCTCGCACGACGAGAACGACTATTGTTAATTAATGAGGATTAATTTTCACACATTTCCCCCAGGCCTTGTGTACACAAATGACAATTACCATTTAATGAGCAACATGCCCCAAATGTACGAGGTGGGAAATCTGAACAGTGGATTGAACCCTAATTCATGATTAGCAGGGCACCTATTGGATCAAAATCCGATTTATACTCGCAATCCTAACACTTACCTAAGCACATTGAAAGTGGAAAAGATAGTGAACAAGAAAATGAGAGAACCATTATGTGGAGATACAATGAATTCATTGGCCCGAGAAAGCAAGGAATTCCAATGGTCTATTGCATATAAGTGGCATTCTAAGTTTTCCCCTGAAGATAAACTTAAAAACAAAGTATGGACCTTGGTGATAGCTAAGGCTAGTTGTGTGCCTGAGGTGTTCGATTTTAGAGAACTCGTAGCATGGTGCACTCGAAGATTCAATTCGATTCAAATTCTTTTGACGCCAAATACTTTTAGAACGATGTTGCAACTTCCAGCACCAAACAGGTTCCTCAAACATTTTGAGGCAGACTCTTTCCTAGATGCTCAAGGTGGTGGTGTGAATTTGCTCAAGGAGTTTTTGGTCCAACCTCTTGTCAGACCCTAGAGCACCAACGAGATTAATACATGCATGTTGGCTCAGTCGTATAAATAATTTGCGTGGCTTTTCGCACGATTAGTGGGTCAGGTCTCAACACTGAACAACTTATATTCCTAGGTATGTTTTATACATCCTCCATTACTCGGTATTAGTAGGGGTCATTTTATATTGGGCCCAGATTATCTCGAATGAGATTTCCAACCAATTGTCAAACTACATTCAAACTAAGAGGTTCTACACAACCTCTTACATGGTTCTTTATTTATCTTACTGTAACACATTCGAGGGCATGCCCCCAAGGGGAAATGTCGATTTTGATGAAGGTCCTGCTCAATTTTGGTACCCCACATTATGGAAGCACAAGGCACTATTTCATTTTTACTAAGTCCCACATTCCTTTGTCAATGAATGCAGAAGTATACTTACCAGGATTGAAACAACCAAAGTGATAGAGGTGACCATGGATTTTCTCATGGGGAAGGGAGTACATGTGCTAGATGAGCAATTCACATACATAAGGCTCTTTGGCTTTCAAGGGAAGCCCCTTCTTCTTCCCCTTTTTGTTTGTGATAGGTTTTGGTTTATGAGTTATGTAGATAGTCTCGGACATAGTCCTTGTTTTTCAATAAGAAAAGGAAGTGGAAATTCATTCCCATGCCTTTCAAGATTGCAAATATTACAGTCAAAACTTCATCAAGAATGATCAAGATTGCATGATTCTTCAACTCCTTTTAATATGAAAGAAGTTGAAACCCGTAGTGGCTTTGATCCTGAAAGCACTTTCACTGCTCATATGGTTTCAATTGGCTATGCCTCCGTTTTTAGTAGGTTGGAAGAAATTACGAAAGGAGGCAATGACAATGAGAACACTCACGTTGAAGCCAAGGTGATAGCCACCCCAAGCAAAACTACGCCCAAAAAGAAGAAGAAAGTCGCAAATGAAGATGCACAAACAAGGGGAAGTTCAAATCTTGGTGCAATAGAGGTCCATATCCTGGAGGAAAACAAGCAGACACGACATAGACAAAGGGGCAAATCCACATCTAGTGTCGATGGTGGCTAGTTCATCACTCCCATAAGAGTTCATCTTCAGGCCACAAAAATCAAGAATTTAAAACAAACGGAAGAGAGAATAATGAGGGATGTGTGGGTGATAGACATTGTGGGGATCCCCATTGATATCAATTGGAGATAACACATGTTGTTAATCCCGTTCCCAAGAGAAAAAAGAATCCATATGGAGGTAATTCTCAAGACCATGGGGGTTTAGAAACAAAGAAAACAGACATGGAAGTTGATGAGGTCAATGACATGACCTCTTGGGCCATGTTGTAGCCACAATGAGCCCCCGATTTATTTTAACCCTCACCGAGTAAAAGAAATGGGGCCCCTACCAATCCTTATATTCAAAAGCTTAACCTTACCCACGATTGGATGTCACCTATTCTTATTTGGTCTAATTGTGTAAAAGGGAAATTATCCAGGAGCTTCGTTGTTAAAAAATCTCTTACACGCCATCTTGCAAAATCCAATAACTAATGTCTCTTTAGGATCATGTCCTTTAAAGGCCCTAGTTGAATGTTGTGCTAGTAACCCAATAATAATTTAATCGGGTACCAGATTATCCACAGGATGGTGGAAGCTGAACAATTAGCATAGTTGGTATGGTGATGCATACCAGATAAATAATTTCCCATCACTCCTTTCAGACGAATCTATGATCACGCAGGAGTAGCACCCTCTTTCTAGTATAAATATGTTCATTCTTGGTGATTCAAAGTTTGGAATTTAAAAAAAAAATCACTAGGAGGCCTACCCCTCCTTGCCCGATCAATTCATCATGCCCTGCTCGCATGCTATAGTGTTGATATTCCTTAAGGACGACTGCACGTTGGTTACTTCTTATACTGATTCTAAATAGCCTATGCTTATCTGGTCATGAGATTTATAGTGATCAACCACTCAATCTATAATACTCCTAATGATCCAAACTGAGCAAAAAGGCGGGAGGGAAGATTTAATTTGGTAATATCTCTAATCAACCTACACTCCCTAAACATGTTGAATAAATCAAATATATATCACAAGGTGCAATCATCCCTTTACCTTCATAACCCAAAATCTCACTGCATTTTACACAATCAATTATAAGAGAGGCCAGGGTTATATTCTCTCGTGTCTCTGATTAATTTAAACACGTAAAGGGGCCTGTCGTGTGACAGACGGAGGGGAACACATTATTTTGAGTAGGTTCCAATCAAATTATGTAGATTGAACATAGATGGGAATTCTTTTTATTTGTATAACGATGCGCTCACGTTTTCCTCTGATTGTGCAGAAATAAGGAGATCCCCTTTCTTCCCAAGAAATAAGCTGCATTTGAATGCAGGGAGCAGACACCCCTAACAGGATATAACTGAGAAAATTCTCCAAACTGAAGAAAAGGAAGAGTACCTGGGGAGGACTGTAATTATTCAAAGCAACATCGCACAAGTTCTCCCACGGAATCAGAAAGACCACCTGTTGACCACCTATTCAACTAGGGGGCCAACTCCATCTACCATGAAGATATGCACCTGATGGTGCTACCAAGTTGAAGACTTACTGGTTCTACAAGGCAGCTTTGGCCTTCAGCATTTTATTGTAATTGGAATTTTCGCTCCCCTGCGTGGGATAATAATGTAATAAGTCTACATGGATCATAGTTTAAGTCAGTTGCATTAGGAGAGTTCCTTTCACCGAGTGGTTTTTATCCTTAGGTTATTAATTTGGCTTTTCAACCTCATTAATTTCCCATGAGTTTTGCACTCCTCACAATAATTTCTCCAAAGTAATGAAATGCGTTCTAGTGGACGAGACCTATGCAACTAAGGTCTAGGAATGTTGTAAATGACCATGTTAGACATGTCCTTGAGTCTCGCGGAATTCCATTAAGTTTTGATAAGATTTTTTAAATAATTAAAATTCCCGCAAACTGAGGATTTTTAATTATTTTCGATGTAAAATGTAAAAAAATGGTCCTTGGGTATTTTGTATAGGGGTATGAGTACTCAAATCAAATGGTTCATACACCCCTACACCCTTGGACCAAGTCTTAGCTCATTTGAACAAGTTTTGTTAGGCCTTTGTCCAAGTTTAGTCAAAGTCAATAAAAAAATCAGCATGTATTTGGGTTAATTGAAATAGCCAAATTTTGTAAAAGTCATGAAAGTCACGAGAGAGTGTGGGAAAAGTGTCCCAATAGCCTTTCCTAAGTTGGGAAAACATTTTCCAACTTAAAAAACCCACCTTAGCCTAACCCACAACCCACTTTCTTCATTCTCCTAGAAGAGGGGCGCCCCCCCTCTTGCTCAATATC
>ML776825.1:1994584-2005733 GCA_009831015.1 Picea engelmannii
CCGCTTCCCATACACCCTATTATGTATATAATGTTATTTACAATTTCAAAGGGTAAAGCATACTTTAAAATGAAGGGAAGTTGAAAGCATCATTAATGGTGTGGGAAGTATAAGTAAACCCGCCTGGGCATTGGATGCTTGCTGGAAGTGGGGCCATGCTTATATGCTACCCAGGAAACTTCGCCAAGGCTATGGACGTTTGTTGGCAGCGAAGCAATACCAGAAATAGAGAGATGAGGATCACACTTATGTATGTGTCTGATTCTGTTTATTCGAAAATCAGAACCTACTTTCGAGTGATATCTAAGCATGGTAACCATTTGAAATTTACCTCCATATACTGGCTAACTGAAGAAGATATGTCAAATAATTCTGCAAAGTACAAGATCATATCGCTTAAGAATTTGACATCTGTATGGTACCCACAATCATGATCATGCCTAATACAATGTTATGAGTTAATCTTATAGTCAAATTTAAATCCAAAGGCCGAAATGTCTAATGATAGAGATAATTGGTTCTCCCAATGTGTCACCAATTGTTGTAGCCACAAAAAGCCCCTCATTTATTTTAACCCTCACCAAGTAAAATAAATGGGGCCCCTACCAGTCCTTATATTCAAAAGCTTAACCTTACCCACGATTGGATGTCACCTATTCGTATTTGTCCTAATTGTGTAAAAGGGAAATTATCCAATAACTAATGTCTCTTTAGGATCATGTCCTGTAAAGTCCCTAGTCGAATGATGTGCTAGTACCCCAATAACAGCTTAATCAAGTACCATATTACCCATAGGATGGTGGACGTTGAACAATTAGCATAGTTGGTATGGTGATGCAACTCGGATAAATAATTTCCCATCACTCCTTTCAGTTGAATCTATGATAAGGAAAGAGCAGTTCTCTCTTTCCAGTATAAAGATGTTCATTCTTGGTGATTCAAAGTTTGGAATTTAAAAAAACCTTCACTAGGAGGCCTTCCCCTCCTTTCCCGATCAATTCATCATGCCCTGCTCACATGCTATAGCATCGATCTTCCTCAAAGGACGACTACCTATCGGTTACTTCTAATACTCATTCTCAATAGCATGTGATATCAAAAAGGTGGGAGGGAAGCTTTATTTCGAGAATCTCCCTAATCAACCTACACTCCCTAAACATCTTGAATAAATCAAATATATGACAAGGTGCAATCATCACTTACCTTCATAACCAAAAATCTCACTGCATTTTACATAGTCAATTATAAGAGAGGCCAGGGTTATATTCTCTCATGTCTCTGATTAATTTAACAAGTAAAGGGGCCTACCGTGTTATAGACCGAAGGGAACACATTTTTTTGAGCGTGTTTTAGGCGAATTAGGTAAATTGAACATAGATGGGAATTATTTTTATTGTATAATGATGCACTCATGTTTCCTCTGACTGTGCAGAAATAAGGAGATCCCCTTTCTTCCCAAGAAATATGATGTATTTGAATACAAGGAGTAGACACCCCTAATAGGACATAGAAATAAAATTTTGTAGACCAAAGAACAAACAGAGTCCCTACAGGGGAGTGTAATTATTCGAAACAACATCGCACAAGTTCTCCCATAGGGTCAGAAAAACCATCAACATAGACAATATTTTGATCTCTTTCAATTGGCTCGCGCCCACAGGAATGCAATCGTTTACTAAACCTCCATAACCATCCATAAATATATCTATCTATCTATCTATCTATATATATATATATATATATATATATATATATATATATATACACACACACACCAAAGAACAAATAGAGTACATACAGGGGAGTGTACTTATTCGAAGCAACATCGCACAAGTTTTCCCATGGAATCAAAAAGACCATCAACAAAGACAATATCTTGAGCTCTTTCTATTGGCTCGTGCCCACAAGGATGCGACCGTTTACTAGAACTCCATAAGCATCCATATATATATATATATATATATATAGAGAGAGAGAGAGAGAGAGAGAGAGAGAGAGATCACCGCAAGGCCTCATAGCTGTGAACACTATCTTGACAACATGCTCACCCGCAGGGGTTAAATTTGACGGGCATTTACCCGTTTTGGCTTATTTAATCGTCATATACCTACAACTTTAAAATATGCACGTCAATGATGACATTTACTTCATTTTTAAAACTGTCAAATTGATGGGTGGGTTAAAAATTTACCCGTGTGTATATATCTAACATCTGAGATACGAAATTGTAAGCATTTCCAAATCGGACTGCAGAAAATAAAAAATAAAACAAGCCAAGAATCCCATTGGATTTGATTTTCCGAGATGAGACTCTAAGAAGCACGAAGCCAACAATCCCATTGGCTCAGAGTTTGATTCTCCGAGATGAGATTTGAGATAAGCACGGACTGCGCTCACAATGCTGAGACTCTGAGATAAAATTGTGACTCCCAAAATAAGCATAGAGTACACCCCTGAGACCTCGAGATGCGACTACGAGATATGCACACACTGTGTCCACAATGGTTCTTTGGGCATTCTAGAAAAATCCCATCTCCATTGCAACTCAGATCATGCAAATTGCAATCCCACACCATGCAGGCTGAAGACTGAAGCTTAAAGGTTGAGAATCACATCATGCAAATTGCAATCCAAGACTGTGCACACTGAAGCCTGAAGCCTAAAGGTTGAGATTCATGTGGCACGCCCACAACCATGGGACATCAGTATGCTATATAAAATACCAACCTCTGGAAAAAGAGTACTCGGATTGAAGGGTCTTTTTGTTATCCAACAAAAATAATAGAAATGACTTTTCTTGTTTGTCTAGTTGAAATAGGGATTTTTTGTTTAAATTTGAGAGTTCTTATGTAGTTTCTTTAGTGTCAGCAGTAGAGGATATTGAACACTGAAGTTAAAATAAGCCATCATTAAAGGGTAAAACAAGAGCTATTGTCCTAATTGTTGAAGGTTTTAAATGGAATCTGCTTGCAAGCAGTGCGCATGGCCTACTTTTGGAGATTGGCCACATAGAAATCAAAGAGTGATGGTGAAGATAGTAGACCACTTGTGCTACTACCGGATGATTTGAAATCTAGCCTCCCTGTAGCATTCTTAATTATTGTGACAATTGGTCAAGCTACCTTTATATTGTTGGGAATGTACTTGTACAAACTTCAAAGGTATTAGAGAATTTTTGTTACAATAGAAGCATAACTTTCTGAGTATATTTATGTTCCTGAGATTGCTAATAGCAACAAGTTCTACAATGCTTGTTTTTATTAATTTTCGTTGCTAGTTGGTTTTGGAGCTTCTTCATGATTTGAATGTGCCCTATGCCCTTTGGGCATCTCCCCATTCACAACAAAAATTGTTCTTGTATTCACAACTGATAAAATACACATATAATACATAATATTTAAATGATGGAGAAACATAGATATAAAACATCGTGGGAAGGGAAATTTTAAAAAGAAATCTGTCATAAAAAATTTGTCTGACGGGTAGAAGTGCCCGTCAAATTATACCCTGCTCACCCGTATCCCTACGGAAAAGCCAAAAAGCCTAAACCATAAAATTCCAAATACCCACAAGCTCGCACACTACGTAACTTTCCCTATGGGTCCCACCATCACAGACCCCACCCTTCGCGACACTAAAAGGTGCAAAACCTATTTATTACAAAGGAGATCGTGCCTTGAAACCTATTTAACCTTCGCACAACAAACCAACGACCCTAAGACACCGCAAAATATTTTGAAAGGTTGAACCATGAACGAAACCTGGCGAGATTAATTTTTCAAGGTACAAGTCGTGAACCCACAAACCGCATGCCCAATCTAATTTGGGAGAATCTTCGCGGGCAATCACCCGTGAACCTTTTGACCTAAAACATCGATGTCAAAAGAAGCATGAAATGCCACAACCCTGCAGCCCGCAGACCTGTCGAATGAACCTTAATCCTCTATCCATCAACCTACCCTCGCCCCCGCAAAGCCACTCACGTGAATACATGTCACCAACCTACACATAGACAATAGATGACGAGACTGCTCCCATACGTGCATCACCCAACTTGACTTCTTATACATACAAAATCTTTGCAGAATGGGAGAAGTACATTGAAGTACAGGGAATATTTGATAAGCAGAGGATAGATTTAGGTTGAGATTAGTTATTGTTGTACAATGGCTAATGATTGCCTTGGCTTTTCACGTACCGAAAGATTAATGGAACAAACAACCAATAAAGCAGATGTAGATGGACACGCTCGAAATTTAAACAAACAACAACCATATCCTTGCTCACATGAAGCAAACATGCTACTAGTATTTGATGACTTGGAGAAGATGACAAGGCAGAGGGGAAATTTAGATCGCCATCTCATGTGAGATCATACAAACTCCAAATGATTAATGATGGCCACGTCTGCTCTAAGAAGGAAGAGTCAAGTAGGAAGACATTAACGACACACTTGCATCGTATCCATACCTCAACAAAGATCATCCGGAAAGCTATAAGAGGAATCAGAGAACAAGGAAAATTTCATTGTTTCATAGAGAGATGGGTAGAGAGAAAGCTATCTTAACATCGAAAGTAGGGATAATGCATTCCTTCATTGGGATATTTCCACATAGAGGAATTGTTAGGATTCATCAGAGTTGCGCTAGTGAAGAACTTCATTTGTTTTCGCAAGCAACAGGTTACCTGTCAATAGAGAAAGTAGGACACAGATCAAGAGATGGTAGTAATATACAGTTCGAGCTAACGTTCGTCCGAATCAAAACGAATAGCCAAGTTGGGACTTTGTTGCAGGAAAGAAATGAGCACTCAGAGTTCGACAACTATTTGTGTTTCTAGAAGAGAAAGGCTAGGGGGAAGGATTTTGTCTTCTTCTCGACCAACTAGTTCCCCTGAATCGTCCTTGCAGATTCGTGGTCGATGAACATGTTCACCTGTAGTTGCTATCATTTGGACCAAATTTTTCAGGGGGAAAGCCCTTCACCCCCAAAGATTTATATTTTCTCACCTTCCTGAGGAGTGCCATAGTAGGAAGGAATATTATGTAATGATTCATTCTGGCTCCAGAAAATCCAAATGTAATGGGAATGGGAAGAGTAGGGAAGTTGGAACCAAACAGTCATGTAACTAGGAAGTCCAATAGTCCACCCTCAAGTATATAGGAACACCATGTAACCAAGTATAAGGGGGGGATGGAAAGCCGAAATTTAGTGTTGCATAATTCTTTATCAGGGGGGGATGGAAAGCCGAAATTTAGTGTTGCATAATTCTTTATCAGACTCAAAGGAGGAAGAAAGCTCTATGTTTGTTGTTGTATTCTTGAAAATGAATTACTTCTTGGAAGGAGGATAATAGCAAGCACTTGCATGCTTCATTTATTCAATGGTGCACCGTTGTTGATTATTTTCTACGAATATTTAGTTTTTCATTCTTGTCAATTGTCATTTGTAGGAAATAATTGTAAATGAATTATCAATTTAATTACATGAGCTTGTTTGTGAACATATATATGCTAACAAACATGTAATATGATTTGATTCTGTAAAAATTAGAACTACTTTTGTTTTGCATATTAAATTGTAGACCTGTAATTGATCATGCTAATGTTAGATAGGACTGCAGTTTCTCTTAGAAATAGAATTGCATCTACACATTAGAATAGACATGCATTTAGGTTTTTTTATCCTAGCTTTTATGAAAAGTCTCTTTCGAAGAGCAATTTATTTAGTTAGAGGAAGTCAATCCCATATACTGGTGGAGGTTGCTACTCAATCGAGAGCGGGTCTAATTTGAGACCTGCCATTGGGAAATTCTTCCTCATGTTGGCACTGGGAATTTTCCCCACGTCAACGGGCCGTGGTACAAATAGAAAGGAGTAAATTGATAGAAAAGGAGTTGGCCCAGGAGGGGCCAACAATTTTTTAGGAAGAGTCTATGACTCTTCACCATGCAAAATATGATAAACAATCCAAGAAGCTACAGATTGAAAGGATCAATCTAAAGGATAAAAGAGTGACAAGAAAGTGGAGCTATGAAAATGAAGTCAAAGGTCTATGGCCCTAAAGGGTTCTCAGGTTTCATCAGGCCATGAGTGAGGAATTAAGCCACTCAATAATAGAATAGGAGTTAGAGAACACTAGATTGAAGAAGAGGATAAGGGAACTCGAAGTTTCCCTTAACCTGAAGTCGTTATTTGCATATCCCTTATCTATGAAAGTCCCAGATGAATTTCCTAAAGAAGTGA
The DNA here is from genome assembly GCA_009831015.1 of Picea engelmannii. Lineage (NCBI taxonomy): Eukaryota > Viridiplantae > Streptophyta > Pinopsida > Pinales > Pinaceae > Picea > Picea engelmannii. The sequence goes on from ML776825.1 coordinate 2,000,829, forward strand.
TCTCTAAGCTACCGTGGATATTCAACTAGAACAATTCTTCATAACAAATCTAATAAATAAAACTGAAATCTACACTATGAAGATTAAATTCCTTAGATTCCAAAATCTTTAGTTACTGATTTTATGCTTATGCATAAAATAGATAAAATGCGGAAAATAGAGAACAGTCAAATACAATCACACACCATCCAAAAAATAACACAAATATTTTCTTTGGGAAACCCTTACGAGAGAAAACCCAAATAGAAGGTGAGGCTGCTATGATCTCTTTTCTTTGGTATGGAAATAATGCAAGTACAAAGGAGAAGGAACTCTCTCTGGAGTTCCCTGAGAGTTGTGGCATGTTAGGCTCCTACAAAACATTATCCCCCTCTGTTATGCTCTCTAATTTCCCACACCCATTTGTTCTTCTATGCTATGGAACAAAATACAATAACATAGAATGGAACCCTTCTCCTCCTAGCAGCCCAGTGTTTAACATAGCCCGATAGACGTCTAGGGTTAGGGTATTGACTTCTTCAACCCTCAATTATGATAAGTTTTTAGACCTTCTAGAGTCTTCCTGAATTTCCTCACGTAGCTAGCCCCATATGCATGAGTAACAAGGGCCAATGTGGTATCCTCTCGTACCATTGTAGTCAACACGATAGGTCAACTTGCGGAAGGCATAACTTTTGGATACGAGCTCTAATTGACACGATTGTTGCATCGTTGGAAAGGTATCGATGTGTAGAATATCATCATGGAATCCAAGCTGAAGATGGGAAAGTTTTGACCCCAAAATATGTCATTTAATGCTTTAAATTGGCTCTGGAAGGTTACAAACCCTAATTTTCCAATCTGCTACCTGCAATTAAAATGACCTAGAAGATGATTCCTCCAATTTTTTTCCACCTTGAAAGCATCAAGATAGATGACTAATAATATCATGATCCAATTCAGATCTTACCGCCCCATTTAGGGAGGCTTTTGGTCCCAAAAAGCTTTATTAAATGAGGTGAGGAAATTTTTCCTCAACCTTCTCCCTGGAGTACCACTTTGCTTTTCCTGGAAGTTGTCCTTTTAACCTAACTTACGAAAGGTCACGCTACCCTTGTCTTGTAGTTTTAGACTGCTTCTGCAAAACGATGTCCTCTGCCAACTCTACCTAAGCATCTGGTGCTAAATCCTCTATGGAAGGTAGGACCTACTCCTCCTAATCCAACATGGAGGGCTCATAGAGTTTGAGATTCTCCATATTCACTATTGAGTAAATGTGCATGTATGGGGGGAAACTTAGACTGTAGGTGTTATCTCCTACCTTTTCCAATACCTCAAAAGGACCATACAGTAGAGCCTTGATCTCCCTACCAGGACCTTGTAGTATTCTCTTATTCAACTGTAACCATACTCTGTCTCCCACTCTAAATGTTCTCTTTGTTCTATGTTGGTCATGTCTAGCCTTGTACTTTTCCTATGACTTCTTCAAGGTCTCCTATACTTTCAAATGGATCTCCCTGATCTTCTCAACAATTTTTTCTACTTTTAATGCATCTCTTTTCAAACCCTAATTTTTTGCCACTTCTTTTATCTACGGGAACTTTAAATTCAAAGAATCACTTAGAAGCACTAAGAAATATGCCCATACCTTATTGTAACTAATAATTGTCATCAAATAATTATTGTAACTAATGATTGTCATCAACTAATTGTAACTAATGAATTCCTTATTGTAACTAATAATTGTCATCAAATAATTATTGTAACTAATGATTGTCATCAACTAATTGTAACTAATGAATTCCATCAAATAAAAGATGGATGATTAACTCAATTACTTTGTAGAAATCAATGTATATTAGCTTTTAAATTAATTTAGTATGTTATGCCCTAGGCATTCAAAAATTGTTCATATATTTTATTCCTAAGTATGCAAAATATGCATGTTTCACAATGTTCTAAAGGTTTTTTTGCTATCGTAATCCACAAATCACATTGAACTTATACAAAAGAAAACTTCAATAATTCATATGCCCATGCCATAAACTACTATAATAAATGGTTAGGTGTTATTATGCCCTCTCCATCAACTTTGACATCAAATCAATACAAGCCATCTTCTTCATAGCCTTGTATTATTATCTCAAACTTCTTAATGTGTTTGATGAGACAATATTCCATTATTGAACTCTTCCTTATGTCCATACTCGTCATCTAATACGTAGACAATAAAGTCTTCTATACTACAGAGGCATAGAACCCTTCATAACTCTAACTTCATTATTGATCAAAACGAAAATGTCTCCTCCTCCTCTAATCTGTGGGGTCTAATTATCTCCAAACTTGATATCACCGCGTACTAATTTCCGAAATTGATCTCTTATACCAACTATGTGTCTAATCGCACCTAAATCATTATGCTATCTATCTTCACGAGTTTTTCTCACCGCTAGAGATGTTAATAGCATACCTTTCACACTACCACTTTGTTTTGGGGGGGCAAAGTTTTCTAAATAATGTCTTGAATTATGTTCTTTGCCTTTAGACTAATCACACTTGTGCTTCAAATAGTTGTGCAACGGGTACTGTGTGTAAATGAGGCATCGGGAAAAGGTTCACTTCTAGAATATGAAGAGATGAAGAATAAACTTCAATAAATGATGTACAAGGAATATCTCTTTATGTGGATAAATCATTGTGTTAATTCTAAATAACGAGAAATATGGAGAATGCGTGTTAATTATCAAATTCTTAACATATTATTTCTTAATATATTATCATCAAGAACTAATATCTATTAATACATATAAATAATTTATTAAATTAATTGTGAGGAGAAAAACTATTTAATTAATAGAGTTCAATCAAATAATTTTTTAAATTAATTCTAGGGAAAAAACTATTTAATTAATAGAGTTCAACCGCTAAAGTCATATCAAAGAGGAAAATAGTTAAACATAATCTTTAAAATTAAACATTTATTCAAATATTTAGTAATGCAATTCAATCTTACCAATGCCCTTATAAAATTTATGAGAATAATAAATAAAATACATAAACCATATTTAAACTCTTTTGTCATTTTGTACCTCAATGTAGACAATAGACCATATAAACTTTAGAAATAAATCATTAAGGTAGAATAAAACCATCAAATACTCCTTATGGAATGATCACTCCACAAGCCATGCTCGCTATAGAACAATACAATCCAAGACATCTCCAATACAATGATACTCATGTGTGTTTATACTTTCTCATGAGTATTCATATTCCAATATTATGGCCACATTACATTCATTATCCCCTTAGGTACCTCCATAGGTACCCCATATTATACTCCCTAGCTACATTACGTTTCATCCCCCTTGACATGTTTCATCCTCCAAACATGCCAAGAAGCCATATAATATGACCTACTAAGCAATGTAGTCAATTTGTACCTTGCGCAAACATCCATCCATCCTATTGAAATGTGGACATGGGGTCCAACTGTGGCCTTTCCTCAATCTTAACTCTAGTTTCTTCTTGGGATCTATGTCTTCAATCTTGACTCTGAAATATCCCTGATCCTGCAGATCAAGATATTTGCTACTGATCCAATGTTCTGTCTTGCAGATCTGATACACTGGGGGTTTTTGGATGCGTTTTAGTTGTGTGTTTGAGATCTTTATGGTTATTCCATGTGCATGTTGGTTATTCCAGGTGCATGTTGGCTATTGCATGTGCATGTTGCGTATTTATGGTTTAAAAAGTATATAAAGGATGCATGCGGAAGTAAAGAACATCAACTGCACAATAACATATATTATGCGACTCAAGCATGGAAATACAATAACACACTGGAAATATAGAGTATAAATGTCAGCTAGATCTCATGGATCGTCACTGGAATACAATTAAATAGCATAAAAATACCCGTGATCAGAAGATGAATGCAGATCTGATGCATGCTCGGATAGATCGGAAAAAAATATGCGACTCCGGAGAAATACAATAATCGCTACCAGCTGGAAAACTCGTCCGGAAGGATACACCAAGGTTGTTGAAGCGTCACATACCAGGGTTGTCGAAGCGTCCCCCCCCCCCCGGGTCTGAACCCCCGAACCACGCTCCCTCGCACGCTCCAGACCAGCCGAACCATGCTCCCGCCTGTCTCGGATGCTCCCTGCCCTTTACCGAAGCGCCACGCTCCCGCTCCACTCCCGAAGCTACAGGACCCGCTCCCGACCCTCCCGGAACCACGCTCCCAGAGCACTCCCGAACCCACGCGGGCTCTCCCCGATTTTTGGCTCGAAAAAGTTCATTTTTTTTTTTTTTTGGCTTTATGGGTGGGCCCTAAGGCATTTTTAGGGTTAGAGAGGGGAGATAAAGCACAATATCTCCCTCTTATTCCTCATTGTTTTATCTTTGAGTTGGAGTGGAGAGGGAAGGAGCTCTTGGTGTTGGCTTAGTGTTGGAGCAAAGTTGGAGAGCTTGAAGAGGATTTGTGAGAGCTTGGAGGAGACAACAAAGCGTTCCATCTACTTACAAATCATTGGAGATTCATCAAAATAGGTATGCCCAATGTGTATTTTTGTTGAAATTTTGAATATTGTTCACAAAATGTCTTGTTTATTATTGTATTTTTGTCTTCTCCTACATTTTCCAATCCCCCTTCCTCATCATTCTATTGCAAGTTGTTCATCTAAAACTTAAAGAAAATGATTTTCTTGTGGCTTTTCCTTGCATTTTTGGTTCTCATGGTTGTGAACTTTGGGAATAGGCATGTGAATGAAGAAGATGATAGTGGTCATTCTCATAGTGACCCAGACTACCCAATGAACGAAGGAGAGGAGGGTGGTGAAGGGGATGATAATGAAGTTGATAGTGGAAAAGCTTCATTAACCCCCTTGTGGAGGTATGTCACAAAACTTGAGGAGGGTA
>ML776825.1:2008154-2049406 GCA_009831015.1 Picea engelmannii
ATATATATATATATATATATATATATATATATATATATATATATATATATATATATATAAACGCTCCGGAGATGCTTCACTCCCGACCATTTTTTGAAAAAAACACTCCCACGCTCCCGCTTCCCGCTGCCACTCCCGCTTCGCTCCCACGCTCTGGCAACACTGGGATAGACCGTCGAAATGCGCTAGAAACTACTCCAATAGAAGTGCCATGGCCTCTAGACTGGAATGGATGAGTGTCGAATATCAGATCTGGCCTCTGAGGTACTGGATCTGGACTCCTGGGGGTTTGCACACCTCCTGGGACACTGGATGTGCCCCAAATGATTCCACCGATGGAATCAACTGCTATAGGGATCAAAACGATCGTCTCGCCAAATGCGGAACTGGGTCAGAAGGGTTTCCCCGGATCTGTCCTGATGCTCCGTCTGCAACCCCAAATGTATTGTCGGAAGAGCTGCGCCCTAAATGGCTGGATGATGTGCTCTACAAGATTCCACTGCCAAAATCTGATGATAAATGGCTCAATGGAAGCGCCATGGTTGGATCTCCACTAGGTCGGAAGGAAACTGCAATCTAAGCTCAGACCTCATTCAGCTCCACAAACCCTCAATCTAACTTGCACCCTCACTGGCTGAGTTGCACACATTGTATTGGATACTCCTGAATAGCTTCGTGAAATACCTGGATGGTATCTCCGATGGGATAGGGTGTGTCTCTCAACACCGAAACCGATCGATGGTGGTGGTTTCCTCCAGAAATCCACAAAACGACAAGGTCGACTCTCTTCCTCCTCTGGGAACTCTCAACATCAAATCATAACAATGCATAGTGAGGAATTAGGTCAAATTCCTCACTTTATAACTTTCCCAATATAATTCACCATTGACCTCACTTAAGTTAGGCAATTTTCCTCCTAAGGTGAATAATTAATTAATTAAGTCCCCCTTTAGCACCTTTTCATTCTAATTCTTCGTTGACTTAGGCTTAAGTGACTTTTCCTAAGTATTTTGGCTTAATTCATCGTTTAGCCATCAATTCCTCCTTATTTTTCCATCTTGTTCCATGTTTGTGCCTGACTATAGTCTACGGGAACACATATACTACTAAGTCACTCCCTGTTGGCCTACTCTTGGGAACAGGACATCACAGTCCTCCCTTCCCAAGATTGTTTGTCCTCAAGCAACATCAATCCTGGGTGTTGTAAGATATGCTCTCCCTCCCATGTGGCATCCTCCATTGGAAGACCCCTCCATATAACCAATAACTCCCTGATGATCATGCTCCTCAATCTACGCTCTCTCTACTCTAGTACCTCCTCTGGCACTAGCTCCAACTAACCCTCCTCATCCAAGGGTGGAAACTCCTCTGAAATGCTAACCTGTTGTCCCATGGCCTTTTTAAGGCAAGAGACGTGAAAGACGTTATGAATATTGCTACCTTCCGGTAGCTCTAGCTCGTATTCCACCTCGCCTATCCTCCTGATGACTCTGTATGGCCCATAGAACTTCAACTTCATCTTCTTTGCTCCGCGCCTCTTCAAGTAGGACTGTCTTTAGGGCTGTAATCGCAGAAAAACCAAATCCCCTACCTCAAAACTGCGCTCAACTCTGTGTCGGTCTACATATATCTTCTGTTGGTTCTAAGTTGACTGCAAGTTCTCCCTTACTGATTGAAGAATCCTCTGACTCTCCTCCACCCAGTCCTTGGCCCCCGAGACCTTGTTGTCCCCAAACACAGTCTCCATAAAGGAGGGTGCATCGTATCCATACAATGCCCTGAACGGTGACATCCTGATAGACATATGGTAAGTTGTGTTGTAGCAATACTCACTCATATGTAACCATCTCACCCAAGTGCGTTGTTGCCCCCCCACATAGTTCCTCAGATACCCTTCCACCCATTTGTTGACGATCTCTGTCTGCCCATCTATCTGTGGGTGGTAGCTGGTACTCGTGGCTAGCTTTGTGCCTATCAAACTGAAAAGCTCCTGCCAAAATGTACTGATGAAGCGCCCATCTCTATCACTGACTATCTGCCTGGGTAACCCGTGCAACCAGAATACCTCCCTGAAAAACAACTTTGCTACCTGTATAGCCTTGTAGTCTATGGGTATGGCAAAGAAATGTGCAAATTTGGTCAGTTTGTCGACCACCATGAGAATCTCTCCCTGATCTGCCTATATGTTTTGAAGTAGCCCTGATGACCTATTGTAGGCGAATCATGACATACCTTCAGAATTTTCCCCTTCAGGGTGGATTCTGGAACCAAGTAGATCCGGTCCTTGTAGAAAATGATGTCATCAAGAACCCGATATCTATCATCAATCACCTGTCCGATCATCGAACATCTTGTTGGCCTCCTGGACAAAGGCATCTGCCACGATATTCCTTTTTCCTTGACATACTCAATGTCAAAGTCAAAGGCTTTGATCTTTGAGACCCACTTCTACTGCCTCTCACTGAGGTCTTTCTGGTCAAGGAAATACTTGAGACTGTTAAGATCATTCTTCACTACAAACCTGTTGCCAACCAGATACTGCCTAAATTTGGTTAAGGCATGCATGATCGCTAGCATCTCCTTGTCGTAAATAGGATAGAGTCTTCGAATCGTTGAGCTTTCTGCTCTCAAACACGATGGGGTGTCCCCCTTGCATCAAAACTGCTCCAATCCCCACCCCTGATGTGTCGCACTCTAAGACAAACGGCTATGAGAAGTCTGGAAGGGCTAGAACAGGGCATGTGCTCATAACCTCCTTCATTTTGTCGAATGTTTGTTGTGACTCCTCTATCCAATGAAAAGCATCCTTCTTAGTCAAGTCTGTGAGTGGTGCTTCCAACTGTGAAAAACCCTTGACGAACCGCCTATAGTAACTACATAACCTAAAGAATCCTCTTAGCTCCGTGAGATTCTTGGGCATTGGCCAATCCAAAATGGCCCTGATCTTTTCCTGATGAGCTTGTACTCCCTTCCCACTGATGATATGCCCCAAGTACAGTAGTTCTCTCATGCCAAATTCACATTTGGATTCCTTGGCATATGAAGACCGTGCCTGCATAATACCCAAGACCTCCCCCAAATGTGCTAGATGCTCATCCCATGTCTTGTTGTAGATCAATATGTCGTCAAAGAATACCAGGATGTACTTCCTCAATTGTCCTCTAAAGATATGATTCATGCAAGACTGGAAAGTGGTTGGTGCGTTGGTCAATCCAAACGGCATGACCAAGAACTCAAAGTGTCTGAAATGGCACCAGAACGTTGTCTTCTCAATGTCCTGCTCCCTGATGTTGATCTGATGGTATTCTGAGCGTAGATCAATCTTAGTGAAGAAGACTGCCCCATGTAACTCATCCATCAACTCATCTATGCGTGGAATGGGGTAATGATTCTTGATCGTTTTCTTGTTGAGCGCTCTATAATCGATGCACATCCATAATGTGCCATCCTTCTTCAGTACCAGGACGACTGAAGATGCAAAAGGACTCATGCTGGGCCTGATGTGCCCCATAGCAAGCAATTCTTTGATTGCTTTCTCAATCTCGTCCTTGAATTTCCTGGGGTGCCTGTAGGGTGTTGTAATCACCGGTGTAGCCCCTGCCTCTAACTCAATCATGTGCTCAAAATCCCTGTCGGGCGGTCTCCCTGGTGGTATCGGCCCAAATACTGACTCATACTGACCTAGAAGCTCTCTAATCTGTGGGTGGTAATGCTCCCTACCCTCAGAATCCTTTCACGTGGTGATCAAACACTCTGTTGCGTAAGCCACATCTTCGTGACGAAAGATCCGCTCCATCCTCTTTGTCGATGATGCTCGAGGTGCTCCTGTAGACATGCCCCTCAGCACAAATCGCTATCCACTGGCATCTCTGAAGCTCATGGTCAACGTCTGATAGTTGAACCCAATCTCTCCCAATGAATATAACCACTGTACCCCTAACACGACATCAGTATCTGATAGGTCAACTACATAGAAGGTGTCTGTCAAGGTGTATTTGCCTACATGGAATCCCTCAAACTCCTCTGTGCGTAACCCCCTCCTAGCTACTAAGGACGCATCTATGAAGTTGTGGGTGGCCCCACCATCAACTAAAGTTGTCATGCATTGCCCCTGTATAAGGCCCTTGAGCCTGAGAGTGTTGTACCTGGGTACTCCTGAAAGGGTGGCTATGGTTCCCCCTTTCACCTCTCTACGAGGTTTTGCCTCCTCCTTGGGCTATGCCCTTGCTGGTATCTAAGGTTTCTTCGGCTGCTGCTCTGGCTCATGAGTGGTCTCAGTCTCTGAATCACTATCTGTCTGTGCCTCAATATCCTCATCCTCCTCCTCACTGCTTGATTCCACTTCGATGTAGTGGATCTGTCCCTTTCCCATGCATCTATGCCTTGGGACCAAAGGGTCTCTGCAGGAGAAGCAAAGATTCTTCCTCATCAACTCCCGTCGCGTATCATCATCCAACTTGGGGCTTTCCATTCCATTCCCTTTGAGGATTCTTCTGATCCTTATCGCTCTGTGGTACAAAGGGTTTAGTGAAGGGTTTAGTTTTTGGCACTGAATCCACCAAATCTCTAAAAAGAGAACTTTATAAGAGAACTTTATGTATTTTTTTAGTTTCTTTCAGCCACTTACTTTGACTATTTGGAGAAGAATCTAAGAAGTTCCCTTTGATCTAAATTTAGAGGAATTAGTTCACTTACTTTGACTATTTGGAGAAGAACCTAAGAAGCTCTTTTTGGTCTAAATTTGGAGGAGTTAGTTCTCTCCCATTAGTTCCTTGGAATGTTTATACTCTTTCTAAGCAAAGGAGCAGACTTGGACTATTTGACATGAAGTTCCAAAAGGTTGTTCTATTGTCTAGAAGTAGATTATACAATGTTTTATTGGATATGAGCCATGGAAATTGTTAGTCATATATAAAATCTATGTTGGCAAACACATATATGGGATTAGAGGAACTTTTGTATTTACAATATCATTGTTGCTCTATGAGAATTTGAGACTAATGGATCACTTGTTTTACAAGGAATATGTGAAGCATAGGGAAAAGTTGCCAGTACTCTTTCTTGTATTGGAATAGATGCAAAATGTGATTTGATCTTGTATATCATTCAATTTGGACATAGAATGAATAACCTTCAATTTAGCATAGGTTCCTAGACTCATTCTCTAAAGGTTAGTTAAAAGAGAGATTATTAGGTGGAAAAACCTTTGGAATGAAAACATAGTGTGGAAGAATTGGCATAATCTTTCACATGAATTTAGTTTACTTTGTTCGAATTGTACAACAAATTAGGAATTCAGTACTTAATCCAACCAGATGATTCATATAAGATCAATTTAAACACTCATGATTGGATATATTGGATTTGGAATTATTGAAAGCCTATTTGGAATTACTAGCCAAAATGTCTATATTAGTGTCTTAGTTCTCCCTATTCCTCCTACAATAAATTGAGTAATTAGTGGATCCTTTAAGATGCAGAAGCAAAATGGGTGAATCACCTTCATACAATATGGTCATTTACACTCTTTCAAGATGCAAGTATTTCTATGACTTCTAGTTTATCAAGGCCTACCCTCTAAAGAGTGGTTGTTATAGACCTAGTTAGCAGAACTTGCCTCCATTACAACTAGATTGAAGCCATGCAACATTTATTTTGAAGCTATATATCTACATATGCCAATTGGGAATTCATATGGAGTACATAGATATTTATCTTCTTCAATGAGATCTAAAAGAAAGTTTCCTTGATATTGATATGCGATGAGAATTCCTTTGGACCATTTCAATTTAGAGTGATTGTGCACCGTAATAGAGTTGTAACTCTCTATGTATTGTGGAACCTTTCTTGTGAAGTTGTTTTTAGCAATAATGTTTTCTCTTTTGTTTTTTTTTAATGAGATACCTATTTGAGTTGAAGTTTAAATAAAGTTCAAAAACACTCTCCTACAATATATGTGGTGCCTCTGACACATTAGCACGTGTTATATTGAGGCAAGGTCAAACCTTGTCCTACATTGTTCACTTAGGTGTATTTGTTTGTACATTATATTGTATTTTATTCTTCGTTAATATAAGTAGCATTTGAAATTTCAGAGGTATAGTTTGGTTTCTTGAACCCTTTCATTTAAAATTTCAGATGTATAGTTTGGTTTGTTCAAACCTTTCTGTTAAGACATAACTCTTATCCTATGGGTCTACCAAAGACTATCTACCAATTTCCTCACTCTAAATTCTTAATAGGTGAGAGGGTGTGCACCTATCTAGCAAATTTATCACCCTTATGCTTAATAGGTGAGAGAGTGAGACACTATCTACCAACTTCCTCACTGTAAATGCATAAAAAGAAAAAAAAATATGTAACATTTTTTTAAGGATTGAATGCACAAGTAAAAGTAAACAATGCAAAAGATATAAGTAGCTACAAGTCATTTTTAAAGATATGTATATACTTATTAAAACAAAATATAGGTTATTTAATAAAACAGAAAGATAAGTAAATCGATAATAATGACATTTAACATGAGATTAAAAAATTGTTATTGCTACAAAATTATAAAAATACTATTATTAACATTTATATATTTATTTAAGTTATCATCTAGGATGTATTTACATAAAACTAGATATAATTAAATTAAGTATGAATAATAAAATTTAATTTAAAAAAAAATTAATAACCAATTATTTTTTTATTATATATAATATACATTTATTATATATATCTTTATTATATATGATAAAAATTAAAATTAAAATATAATTAATTTAGATAAAAAAAATATCTAATAATAATTAATAATTATATAAAATAGATACATTATAGATCAATAATGGTCATGAACATGATTAGAAGGAGTATTAATTTTTTACTATATTACATTACTGAGACAACATGTCCATTATGTTTATTATGAAAGAGATTAATAATGTGTCTCATGAAATTAGTAATAAAGGACTGATGATTTATTAATTTATAATAGATTATTATTCAGATAATATATATTAGTAATGAGAATAAAATTATAAAAAATAATATGATTTTTTAAACAATATTTTTAAATCATTTAAAAATAAACTTTAATTATATATTTATTTATTTAGTATTAATATATATAAGAATATTATATAATATTTGTATTAACTAAAATATCTAACATGAATAATATATTTAATATATTATTAAATAAAATATAATTTTTTATTAAAAAATAATTAAAATAATATGAATAATATTAAAAATATATTTAATATATTATTATACAAAATATTTTTTTTTATTAAAAAAATAATTATAATAACATGAATAATATTAAAAAATTTATATAATATATTGTTAAATAATACTTATTTTTCATTAAAAAATAATTTAAAATATTAAAAAAAATTATCATATGAAAAATAATTTTATTAGTATATATTAAATATTTTAATTCAAAAAATAATAGTTAAATCACAACCATAAGATAAAGAGGCTTGCCATTTACATAAGTTTTTAAATATATTATAATTTAGATAGTATAAAATTCATTAAAATATATAAATTAATAAAAATGATAAACCATTTATCTAAAATATAATATAATCTAAAATATAATATAATGAAAAATATAATGTAATAATATTTATATAGGAAATAATGAAAATATATTAATTTTTTAATTGTGTTTTATAATATGATGGAATGACCTGCATGGGTGTAGACCGATTGAGAAGCTTACCAATAATATGTAAAAAGAGGTCTCAAGGTCGATTCTCACCTATCGAGAAGCTTACCAATAATGCCGTTATTACCAATTCCCCTAGTTACCCAAAAAAATAAAAATATGATGGAATGGAGCAAAATTGAATATTTGTTTGAAAAATATAATACAATAATATTTATATAGAAAATAATGAAAATATATTAATTTTTTTTTATTGTGTTTCATAATATGATGGAATGGAGTAAAATTGAATATTTGAAAACAAATTTGATATATTATAATATTTTAATGTTTGATAAGTTTTTATTTTAATATAGTATAATAATTCAATATTTGATATATAATAAAATAAAGTAAAATTTAATATAGTATAATAATTCAATGTTTCAAAATTAAATTAATAAAATATAATTAGATTAAGAAGATTAAAGGATGGACCTATTCCATAATTTATAGATGTTTTATATATTATATTTGATATTTAATTAAGTAATTAGTCACATTTGTTAAAAACATAATTAATTAATAATATTAAAAAATGTAAGAAATTGTTAAAATATTTTAATTTCAAGTATTAAAAGAGTTTCAATAATATATTTTATATCACATTTCTTTTTTTAAGGGAAATTTTACAGAAAACCCTTCCAGTAGTTTTTTATGATCTATGGATAATAAACGAAGTAAATTAAGGGGATCGATAGAGTTTAGTTGATGGCTTACTTGAACTAACCCTTGGGGTTTGTTTATTCCTGCATCACATCTATGGTATGGTCTGTTTTACAATACTTTTAGAAATTGAACTTCTAAATATATACCAACTATAATATAAACTTACTTGTTTTGAAATAACATTTTCAAAATTTCTATCAACAATAGTTTTTATAGAGAGACCAGGAGCCTTACAAATTTGATACTATAGAAACAACATGTTATCAAAATACCATGAGCCAAACCCTCACCTCCCCAACCCAACTTCAAGGGAGAGATCTCATTTCTAGCTAGTTGTTGCTTGAGCTAACCCTTCTTATAAAGACCATTAGTCAAACCCTTACCTCCCCAACTTCAGGGGAGAGATACTACTTATGGCTTATGGTTGCTTGAGTTAACCCTTTGGGTTTATTCTACATCACATCTATGCTCTGTTTTACAATACTTTTAGAAATTGAACTTCTAAATATATGGATAGTAAACAAAGTAAATCAAGGGGATTGATAAATTCTAGTTGATGGCTTACTTGAACTAACCCTTGGGGTTTGTTTATTTTGCATCACATCTATGGTATGGTCTGTTTTACAATACTTTTAGAAATTGAACTTCTAAATATCAAATTTGATACTATAGAAACAAAATGTTATCACAATACCATGAGCCAAACCCTCACCTCCCCAACTTGAAGGGAGAGATCTCATTTCTAGCTAGTTGTTTCTTGAGCTAACCCTTATAAAGACCATTAGTCAAACCCTTACCTCCCCAACTTAAGGGGAGAGATATTACTTCTGTCTTATGGTTGCTTCAGCTAACCCTCGGGACTTATTCTGCATCACATCTATGCTCTATTTTACAACACTTTCAGAAATTGAACTTCTATATAAATACCAACTATAATATACACTTACTTGTTTATAAAGACCATGAGCCTTACAAAAGTGATACGATAGAAACAACATGCTATCACAATATCATGAGTCAAACCCCCACCTCCTCAACTTCAAGGGAGAGATCTCACTTCTGGCTCATGGCTACTTGACATAACACTTATAGAGACCATGAGTCAAACCCTCACCTCCCCAAATTCAGGGGAAAGATCTCACTTCTGACTCATGACTACTTGAGCTAACCCTTGGGGTTTATTCTGCATCACATCTATAATCTGTTTTACAACACTTTTGGAAATTGAACTTCTAGATATATACTAACTATAATATAAATTTGTTTTGAAATGAGATTTGCAAAATTACCACCATCAATAGAGACCACTAGCCTTACAAAAGTGATACTGTAGAAAATCCATGTTATCACAATACTATGTTTTGCATCATATTCACATTCTGTTTTTTTCTGTTTTATAGTACTTTTAGAAATTGAAATTCTATATATACCAACTATAATATAAACAAACTTAGTTTGAAATCAATAGATCTATTATAGAACTCAGGAGTGACACATCTAATTGGACTGTAGAAATGGCCTTTTATAACAACAATATATTTTTCATTACATTTATGTTTTGTTTTTTTGTTTTATAATACTTTTAGAAGTCTTGTTTTAAAATGACTTTTTAAAATTAACAATCATATGTAAGTCTATTTTAAAACCATGACTTTTACAAACTTGACAAGTTTATATGCAATATATATTTTGCATCATATTTCTACTCTGTTTGTCTATTTTATAACAATTTTAGAAATCAAACATCTAAATATATCAACTATAATATAAACTTACTTGTTTTGAAATGACATTCTCAAACTACCATGGTCAACAGGTCCATTATAGAACCCATGAAAATTACAAACGGGACACATCTACCTGGGCTGTAGAAGACTCTGGGACACATCTACCTGGGCTGTTGTGTCCCTGGGCTGTAGAAGACTTCGGGACACATCTACCTGGTCTGTAGAAGACTCCTTTTGTAACTGATAATATATTTTGCATCATATTTCTGCTCTGTTTTTCTATTTTATAATACTTTTAGAAATTGAACTTCTAAATATAACAACTATAGTATAAACTTTGTAAAATAGACTTTTTTTGAAATGATGTTCTCAGAATTACAATTATCAATAAATCTATTGTAAAACTTATGAGCATTATAAACATGATACATCTATGTAAACTGTAAAAAAAGTTTTTTTTTTGTTTTTATAAACATGATACATCTATATAAAATTCTTGTTTTAAAATAAAAAAATTTTAAATTAACAATATCTGTAAGTTTATTATAAAAACCATGAATTTTACAAATTTAACAAGTTTACATGCAACAATATATTTTGCATCATATTTCTACTCTGTTTTTTTGTTTTATAACAATTTTAGAAACCAAATATCTAAATATATCAACTATAATATAAACTTATCTATTCAGAAATGACATTCTCACATATCTATCTGGAAAATAAAAAACTCCTCTTATAACTAATAATATATTTTGCATCATATATTTACTCTGTTTTTTAAGTTTTATAATACTTTTAAAAATTGAAATTCTAAATATAACAACTATAGTATAAACTTTATTAAAATAATGTTCTCAAAATTATAATCATCCATAAATCTATAAATTAATGAACATTATAAACATGATAATTACAATCATCCATAAATCTATAAATTTATGAGCATTATAAACATAATAATTACAATCATCTATAAATTTATGAGCATTATAAACCTAAACATGATAATTGTAAAAAAAAAAATTATAATAATAATATATTTTATAGCACACTTATACTTTGTTGTTTTATTTTTTAACAGTTTAAAATGTAAACTTCTAAGTATACAAATATAATTGTAAAAAAGGTTTTTTATAATAATATATTTTACACACTTTTACTTTGTTGTTTTATTTTATAACAGTTTCAAAAGTAAACTTCTAAGTATACAAATTTTAATATAAACTAACTTATTTTGAAATGATATTTTAAAAATTATCATTCTCAATAACAAATGACATATATAGATATCTAGATGAACTGTAAAAGTGTCTTATGTTTAATAATATATTTTGAATAATATTTTTGTTACATATTTCTGTTATATCTTTTTATATAACATTTCTGAACATAAAAGTTATAAAAATAAACTTATTTTTAAAAATTACACTCAAAATTACCACCATCATTATTAAAGGTATTCTACGAACTATAGCTTTGGATTAACTTTCGGATTTACGAATGGAAGATCATTAGAACTCATGGCTTTAGGATTTACAAGTGGAAGACTAATGCACGAGTGCACAGGTCTATGTTAGAACCCATGACCTTGGGATTTTGTAGTGGAAGATCAATGTACTCGTGGCGAAGGAAGCAGAGTGGAATGAGTGATTAATTAGGTCACTCATGATGAACACTACAATCAGCTTCTTGTCTCTCTTGTTTCATTTCTTCCGTTTCATCAATATTGTTTCCTCTCAAGGTCAGATTAACATTCCACTCATTCATATATATATATGAATGAGTGGAATGTTAATCTGACCTTTATTTATATATATATATATATATATATATATATATATATATATTCAACTTTCTCTTCATTCATGAGTATGACACCTAAATGTACTATATTTTCCCCCTATTGGTTAAAACTCAATTCTAGCATGAACAGGAAGGAGGTTTATCATCAATACGTTCCTTTTACGAACGCAAATGAAAAAGATCTAGTTAAATGGGCAGCATCTGGGCAAAACGAAAAAAAAAAAGATAAGGAACTGGATACTCAATCGGGAGAAAGATAGCAGGAAATGAAGACGGTGTATTGAAAAATATGTTCTTTTAGCTTCTTAAATTGCGAGCTGCTCTGCCAGGAGTTTAATTTCTTTTTGTCTTGCCTGGAGTTTCATTTCTTATTCTTCTTTCACCGCTGCTCCTTGTCATTGTAAAATACTGGAGAAACTCATGCAGAGAGGAGGCTGCCGGTGGACGTTGTAACTTGGAATATACTGCATAGGAGAAATTCGCTACGATATACGAATTCATAAGGCCTTCCAACGCTACGTTGTACTAGGATACCAAGAAGACAAGCATTGCTACTTCACTCTTTCGTACCACCCAAAGGCTTCCTCGGCAGCACCGCAGTATAGTTTTACATTCATCGAGTTTTCTTTGCTCCCAGCAGAATTTGTTCCAAGAATGTATCGTAAAATGAGAAACCTGTTATTTTAACAGCTTCAATAACTAGTTACATTAATTTTCTTCGTGAAAACTAGGTTTATGTTCTGTAGTCCAATCCAATTTATAGTACCGACATTGTAGAGTTGTTAAATTTAAATATAGCCTTTTATAAAACTAATAACAATTGGAGAGAAGTTGTTAAATTTAAATATAGCTGTTTATAAAACCAATAACAATTGGACTACAAACACTGTCCGACCATTACGTCATAAACATTAGGGCTTCAGAGGAGGAGGCGGTTACAGAAGTAAAGTGAAATAGAGCGTATGTATGACCCGTACGAAGCACGTGACGACGCAGAGATCATGAAAACTATGAAGTAGTGGAAAAGGAAATGAAATGGATTCATAGCCTCCCCACCGCCTCCAATCAGTTGTAACCTCGGAGAGTACGAATGGCGCAGTAAACTATGACAGCGCAACACCAGGCAGATGGACCACTCTGCCTGACAGCCTTTTTTATTTGGCGTTCGGATGTTACGACTCGATCGCAAACAGTACAGCTAGGCTCTCATTGAGCTGGCCAAGATTAAATTTTCGCTTAATAAGGGTACTTCCTCCCTTAATGACCTTTGCTTTGTTCAATTAACCTTATGTCAAACGCAAGAGCGGAGTACGCGTTCAAATCTTGAAGGAAATGCAATCGAATCTTGAGGAGATTGGGGAAAAAAACAGCATGCGACTGCCAAATAAGGTTTCACGGTTTTGTATTTTAGGTTTTGAGAAGGAGACGCTTAAAGGAATGATCTATCTCTCTATGTGGCGTATTTACAAGTAAATCTAATTGAAGCTCAAGCGTAAATGAGTACAAGGACGAGTCCAGAAAATACATTTCAAGGTCACAATTGAAAAATGACTGACGCATTTATATATCTATCTAATCTGTTAACAGTTCAAAGAAAGGAAAAATACCTGGAACTGGCAAACTCGTAAAGCTTTCCTCTGGTGGAGAAAATTATTAGCGCCACTTCTGCATCGCACAGCACCGAGAGCTCGTACGCCTTCTTCAGCAGTCCGTTCCTGCGCTTCGAAAACGTGACTTGTCGATTTATTTTGTTCTCTATTCGCCTCAGCTGGACTCGACCCCGCCCCATTGCCAGATCCCTCTTCTGCTTCAGCTGCTGCTATTCTCTGGTTATTATTAAGATTTATTGTCTTCTTCCTGCTGTTCCTGTTCCTCCTCCTCCTCCTTCTCCCAGGGTCAGGGAGTCGAATCTAATCTACCTCAATGACACGCACATTATAAGAGTAGGTGGTTTTATGTGGACCAGAAAGAAAGCAAGAAAAGGAAACCTAGAGAGAGAACGTGCATATATCATCAGCATAATTTTATATAAATAAATAAATTTGTGTATATATTTCCGAGAGTTACCCGCCTAAGAGCGCTTTACGCCGCGTTGAGTTTTCCGCTGGGTAATTAATTTGTTAAACATTATATATATATATATATATGGGTGATTTTTGGCGTGGTATTGCGTTGCTTGAACTTTGAAGTGGGCCTGGCCGGCCTTGGAACATTTAAGAATAAAAAACACGCGTCGATCGGCGTACTCATTGAGTCAACGTTGAACATACTTTGTTTCGTACCTTTTCCATTCCATATAAAGTAAACCAAGCCGACTACAGTTTACCCTTTTACAACTGGTGTACTAATGTTGCCATTGTCCACATCATGTGGGGCCCCATGCCCATCCATCATCATCACGCTGTTATGTTTGTGATTGATGAGCGCCACATGCCCATCCATCAATGTTATTGATGAACATGAACCAAATGATTCCATCGATGCTCATGCGGGACGGGCTTGATTTGACTTCCAATTTGGACGGACGAAATTTCGCCACCTTTCGCCTCCGTCCGTAATAAATAAATATATTATTATATATATATATACACGTTGTCTGAGTTTATAAATACTCTCTTGTTTTTACTTTCAACTCGACTCCGTTTAGAATCCTAGAAAGATTTTTTGGTTTAGTTTACGTTACAAACCAACGAACTAAAAAGGCAATGGAAATGCCACCATCCATGAAGTATAATAATAATAAAGGATTTAGAGGATTTGAAATCATTGGCGTCTAAATGAATAAATTAGAATTCAGTTCATGTACAATGGTCCTACTTAGCCGGGGACCAACTGTTCAGTTCATGTACAATGGTCCTACTTCGCCGGGGACCAACTGCCAAAGCAAAGTAGTGCCCACAACATAATCAATAATATGGCAAGTGATTCAACTTAAATGACCCTATTCTTACACTAAGTTTACGAGGCAAAAACACGCACACCATGTGAATATTCTATTCTTACACTAAGTTTACGAGGCGCACCGTGTATGTGAAAATATATTATATTCCATTTGGCGTTACCAACATTCAAGAAGTGGGAACACACCTTCAATAATCATGCTAATTAAAAGATGTTAGAGGTGAGGGAACATTGAAGGGTAGAAGATGATTGAATAAGTTGGAGCAAACATATGGCGAGGAGAGCACGAAATATACGTGAAATTATGCATGGGACTCAACATGGAGTCATTGATTTTGGAATCCCACGTTCCTGAACCATAAAGGTTGTCGACCTATTTACCAACCCAACTCTGCTGGCCCTTGGCCCTTCTGCTCTACTTCTCATCTCATCATGCTCCGGGAGTCTCTATCCATTTTATGTCAATTCTTCTTTTTTCTAAAATCAAAACTGCTCTATTCATTATAGATTCCTATAGTCTCCTTTGTAACTTTATTAATCTGACATTGATGAAGGTTGAGGGATGATTGAATCGAAAGTAGGGACAACGGTTTCACCACAGGCATGGAAGAAACGTAATGCTCCAACGACTTCTAAGACTATAAACGCAAGTCCACAACTAATCAAATTCGAACGTTTTCTTCTCCACCATGAACAAAGGAAGCCATGCACAATAGGAAAGAACACTCACGTGAAAGAATTATCCACGTGTCATATAATCACATAATTCCCTGCAAAGTTCTTATCAAAATTTCTAAGAAGTGGATATTTTTGCACTCAGAAAAATATACTACATTCCTTTCAATGTTGATACGAAGATCGCTAACAGGGATTGTTGATACTACTAAACCTGCAAAGGGAACATATTGTAGCAAGCAAGGTTCCACCCACAAAATGTTGATATGCAAGAGTTTCCACGTGTTAAGTGTCTATATATAATGGATTAAAACCGTTTATACCACTGAAGATATCCTACTATCACTACAACCTCCTCTCTATACTGGGTAACTAGGGAGTGATGTGAATGGTGCACTTATACTAGGTTATGAAATAATTAAGCCTCACTATCTAAAATATCTCTTATCCCCGTGACTCCTTGCTTATGGAATAGGGAAATGATGAATATGGAAATGATAATAATCCTTTCATGAAGTAAGAAGAATGATCCCTATCCACTTCCGTTTTCCATTCACATTTCGCCAACCATTTTACCTACAAATCTTAACTCTCCACCTTATTACCTCAAATATTCCTTTGAAAAGCTTACCGTATACAATATTATTCATATTACACATTACTACGGAATGTAAATTAAAAATATACCTAAACATGTTACGCGTAACTAATATACACTTACTAGTAACTTTGACATATACTTATGAGTTCGTCATAGCCTTTTTGAGGCATTTACGCAAGAATGAAATATATATAGTATTTTAATATTATGTGTAAAATAAGTATAATACATATATTAGTCTGTTTTGCCTTTCCATATTGAAGTAGTAGGGCAAGGAAGATTTCCATTGGAAAAATAGATAAATAAGTTTTTTCATGAGGTTATATATATATTTTGCAAAAAGGGTTATTAGTTGTATGCCACCGGAGTGGATCTTGTATGGGGTGGAAGGGTATTAGTTGTATGTTGTAGGAGTGGATCTTGTATGGGGTGGTTTGCTTTCACACCCAATGACATAGATAAGAAATAGATAAGAAAAAGGGGAAGAAGATATGCTTCCAAGTCCACCACATATTGCAAAGAGTATCTTTGCCATGAGAGTGGATCTAGGATGGGGTGGAGGAGCTTAGAAAATGGGTCCTCATGGGACATTTTGGCAAAAAGAAAATGACATTAGGACAAATGGTTTCACAGATTAGGAAAATGTAGAGTGGGGTTGTTGCTCGTAACATTTAGATGTGGTCTTTCAATTCAAGGTGAGGAATCCTTAAAATTGTATGTGGAGGGATGGAGAAAAGTGTGACAATGGATCAAGGGCTAGGGTGCTCAACATCATCAACACTTCAATAATTAGTTAAAGTTTTGGTGAAGAGTGATTATAAGGAAACAATCTCATTGAGTTCATATCCAATACTTATTTATAATAAGGTGTCATAGGAGCTCCTATAGCTTCTGATAAAGCACAAATGAGTTTTATCCAGGGTTATAGCGATCAAATCTCAAGCAATGGTAGAAAGTATGTAGGCGATTCTACTTTGTGTATTCTGAAGTTGGCTTCATAGACAAGAGTTGATACCAATCTAGATATTGGGAGGATGCTTAGCACAAGGACTCCATTTGTTAATATGGTTTTGAAGAAGAATTCATGTGAGGCTCTTAATGTATCATTGCATATGAGCATGCTAGTTCTAATTAATGAGGAGTTCCATTAGGATTTGCATATCAAAAGGATCAAATCTAGGGATCTTGGATTGCAATATTTCAAAGTTATCATAGATGATTTAATTTTATAAGGGGAAAATGTTGGGTAATTGACGAAGATATATGATTCAAGGAGTGGACTCTCATGTGGAGGATAATATGGGTGATCTTTCCCAATCAATCATGAAAATATGTTCATTTTAGGAAATTTTAGAATCATATGTGAGCTATGATCAGGTGAATATTGTTTTGTTTTCTTCCTTATGGTTTCTTCAACATCTTTAATTCCCATCTAGAGTGGGAGTATGGTAGCTTGGATCATTCTTTGTTCATATTGACTCC
Organism: Picea engelmannii; assembly: GCA_009831015.1. Classification (NCBI taxonomy): domain Eukaryota; kingdom Viridiplantae; phylum Streptophyta; class Pinopsida; order Pinales; family Pinaceae; genus Picea; species Picea engelmannii. The sequence continues at coordinate 2,025,721 of ML776825.1, forward strand.
ATTGTGTGCTTATTGAGATGGTTTGGGAACATAAATGTAAGAGGTAACAAGAGCTGGTATATTCCTTTGGATCTATATCTACCTAGATCCCACATTAGGAGATCTATGCATACTAGACAATGGTGCATGGTTTCATGGCTGAGTTTTTTCTTCATATTTCTCCTTTCCAACTTGGAAAGATAATCAAATTATTTTGAATTTTGGGGGGATTTGTTCTCCCTTACGTATTCATGTATTGTAATGGAGAAATAGAGGCTCTGTTAGATTGAAATTATGGCTTGTTGAGGTATTAATATGTTCCTAGGGTCCAAAGATAGATTGTTAAAAAAAATGAAAACGTTTCCATACAAACTTCTTATGATATCTAGGGGTATATAGTCTAGTTGACCTTAGCTTATGTTGTTTTATACTTTATAGGTCCTCTTGTCATTTTAGAGCTTTTCATGCATTGTAGTAAAAATGTTTTTTGATTAATATGAAAAAATTATAGCTTTCGTATATCAAGGAGAAAAAATAAAGTTACATTCAGTAAGTGATTTGGGGCACATGAAAAGGATGTCATACCCTGACAAACCCTTGTTATATGCAACCTAAAAACTTTAAGGATAACATATGACTCTATAGATAATAACCTAACCTTTTCATGCATTGATCATTGTAAAAAGGATTTAATAATGTTTAGAAAATACTTGTTTTTGTTAATATAAGGTCTCTCATAACAACTTTAACAAACCATAGATCCAACTATAAAACATATAAACAAAATAATCCTATGATCACTGACAATATAAAATATAGTGCTCATTCTAGCATGGATTTGGGAGTAATGAGACGGGTACCATCATCCCTGTGTTCAATTACTTCTAGTCTTCCAACTTGAAAAATAAGAGCTTGTTTGGAGAGACCATCACATTAAGTTCCCTAAAAACATGTTTGGAAGTAATACAACTAAATCCTCCCACCAAAGAGAGAGTTTGATCAAGTACTAGTCGAAGAACAATATTCTACATCCTGATTTTTCCCATTACTCGATCAATCACCAAAATGGAGTCTCTAAAAAAATAAAAATCAATTATCCCTTGTTCTACAACAATTTTAAGCAAGGTTGTTAGTGCTTGTAGGTCAACCTAGTTGTTTGTACCTCTTCTTAATGTGTGTGTGTGTGTGTGTGTGTGTGTGTGTGTGTGTGTGTGTGTGTGTTAACAACATTTTTTTCCAAGGAAAACCTCACAAAGAAACCTAAGGGATGGTTCCCCACATTTTTTCACTACAAGGAAAACACAACTTAATGGAGATTTTGCAAAACTTTCAATCTTACAAGATTGGGAAAAATTATCAAACAAATCTCCAATAAAACTTCCACTATTGATAGTGGAGGTTTTGACAAATATTCACTATAGCTAAGCATTATGGGTAGTTGAAGGTCTTAACATAGGTCCTTTTCAGTGTTCCTAAACCAATAAGCTACATCGATGTGAATATACTTAATATGCAAGTTAGTACATATTATATACTTGAAAGCATCAATGAATATTATATATTTTAGAAGCATCGATGCATATTATATACTTTCAAAACACCACTGCTCATTAGATATTTTGAAAGCATCGATGTGTATTGTATTTTTTAAAGCACTGTGCATATTATATATGATTAAGCACTAGTTCATATTGTATATGATTGAGCACCATTGAGAATGTATCCATGTGCATGGTGAAGTCCTGGTAATGATGACGATAATAGTAATGACAATGGTAACATTATCATGAATATACTTAATATGCACTAGTACATATTATATACTTGAAAGCATCAATGAATATTATATATTTTAGAAGGATCGATGCATATTATATACTTTCAAAACACAACTATTCATTAGATATTTTGAAAGTATCGATGTGTATTATATTTTTTAAAGCACTAGTGCATATTATATATATGATTAAGCACTAGTTCATATTATATATGAATGAGCACCATTGAGAATATATCCATATGCATGGTGAAGCCTTGGTAATGATGATGATAGTAGTAATGACAATGGTAACATTATAATATAAGGGATTGGTGCTACTATTTTAGTTAGTTGTGCAGGTGCTCTTATTACAATTATTAGCATTGGTGAATTTTTACATGTATATTACATCGATGCATAACAATGATTGAAACACATTGGTGCGTAAATAAGCATCAAAGGCACCGATATGTTCAAATAAATATAATGCATCAATATATTTTAGTGCTGAAAAATTTCATGTTCTAGGTATGTAAATAGAATGTCTTTATATATATATATATATATATATATATAATTTCAATTAATCATAAAAAAGATTTATAATAATATTGATGTTTATGTTTTCATTAATGTGTTTTGGTAATAATAATAATAATAATCTAATTTTAAGGTCACGACCAAGCTAGACACCAAATTGGTGTATGAGAACCCCTTGTTTTTGGGACAAGTGACCCCCTCCGTGTAACAATTTGTCTGTTAAATTCTATGGAGGTGTACATATCCTACCCCCCTCTAGATTTGAACCTGTGACCTCCAAGGAGGAAACTCATGTTCTTAACCATTAGGCCCACTCAACATTAATATATTGTTATGTTTAAACAAATATAACAATTGATTGAACACCTTTATTCATTATTAAAATGTAAATTGTCCATATATTTAGTTTGTAATGTAAGATTTTATAATGTTGAACAATGTAATAGAATAAAAAACCCATTTTATTATATACAAATAAGGAACCCTTCACCATATGAATGAAACAACATAAAGGTCCACGATAATCAAAATGTCAATACATAATTGTGACAATTCGGTAACCCATCATATTTGTTATTGTTATAATATTTTACTAAGAAAAAGAGATTAAGAATAGTTGTGTAAGAGTGACATAGTAAGGTATCAAAGAGAGGTTCAGTATGCGAGGACCATCGAACCACGATTAATTTCTCATAGTGTTATATTTTTTTTAATGAACAAAAGTATAACTAAATAAACTTTGGATTTTCTTCTTATGATGGATAATTATGGATAGAAGAGGAAGGAGAGGTAGGATTGTTAGAGGTCAAGATATGCATCCTCCACCACAACCTATGCATATGGACTCTCCATCCAGGGGATAAGAACATTGTTAGCACATAGGATTGCAAGGGTCAAAAAATCACTTTGGTTTTGTTTTTTGAATCATTGGGTTTTACAAGTCCTAAGTTTTTGGATCTCTTGTTATGGTCATAACTTAAAGTTTGATTTGAATAAGCTAAAGTTTGGTTCAACCTTAGTTTAAGAGTCTTGAAGCAATGTAATTAGACATCATGACAAGGTAAATAAAGTCCCTATGAGTCACACCTCCAGCTTGTACACAAGTTTCTTCTTGTCACCATCCATCCGTTTGAATGTCAAATCAGAGTAAGGTGTATGTGCTTCCAACTCACTAGGAGAGTTCACAATGTACTCTAAGTACCTCATGCATTCATTTATCATCCTTGCAATTAAAGGATCACATCAAAGAGGATTTTATTGTTTTCAGAGCCTACATTTAACCACTTCTTCAAGGATTATTTCATAAGATCTACTAGCAATTTCTTCGAAGTGTGCAAACTCTATTTGAACTTGGTGCTGCAAGTTGGCGCTGCCAACTAGCACTGTGAACTAGCTGAAGAGGAGAGTTGGAGCTTGGATAACTTACAAACATATCAGTTCAAATTCATAGATATCAACATCAATCTCGGGTTTACCAGGAACTCCTCGAGGGTCTACATGTTGTTTAGAGGTTGAGAGAGGGTTTTATGTTGGTTTATCTATCGGCGCTGCGAATTTTCCTAATCTGGCACTACGAACATGGCATTGTGAACCCTATGTTCCAACATTGTTGCAACCTTCATCCTCTACATATTTAAAAGCTCAGTTTTAAGAGCATGGATCTGCACCCCTATCTAATTTAAATGTATGGTTTGTCATCTGCTAAAGCAAGCTTAAGTTTCACACATCATCAATTCTACTAACTGATATTTATACTAATAAAAAACCTTGTTTTACCAGAAGATTCACATTTGTCTCCCTTTTATTATAACTCTCAGTTGTTGTTTCTTATTCCTGCTTTTGAAAGAGTGTCTTGTCTCATACCTCAATGTGTATACAGTCACATATATAAAATATTTGGATAAAGTCAACCTTTTGAAAACATTTCAATCATTCAAACCCAAATTACCTGTTTCATGCATTTTACAACATTTTTTGGTGATGGCTATGTTTTGTAAGCCATGATTATCAATTTGGGTGTTTTCCTTTAATCAAGATTATTAAAATGATGAAGTTTACATAATTTTTGGACCCCTAATACAGTTTTGGGATGTAAAGATTTGGAAAAAGTGAAACATGCTACTACAGGAAAGTTCATAGCACCGACGTTGCGAACTCATAATTATGACAGTTTGTAAGCATTAGCACACAACATAGGATTGTTTTGATCATAACTTTTGAATGCCAATCTGGGTTCCTATGAAATTGGGTGTGGAGGCAACACATGATGTTTTTGACGTGATGACAAAAACTCAGCCCGACCCAGTTCGTATTTTGGGAGAAAATACAAAATCATCACCTACAGGAAAATTCACAGTGCATGTTATCAAAGGCATTGCAAACTCTAACAGTCTGACAAATTGGAGCTATGGGAAGGCTGCCAACTGTCAGGGAAGGTTAGAATGGTATCCTAAGAGTTAGTTGGACACAAGGGACATGTGTTCCATCTCCATATCAAGCAGCATGACATGTTTCAAAAGGCATTTATCTCAATAGATAAGATCCCAAAAAATAAGAATTTTATAGGTTTTTGTTGGAATCTTTTGTAACAAGACTCCTAAATGGAGGAGGATCCTATGTAGCTCCTTGGTTTCAACCTCCTTAGGGTAGATATAGATCATTCACTATATATGAAGTGGACTTTGATAAGGAAAGGGTTGGAGTGATAGGAAAATCGTTTTTACTATTTTGTAAACTCTCAGACTCTATATATATAGATGGAGGATTCTTGTGTAGTCAAAGATTAGCTTGTGCTCCTTTATTTGTACATTCTATTTGTCTTCATTCTCTAATGGAATATTGATTGATAAAGGATTTATAAACAACTTTGTCAACATAGTTATGCAGTGGATGATTTACTGTGTATTTTGTGAAGCATTTCTTCTTGGAGCAAATCTTTATTTCTTGATTAGAAGGATCCTAATTAATGAAATTTCAACCATATGAATATTTCAATCAAGCCTGTTGTGAAATTGATTGTTCATCTTGATGTTTTTCTGCATTTTCTTCTATTCATCGTTTCAAAATATGTGTTGGTTGGAGATTATGATAGCCCTTTTTGTTGGAATATAGTCTTTGGAATTCTGTGCATTTAGATCAGACTTTGAACCTTATCAGTTTGATCCATTTTTTAATATAATCACTCATCCAACTCTAAACATTTTGATGGGTACTGGGCTTACACTTACAATATTCTAAGTGTGACTCTCAGTGCTAACAAACATGATCAAGAACATGAACATGTGTCTATAGGAGAGGTAATCAACATGATGCACTCATTTTAGAGGTTGTCTAACACATTAATAAACAAACTAGAGAGAGAGGAGGGAGGTGTATCAATTCATGCTCATGGGGTCTCCACTTAGTGAACCTGTGACATAACACGTATGTTCATGGGATATTAAAGAATACCTCTAATTTCACTACATATTGATAAATACCTCCCATAATCCTTTTGTTGAACCCCACTTTCAATGCATATTTCCAATTAAAAATAACTCTTGTTTTTACTAGATACCCCTTTTTGTACTCCCTAATACCTATAAACTCCCCAGTACCATGCATCCCACCCCACCCCTCACTCTATAACCTACAATATATTGAATCTATTTTTCACAATATAAAAACCCCCTTTATGAATGAATGTGATAAGATATTGGTCAAACAGGTGAATTCCCCATGCTCATACTAAAGGATCACAAAATCCTACCAACAATCATATGCATAGATAACTGGAGAAGGTAAAAATTTCAGATTTTGGGGGAACTACAGATAGACATGCGAATGAGACCTGGTTAGAAAATATGGCCATGTACTTTTCTTTGAGGGATTCCACTTCCAAACTCAAAGTACATATGTGAGTTTCCAATTGAAAGGAAGTTCCTTATTATGGTGGAGGACTCTACTACCACAATTAGGAACGGATATATCCGAGGTTTCATGGGAGTGATTTGAGAAGCATTTTAGAGAACACTACATTTTTGAAGAATTCATTGAGAGGAATTAAATGAATTCAATTCACTAAAACAAGAAAACATATATGTGCTTGAGTATGAGGCATGGAATATGGAACTATTAAGATACACTCCACATATGAATACTGAGAAGTTGTGAGTCAAAAAGTTTGTTTATTGGATAAACAATAATATTAGAGATAAGGTGAGGATATTACTGGTTTGTACCTTACATGAGGTATTTCAAAGGGATATCATAGTTGAGGAGGAGATTAGGAGTTATGGTCTAGTATACAAGGACTAGCACCATTTCCAGTTGGTATAGCAAGGACTATGACAATACATAGATATATTTAGAGGGAACCTGTTACAAGTACATAAAGACGATCAATAGGGAACAAAATATCACCATACCGACCATTGTTACAAAAAACCGATAGATGCATCAAACTCGACATACATAACAAAGCAGTGGACTTATCGTTTTCCAATCAAGTAGCAGGAGTCAACCTCCTAAGAGGGGGTGTTGTACATGTGGAGGACCACATTTCTAGATATATTATCCTAGAGCACAAAGTAGAGCCAACCGAGAATAGATTTAGATGACATATGGTGATATGGGAAAGGCCTATAAGATTCATTCAATGTTGAATAACCACCATGCTAAACATTAGTCGACGGTGTTAAAGACTTTAGGTAACATTGACGATCTTAGTTTTTCAATATTAATATATCCAGGAGAGAATGAAAGATTTATCTCTCATGCTGCACTGTCTAGATTAAAAATAGAAGTAATATCTATCAAAAATATTTTAGCATAAAGGGGCTTCCGTAGTGAAAGATATTAGATATTATTTTTGGGATTAACTGTGTAGTGTAAGTCATTAATATATGACCCATATCCATGAGTATTAGTCGCAACTGACCAAGAATTCTCATGATTTGGATAGTCCACTTAACACTCATTGCATCAGGTGATGCTCACAAGGGTGAAAAAATGGGATTGAAACCAACGAAATGAATCACATAGCATCAATCATCACTTCAAGGGCTTGCATCCGGTAACCAGGACTTCCCAGGTGGTCACCCATCCCAAGACGCCTCTAGCTCAACCGCGCTTAACTGTGGAGTTTTCCCCACAATCAAGCCCGCTTGGCTTTCTACCCCATTTGCAAAACCTTAGCAAGTATTGTGCCTTATGAACTACCCAGTTAGAGCTCCCTTCACTCTTATTATTTAAGCATAGAGGGGCTTCCGCAATGCAAGATATTAGATATTGTTTTTTGGATTAACTACGTAGTGTAAGTCATTAATCTATGACCCATATCCATGAGTATTAGTCACAACTGACCAATAATTCTCATGATTTGAATAGTCCACTTAACACTCATTACATCAGGTGATGCTCACAAGGGTGAAGAAATGGGATTGAAACCAACGAAATGAATCTCATAGCATCAATCATCATTTCCAGGGCTAAGCGGATTATAATCGCATAGCCCCTCTATGATGATTGATGCTATGTGATTCATTTCGTTGGTTTCTATCCCATTTCTTCACCCCTGTGAGCATCACCTGATGCAATGAGTTCTAAGTGGACTATTCAAATCATGAGAATTATTGGTCAGATGTGACTAATACTCATGGATATGGGTCATAGATTAATGACTTACACTATGCAGTTAATCCCAAAAATAATATCTAATATCTTGCACTGTGGAAGCCTCTCTATGCTTAAATAATAAGAGTGAAGGGAGCTCTAACTGGGTAGTTCATAAGGCACAATACTTGCTAAGGTTTTGCAAATGGGGTAACAAGCTAAGCGAGCTTGATTGTGGGGAAAACTCCACAGTTAAGCGCGCTTGAGCCAGAGGCGTCTTGGGATGGGTGACCACCTAGGAAGTCCTAGTTACCAGGTGTAAGCCCTGGAAGTGATGATTGATGCTATGCGATTCATTTCGTTGGTTTCAATCCCATTTCTTCACGCCTATGAGCATCACCTGATGTAATGAGTGCTAAGTGGACTATTCAAATCATGAGAATTATTGGTCAGTTGCGACTAATACTCATGGATATGGGTCATAGATTAATGACTTACACTACACAGTTAATCCAAAAAATAATATCTAATATCTTGCACTGCGAAAGCCCCTCTATGCTTAAATAACAAGAGTGAAGGGAGCTCTAACTGGGTAGTTCATAAGGCAGAATACTTCCTAAGGTTTTGCAAATGGGGTAGCAAGCTAAGTGGGCTTGATTGTGGGGAAAACTCCACAGTTAAGCGCGCTTGAGCCAGAGGCGTCTTGGGATGGGTGACCACCTGGGAAGTCCTAGTTACTGAGTGCAAGCCCTGGAAGTGATGATTGATGCTATGTGATTCATTTCATTGGTTTCAATCCCATTTCTTCACCCCTGTGAGAATCACTTGATGCAATGAGTGCTAAGTGGACTATTCAAATCATGAGAATTATTGGTTAGTTGCGACTAATACTCATGGATATATATGGGTCATAGATTGACCTAGATGTGTATGTAGCTCAAGTATCTTTATATGTAACAATTTTGTGATATTATGATATATTTGTAGGAATGGATTGGTTAGAGAACCATGAAGTAGTGCTAGAGTGTAAGAATAAGAGGCTTTACTTTGTAGATAATGCAAGTGAGAAAAGAACCTTAGTTGGGAAGAATAGAGGAGTGCCACTAAGGTTCGTATTAGCATTATAACTAAAGAGGAGTATGAGAAAAGGATGCAAGCTATATGATGTAATATCTATGAATGAGAAGAAGGACTCAATGAATCTAGAACAATACTCAGTATTGTTATATTTTAGAGATGCATTTCTAGAGAAATTGCCTATACTACAACCTAAACATGAATTAGAGTTCGTGATTGAAATTAAAATCAACATGAAACCTATTTCAAGGGCTTTGTATCACATGATGACATTGGAATTACAATAATTACAAATGCAATTACAACAAATTTAGGATTTAGGATTTATACGACCAAGTGTATCGTCGTGAGGAGAATTGCCGATTTTGTAAAGAAGAAATATATATCATGTTCATTTTATAGTGATTATCGATATTTAAACGAAGGAACAATAAATAATCAATATCCCTGCCCAAGAATTGATTACTTATTTGATCATATGAAGGGAGCGGTAATATTTTTTAAAATAGATCTAAGATTAGGACATCATCAATTGAGAATAAAGGAGGAGGATATTCCTAAAACTACTTTCAAGACAAGATTTGGATATTATGAGTTTGTAGTGCTATATTTTGCATTAACAAATGCACCATGAGTTTTTATGAGTTTAATGAATGGAGTATTTCAAGAATATCTTAATAAATATGTACAAATATTTTTGGATGAGATGTTGATATATGGATGTATGTCAAAAGAGTATGAAGAGAATTTACAATAGGTTTTAAAATTCCTAAGAGAAAACAAGTTATATGGAAAGTTATCTAATTGCTCATTTTACGAATATGAGATTCATTATTTAGGAAATATCATCCCGGGAGAAGGAATTGTTGTAGATGCAAAAAACATAGAGGTAATCATGGGATGGTGGTGCCCACTAACATTCATGAAATATTTATTTTCATGGGATTGGTTTGTTACTATCGAAGGTTTGTAGAAGGATTTTCAAAGGTCGCAAATCCTATCACGAAACTTTAGAAGAAAAATGAGAAATTCATATGGACATAACAATGTGAAGAAATATTTTAGAAATTGAAAGAATTGTTGATGATGACTCCTATCTTGAAAGTACTAGATATGGATCAATATTTTCTAGTATGTATGGATTCATCAAACGAAGGATTGGGAAGAGTACTAATGTAGACAGGTAGAGTAATAGCCTATGCTTCAAGGAAAATTTGACCCCACGAAAAAAAATATGTGACGCTTGAGTTGGAACATGCGACGATAATACACACATTCAGAATATGGAGACATTATCTAGCTGAAAGAAAGTTTGAGTTAAATATACATCATCGTGGATTACAACATATGTTTACTTAGAGAAATTTGAATGTTATACAAAGAATATGGTTAGAGCTATTGAGCGATTATGATTTCAAAATATTATACATTAAAGGAGTGATGGACAGAGTGGCAGATGATTTAAGTCGTAGACCATGTATTTTCTCAATTTTACCGTTAAAGATGAATCTAAGAGAAAAGATTTTGAAATTGCAATTAGAAGATGAATGGTACACGAAAGTTAAATTAAAGTTAGAAAACAAAGTAATGATAATTCTAAAGTATGAAGGATATACATTGGATGATGATGGTTTACTACGATTTTATGGAAGGATATACATACCATTAAACTATGAAATCTATAATTTTATATTAAGATAAGCTCATAGAGCTATGCATATGGATCATCTAGGAGTTTAAACAATGAATGAAGACCTCAAACCATTATTCTTTTGGAAATTAATGAAGAAGGACACAATTGATTTTGTATGAGATGTCTTGAGTGTCAGAAAGTTAAGGATGAACATCGACATCTGGTGAGATTGTTGCAGCCACATGTGATACCAGAATCAAAATGGGAAGTGATTTTGATGGAATTCATAGTTGTATTACCGATAACAATGAGGAGACATGACTCGATATTTTTTCTGGTAGACACACTAACCAAGTGGGCACATTTTATTCTAATGAAGACTACTTATCAAGCACTAAAGATTGTGAGGTTCTTTATTAATGAGATGGTAAGGTTACATGGAATTCTGAAAAATACAATTTCCAATAGAGGATAAGTATTTACATGAAGGTTTTGGATGAGTTTTCAAGAAGAACCACAAACAAAACTTAACTTTAGTACAACATATCACCCAAAAGTTGACAGATAGACTGAAAGAACAAATCATATACTATATAAGAAATATTACAAATGTATGTCATGGACCAAGTAAAGCATTGGGAAGAATATTTACCACTTGACAAATTTACATATAATAAAATCTACCAAAGTTCAATAAAGATGGCACAATTCAATTTTTTTGCACAAAAGATCATGTAGAACACCTCTTAGTTTTGATAGATTAGAGGATAGAGTTTTGTTTGGAACATAAGTAATTCAAGAAATGGAAGAATAGATTAAGACAATTAAAGGAAGCAAAAGATAAGCATAAGTGTCATGTGAATGTGCATAGAGTTGATCGAAATTATGAAGTTGGTGAATTTAGCGAGAAGGTATTCTTGCGGCTAAGGTCGCAAAAGAGTCCAATTAAGTTTGGTAAAGGAGAAAAATTGTATCCATGTTATGTAGCACCTTTTGAAATTTTAGAAATAAAAGGATTGGTTGCATATTGTCTTGCATTGCCTGCATCATTAGAACATGCACATGATGTTTTTCATGTTTCAGTATTACGTTATTATATTTCTAACCCTTCACTTAAGTTATCTATAGATGTTAGATGTTAGATGGTAGATGGGGGTGGGGGGGCGCTTGATGTTTGAACCAATATGCATTTTGGACCAATGCACTCGAAAAAATTGGTGTCATTCAATGGACCTGGCAAAGGTCCAGTGGAATAGTCTCAATTCCACTACTTGGGAAGTCATAATTGAGATGCACCAACAATTTCTATACCTATTTTAGAACTTTGAGAGAAATTTTATTTTATGAGGGGGTGTATGTAGTGCCCCATTTTATCTCACTGTTATGACAGACTAGACTTATTATTTGAGGGAATTTGTTTACAAATGACCTGGTTATTTGATTGATTGTGGTGATGGAACATGAACCTTTATTATATGATTGAGTTTAAAATGACGATGATTGAATGGTTTTATTTATAAGTTTATATGATGTCCAATATGAATTAAACATGCATTAATTTAACATAATTGATGAAATTGATTTTTATGATTTGAACAATTCAAAATGAAAATATGGATACAATAATTTGTAGATATTATTAATGGTTTGTCTAGTGTGATAGGAAAATGCAAGGGTGCATTGACATTGGATTGTGTCAACATGTTATTGGACTCTGGATTGAGTTAGGAAATAGTAAAGTTATGCAATTATGTTATGTTATGTTCCAAATTCTTAAGATATATATATATAATCTGAGTTACACAATAACTCCCTAAAGAATAGGAGAACCTCCTCCAAATATCCAAATACATGCATACATCACAATTCACCTCTCTCCAATAATGAATACATGATCTCTACATATACCTATTCACACACTACACATGAGGCCCCTTTACTATTAGGCCAACCCTATTACATATCCATTGACACGTTACATGTACATTTAACCCCATATATACAGCCCCTTAGGGTCATATCATATACATTTAACTCCAAATATGCCCCCCTTCGGTCATATCATAGTACCCTCCTTCAAGAAGCTTTGTTTTCAAAGCTTTGCAATTAAAGGCATAACATGTGATGAAACCAAGAAATATGATTTTCTTATGTTCCTTCTTTCTTCATTCCATTGATGATGATTCATCCATACAAAATCAATTATTTTCGATCTTAATCTTTGGTGAATAATTGTTGCATAATTTTATTTCCTTTGATTCCATGTATTGTTGTTGTAACTTATCCAATTTGTAGTGGTTGATGGTCTTTGATAATATCTTGTTGAAGAGTGATTTCATGATGCCTTGTTCCATGAATTTTGACAATTATTACATCTTCTTCCTTTATATTGTTGATATCGACTTTCTTATTTTCCTTGAAATCTTTTCTGGTAATGAGGGGGTCGATATGGTTTTACATTTGACAGTTTTCCTTCACTCTGTACATGCATTTCATCTATCTTATTTTCAAAGACAATGACAACATCTATCCTCTTTTCTTGGTATTTTATTACTCTAGCCTTGGATATAATACCATTATATTTGGCATGTACATCTTCTAGATGAAGTTCAACTTCTTCAAGTATCTTTTGGTGACCTTCTTGAATGTTGTCTTCTTTCTCCTTTTGAAGCTGCAATGTCACCCCATTTATCAAATTTTGACGTCCTTCTTCAATTCTAGATTTTATTTCTAATTTTTACCTCATCAGTATTTAGAGATTCCTCAATCTTATTGAAAATTTCCTCTTCAAGTATTTTGGTAGATTCTTCATGCAAGATCCTTGTTTCTTCTCGATTTTGGTAATTCTTATTTTCTTCTTTCAATATATTAACTTCATCCAATAGTTTTTTATTATGGTTTAATCTATAATATCTTCATCTTTATTTTTCAAATATTCCCTTGAATCATCGTTTTACCACTTTTCTTTTCTATTCTTTTCTTGCTTTAAGTTCTTCACCTCCTTAATGAGTGATTCATTAAGGGATTAGATCTTAGAACACTCATCATTTTTACTTGTAATATATTTTCTTTTTTCTTCATTATCCTTTTGCAATTTGAAGACATTTTATTTTTATTCCTAAAATTCCACTTGAATTTTATGCATCTCCTCCATTTTTTTTTTATCCTTGACCCATTTATTTGATAAGAGTTCTTCAAATTTTTCCCATGTTGAGTAGAGCCTAGTATCTTCATCAAAGCTTTTCCACCACTTAAAAGCTTCATCCTGAAAAAGTAAGAGATTCCAAACAAGGACTTGAAAAATAATTCTTTATCACCCTTCCTTCTGATTGATTTTATGTTTATCTCCATCTCCCCTAAAGCAAGGTATTTCCATTGATTATTAATTAAGGTCTAACCCAAACGTTCAAATTACAACTTCAATATATTAGGAATACTGATCTCAAATAGTTATAATTATTTTTCCAATATAATATTCTATGTTTTCTCTTTCCAATGACTTTTGAATCATCTCAATCAAAAGTTATGATAGTTTTAAGTTAACATGCCTTTGAAAACCTTGATTTGGAGTCTGTCCTTCTGCTCGACCTTCCTTTTGATGTATTTATGAAATGTCGGTCGTTCTAAAAAAAAACATTTCAGGTTGTAGTACTTTGATATGTCTTTTGTATAATGCCATAGGTCTGACCAAAATTTGATGTACCAAATGAAGGTTATGGTAACGTTCCCAAACCTTGTTGAGTTTTGGCCTTTTCTGGAGAGCGAACTTGTATAGAAATCCACATGTCGAATATTTGATACTGGATTATGAAATTTGTACCAAAAATACTATGGAATGCCCTCTTTCAAATGCATCTAGTGGAATTGAATTTGGATCCTCACTGAAGAATATATGACTATTTTACCTAGAACACCTGTTTGATACTAGTTATAGGACTGGTCAAATAACCGAAACTAATTTGACCCAAACTATTTTTAATTCCACATGTCAAATATTTGATACTTGATTATGAAATTTGTACCAAAAATACTATGGAATGTCCTCTTTCAAATTCATCTAGTGGAATTGAATTTGGATCCTCATTGAAGAATATATGATTATTTTACCCAAAACACCTAATTGATACTAGTTATAGGACTGGTCGAATAACCCTACCTTCCACAGACTATATATTAGAAATTAAAATGATCCAAACTCTGAAATTTTTACTAGGTGAAATTCACTATATTGTCTCAGTATTTTTCAATTTTCATAGTCTAAAACATTACTAAGAAAAATTTATAGTGAAATTGAAAAAAATGACTTGTTTGAGATTGATTTCAAGGATAGTATAAATCCCTAACTTCCACGGGTTATATCTCTGAAAGTATAATTACCTAGAACCTGAAATATTTACCACAAGTACCTTGATATGTATTCTAAGTAACCTACAAATTTCACTATATGAAGCATCCTGAAAAAATGGTTATAGCGAAAATTCTAAGATGACTTGTTTGAAGAATAAAAACCCTAGGATCGATACTCTGATACGAAATGTTATGTACCAAATGCTTAAGATATCATAATAGAATAAAAGTACATGCCATGTACATTAATGTGAGTGTGTAGCACAACTCCAATATAGATAACAAGATGAATTACAAATAACTCCTTAAAGAATATGATAACCTCCTCCAAATATCCAACTACTTTCATATATCACAATTCACCTCTCCTCAATAATGAATACATTATATCTATATATACCTATTTACACACTACACATGAGGCCCCTTTACTATTAGGTTGACCCTATTACATATACATTTACACATTACATGTATATTTAGCCCCATATATGCCCCATTTGGGGTCATATCATATGCATTTAACCCCATATATGATCCCCTTGGGTCATAACATGTTATATTTGATTATAATTATGAAAATTGTTGAAATGTTGATTGTAGTTTGTGCATACATAAGTAACATGATTTCCAATCGATCCACACATGGGTAATGGGGTTGTGTGGAAGCATGATTACCATCAAGAGAGGTGAAGCAACGTCCCTGTTTTCACCTACTAGCACTCCTTATGTGGCCCGAGTAGAAAACTTGAGGACACTTTTACTTTGAGGTTGCACATTACCATGAGGGTAGGTTGTGGATTTGGTCACTCGTGAAGATTATGTAAGGGGAAAGAAATAAGGTGAAGAATTTATTCCTTAGTGACCATTAGTTTCTCAACAAAGGGAAATGAAGATGAGTTATTAATGTCTCCAATGTTGTGCCATTTCCCCATCAAGAAAAGTTAAGTGCATGAAGGGCGTGAAAATCATGGAACCATTAGAAATATAGTATGATGATTCTTGAAGGGCATAAGATACATGGCACTTGTTATCACCTACTATGTTCTGCTAAGTCTCATCTCTCATCTCTTATTTTCTCCATTTCAAAATTTTTGTATAATCTATAAATCCTAATCATTAGTTTGATTAAGGGTTCAAAATCTTATTAGGGGGTCAAATTAGTACTGTGCCGAGAGAAATGAGGGATACTTAGCCTTGTAAAGGGGGATAGAGGAAATTATACACATGTTTGTATGATTGTTTGATGGCATCATTAGCTTTAAATATTTTCATTTGAGCTATATGTCATATTATGATTTATGCTTCATGACTACCCAAGTTAGTAAGTTGTTGATTCAAGTCAAATCCATCCAAGAATGTAAAAGGACAAATATTACTAAGCGCTACAGGAAATTCCACATGTCCCTAGTTTTGATCATTTCAAGCACCATTAGGAGACTTGAAGGTCGTGGATTTCCCTACAAGGATGAATGAAGATTCAAAATAGTTAGCAAGTACCCAATCGACAGTCACAACATGCGAAGGTGGGGTCTTTTCACCTGTACATGTCTACTGTCCAAGATGCCACGTGGATGAGGTTTTTTCAAATCATCTCTTTTAAAATATGGTGCATTATTCGTTACTATTGCAATTGGTCAATTTTAATTTTCATCCACAGAGCCATCAAATCCCCTATCTTTTTCATTTCACAACAGAGATGTCATTTTTATGTAGGAAAGAGTCTAGTTTTTTGGTCATGACAGTTAATATGGGTAAAGGTGGACACATGAACATAAAAGAGCCTGAAGGGTCCGATATTATGGAAGCTTATGAAGACAATAGATACATTTTTTATCAGGCAGGGTGGTATTTGTTCTGTACCCAACTGGATGGTCACCACTATGGTGCATCCAGGGCGTTTGCTGAAAGTTTTAATGGATATTGGGCCCGAATTGCAAACCTAGTTATGCAAGTTACAAAAGATTCCATAGCAACAGCTTGCAACCTCCCTACTAATGGTGAAAAGTGGTTTAAAAACAAATTAATTACATGAGGGGATGTAAATCCATTTTTGAAACATGAACATCGAGATCCAAATTGGGCCAAGGGTATCCCTAGGGATTGGATTGTCGATGAATGGATGGAAGCCTTGCTTATGCTCAAGAGATTCATCAAATGTGAAGGACTATATTCTATTATGTTTTTATTCCATCTCTAATTCCTTCTTCATTCGGCAGGAATGAAAAGAATGAACCTACCTTATTAGTTATTAATATATCTAAATAAGATGGCCATGAATATTCAAGAAAACCCTAATACCCCTCCTCATGGAATTTATCATCATGGATCAATTAAAGTACTTATCAAAGACAAGATGAGAAAATTACATAATACTTGGGATCAATTCTTGATCCAGTCAGGGTTTTAAAAGAAAGTACATCCTCCTACTTCACAACCACACGATAAAGTTGTTGTGCCAACTCAAGAATCTTCACCTAGAGTCAGTCAACCAACCTTTTCAAAGAAGGGTAAAAGAGAAGCCTATTTAAAGACTTCAGATGAGCCTGTGGAAGCTACTCCAACTAGCCAACAAGAAGATGAAGGGTCTTCTCATATCCCAGGTGGAGGTAAGCATATATTTCCTTTTTCACAAAAGACTTATTATAAAAGGACCAAAAGGTTGGAAAAAACTAGGGTTTTCATGGAAGATCAACAACCTGAAACAACAAAGGAATTTGTAGATCCTGTACAACCTAAACAACATACCCCAGAGATCATTCCTCCTAGCTCAAGCTCCTCTGAAGATGATGCTTCTAAATATAAAATTTTGGAAAGAAAAAGGAGCACCAGGCCTCGAAATAAATTCAGGTTAAATTCCAAAGTAGTGTATAATCCCACCATTAAAGAGAAGGTCATCATTATTGATGAGGAATCTGTAAATCCTAAGGATAGGCCATCGATAAGAAATAAATTACCTGTAACCAATATTGAGAGGAATACAAATAAGAAGGGAGGTCTGACAATAAATAAAAAGACTCCTACATGAAAAGACCGAGTTTCTACAAGAAAACAAGGTAAAAAGAATAAGAAAGGCCCAAACCCTGCGATCAGATCTGAAGGGGATAATCCCACGAGAATGAAAAATCGTTCTCAATCCCAACAAACTAGAAGGAATAATTTGGATTTGTTGGCAGAAGAAGTTACATCAGTTTTTCAAGGAGATCTTTCAGTTTGAGAATTCCACCTCCAATGCAAATCCTAAACTATGACTGAAAATGATGGATAATGGAAGAAACCTTTTTTGCTTCTTGTATATAATGTGTCATTCCTCTTTTTGTTATGATCATATGTAACATGAGAAAGGAAAGGAGTTGAAAACGTGCAAAACTGGTTTTTTGTATGTCGCTATAGGAAGTTCCCGCAATCTCATACATAGGAAAACAGGGGCGCTACAGGAACACCTGTAGTAGCAGATTTTTCTGCAAATATGACACAGTTTCAGATTTTCATGATGGAAGAAGGTTGTAAACTATGTAATCACTTTATGGATCATATTATGGAGTAATATACCCTTTTTTTGGAGCTAAAGTCTGTCTTGGGATATGATAACTATGCAGATCTGTTACCATGGTTGAGTTGACAAAGGTTTGATTCGAGTGGATCATTGAAGATTAGGTATATCTTAGAGGGATAAAGAGGATGTTGCAGTGTAATCATCCAGGTGAAAGCATGTCAACCAAAGATCTTTTTCTATGCAAGGATGTTTCCTTAATTCTAGGATCTTTTTTGTAACTGTTTATTGTTTTGTATATCAACAGTTATAGGAAGAAATTCACCCTGATCATTTGTAGGGATTAGTTTTGATGTGTCCTTGACTATCAGGTGGACCATAAATGCATGTAACCAATGCAAAAAACTATATATTTGATGAAATAGAGAAAGAAAGGGTTGGATCCATGTTTTGGCTTAAAGGTTCTTATTATAAGACTATTTTGATCCATCCTACATATGTAAATATTTTGGTTGTTAATAAAGTCGAAGGTTGGTGTATATCTCATATTTGTTTATCACTTCTATTTCCTCATCTTGAACATATCATTATTGTTATATGCTCATATGACTGTATGTATGTGCTGAAAAAGTTTCTCCATTTTGCATAGTGCAATCTTTGCCACATGTGTGTTTGAGTCTTTTAAAATTGGTTTAGAAATGATTTATGAGTGTAGGTTTATTCTTCTACTGGTCAAAGTATATTAAAGAATAGATGCTCTTTGATGATTGTCAGTTTTGTTCCATTCAATTCTCCCTAATCATTTCAAATAAACTTTTTAATCCAACTGAGGTTTTATTTACCTGATTTGTTGCACATAGGGAAGAGGTTTTAATAGTTCATTCATCAAGTTACATTGAGATCAAGAGTGTGATCCTCCCTCCTCTCTAAGACTATTTTCTTTAAGTATTTTGAAAAAAGGTGTGCTAGGCTTAACTCAAATAGTAGTCTTAAGTTGACTTCTAGCGCTAACAACACCCTTGGTATGATAATGAATTGGTAAACTTATTGTGAATTGAAACATTAAATTGAAGAGAATTGTTATAACATGCATTTCATCTTATGAGAAAAGCAATGTTGTAGTATACAATATATTTGGAAAAGAGTGAGATAATTTAAATATTGATGAGCTTAAAATAAATATACATAGATTAATTAGTGTTTCATAATATGAATAAGATATATTTGGAACAAAAATAGTAAGAAGGAAGAATATAATTAAGAGAGTCTGCATGAAATTAAATTAAGATAATTATTTATTAGTAAAAACTAATTACTAGTGCACCCTTAAATTACAGAGAAGAAATATAATTTATAATGCAAATTTTGAATTGGATTGCGAGAAAAAAAAGGTGGGATTGGGAAACGTTAAGTGAACTAATAAATAACTAAGGTAAGTAACTCCTTACGTAGCCAATAAAATGGAAGTCATGAGAAGATCAATGGAATACCTATAAGTAAAAATAGGAAATATGGGAGTTGGGTGAAAAAATCATTATTTTATAATTTTAATTGGGTAATTACATGTGCACTCGTGCAAATGAGTGACACATGGACGAGTGAATATTAAGCTAACTGGTAATTAAGTAAAATATAATTATGCATGGATTGGGCAAGTGGCATGGACCACACAAACTATAAAAATAAGGTTGTGTTAAGAGAAAAACACTTTTATGCATCCTAATGTTAGATGGATATTATAATGTTGAAATAACATTTACTTGATATTTGCTTAGAATTTGGTCTATTAGATGTTGTAAATAAGTGGGGACTCTTTTCAATATTGATGACTTAAACCTTCAATCATTTCTAGCAAAGTATTGTCTCCATACGACCCCATTGCGACTCAAGGGTCATTAGGGAACAAGGGTAACCAAAGGAGTTGGTAGCAAATTCAACTAGTGGATTAATCGATAATTGATAAGTTGATGCAATGATTCAACAATTGATGCAAAGATTTGGAAAATTAATGCATGGATTCGACAACTGAAGCAATATCATGGCTTACTTTCAATATCGACAACAATTCAATGGTTGACAACAACACTAAACCTATCTTTCTATGTTGTTATTAATGTTTTTAAAAATATATATAAATACTTTTAAATGTGGTTTCTAAAGAATGTGATTATGAAACCATTAGTTTTTAATTATGAGTAAAGTGAGGAGTATTAACACCATTGAAACTACAACTATGAGAATAGTTGTGCGCTATTCTTAACATGCAAATTTTATTACAATTCGACCCTTGTAATTGATATGCTAATAGTTGTTATTATTTCCAGTGTATAGGCATTCAAATGAAATGTTGTTTGATAATCATTTAATAAATCTTGATGTTGTCAATTAACTTTTAATTTATAATATTGTTTGCCTAGCAATGGTATTGCTATGGATTTAGTGTTAGTGTTGATTTAATAAATATATAAGTGTATCATGGCACAATGCCATATATTTCATTGACCTCTATTCACATATATTAATAGAGTCAACCTTACCTATAGGTTAAGGATATATAATACACAACATTATATATGTCTTTGTTTGCATATATGTGAATTATAACATCTTGTTAAAGTCTTAAAAAACAATGGCTACAAAGAAAGATAATCAGAAAATCCATAGAGAAATCCCAAACTATAAGGCGGATAGAGGGAAGAAATTATGACATTTTAAAATCTATTAAACTACCCTATATACAAGGAACAATGGACATGATATCCAACATCTTAAGTAAGAAACAAATGAGGGCCGCGTTCTCACCCCTGAATACTTTGAGAAGAATGCTTGAATATGAAAAAGATCGAACAGACCCTAGGAAGAATAAAGGTGTATATTCCATCCCATGTGACTGCGGGAAGGTGTAT
Organism: Picea engelmannii; assembly: GCA_009831015.1. NCBI lineage: Eukaryota > Viridiplantae > Streptophyta > Pinopsida > Pinales > Pinaceae > Picea > Picea engelmannii. Next base: position 2,047,047 of record ML776825.1, read on the forward strand.
ATTGGTGAGATTGGTCTCTCTGTTCAAACAAGGTTAAAATAACATAAAGCATGCACCATACATGAATGAACAAATAAATTTGCATTGGCGGAGAACTCCATAGCCTCCAAACACCACATCTACCCATAAAACGTGGAAGTCATCGTCAATATTGATCATTACACAAAAAGACGAGTAAAAGAAGCTATAGAAATTGAAAAACACCTAAATAATATCAATCATGATTATAGCTAGAAATTAAGTAAATCTTGGGCACCTATTACCAACTAGATTAAAAATGTTATTAATTAATAAAATGTCTCACCCTAATAGAGCCAACATAGTGTTAACTTTTTTAGGGTGATTTTTTTTTATTAATTAATGATCTAGGGATATATATCTAAGTGAGAAATTTAAGGTATCTCCTCCCGAAGATGGGTTATTCTACTTGGCCCGAAACGTCAAATTTAAAACAATAACCGAAGGTTTCCAAATAATTTGAAAATGACCACCTGGAAAGCACCAACGAAATGAAATATATCTAACCATGTAGATTGACATCAAATCAAGGAGCACACATGAATAATTTAAGAATTAACATCCAACAACATGACTGGTAACACAGTTGAATGGAAGGTATGTTGACATCGCATTTATGATCTCGACTTATAGTTGATAATAACTATACAATTTTGTTTCAGAATAGTTACTCGCCTAGTCGTTTAACATTTGGATGATGTTTTATTTTTAAATTATAAGTAGTTTAATAAATTGTGATACTCTGTTGTTTTTATTTAATACAACTACATATTGATTCAATTAATACTTGTGTTAACTGAAAGTTAAATTTTTCTATATTTTTAGGTTGTTACTAGGCACCATGGCGAGTCATATTCAGATTGACTCCAGAATAGAAGAAAAGTTAATATTTTCTCAAGTTTTGGGAACTTGAATGAATGAATTATTGTCATTGTTCCATTCAATTCTTGAGTATATATGACGCAGGAGCATTTTTGCCTCCAAAATATATCTTGTTGATTAGACCTAGGGGGTCTATGAATTTACCAAGAGAGTTGGTTCCCTAATTTGTTATTATTGTAATTTCCTATGTTTATTGAAATTCTAGAAGGAATGCATAGGATAGGGTTTGATTAAATGTAAGTGAATCTGCCTGTGATAGTAGATCTCTATAGTTGTGAGGTCTAGAAGATATTATAGAGTGATCTCTTGAGGATATTGTGAATCTGAGCATTCTAAGTAGAATATGAAACAGATTTGGTTTTCATCCTTGTGTTGTATATTTTGTAAGCCTACGAGAAATCATAGGAGTGTGTGTAGAGGCGGAGTGAGAAAGGAGAATTGAGTGTGTAAGAGTTTGAGTGTGGCTAAAAGGCCGGAACACAGGCCAATTAAAGGAAGGATGAAAGGAGGAAGGAGAGAGGTCATTGTGTAAATTGTGTACAAATTAATTAATAGAATCTCTGTGTGTTTATCTGGCATTTTGTGAAGTGTTGAGTTATTGAAATCCATATCGGATCCTCTGTGTTATCTAGTGTTGTGTAGGTCTTGGTCCAACGTGGTAAATCTTTATATCAGAGGGGAAGGATCGTAATCAATCATCGAAGAGATTGATGCCTCAAGGGTGATAACAAATCATTCAAATCCATAATTGAGTCATTTGGAGTCGTGAATGAACATTGATCGAGTCTTGTTCTGCGTGCAAGGAGAACCAGAGGTCAAAGAAGATTATGTAAGCATTGAGGAACAACAACCGCTAGATCATTCCATTTAGGAATATTAGTCATTGGATCAAAGTTAGGAGGGTGCTAAAAGGTCCCTATATCCAGTAGTGAGAGTAAGATCTGGCCATCCATTTCCGAGCCAGATCGATGGATGACAGTGTATCAGGAGTTAAAAGAAACGTGAAAGTTAAGGGAGAATCGTGACCATTCAATCCAGATCAAGATCGATGGTCCTCATTATAATGGATCACGAACAACGGAGGTTCTAAGGTGCTCGAAGGATGAAATTTTTTGAGGTGTCATGTTGGTGCGTAGTGGGAAGACCTAGGGTTGATCATTAATAAACCAACAAAACCCTTAGACAAAGAACCTTTTGGCATCACCTGTAAGCAAGTGAAGTCTCACCTGAGGCATCTAGTGTTGAAATATTAATTAATTATCGAAAAATGTTAATTAAATATTGTCAAAAAAAATAATTAATTATTGCAGGGATAATTAATTATTGAGATTAGTTGTCATTGATGTCAACCCTTGAGAAAAGTTTCACGTCGAAGTAAAGTGGGAGTAAACAGAAGATAATTAATTATTGCACGAATACTTAATTATTGTACAAATAATTAATTATTGGAGGGATAATTA
>ML776825.1:2085199-2100279 GCA_009831015.1 Picea engelmannii
CCAACTCCCTGAATATTCCAGCACCAACTGGATGGAAGCACCAACTTCCTGAATGGTCCAGCACCAACTAGATGGAAGCACCAACTTCCAATTACACAGGCTCCAACCTGCATAACAAAGAACACTAGTTCTCCCTTGCACCTCCCCGCCACCCTGGTTTCTCTGGCTGCAACCAGATGGAAGCTACAACTTCTTGTGTTCAATCTCCCACTTGAACCTCTGAGGACAACAGTCCTCTCAAGCACCTCCCAACCTCCCTAGAATATAAATGGCTAAATAAACATTCAACTTTACAGGTAAAACAGGTCTTACCAATCTTTCTTTGTTCTGTAAATCTGGTCTTCTGCACACTGTTCTGCAGCTCTACTCTTCCTCTGTCTGTTCAGCAGGTATGCTTTGCATCAACTCATGCTCTCATTATGATCTTCTTCAATTCTCTGTTATTATGCTCTGCATTTCATCTCACCCTTCACATATGCTCAATCTTCTCCTGCGCATCCTTTTCGTCTCTATTATTACAGTTTCATTATTTTTCACTTACAGAACAACCAACCCGACATAGTCTATTTCATCTTCTTTTATACACATGAACACGACGGTTCAACTTCCCAACTTCTTAGCCAAAATGTCGACAACTGTCTAAGCAACTGAAACGCTAACTGATTTGCAATCATGAGTCCGTTTTACTAACAGATTCCAAACTCAGGAGTTAATCTGTGAGAAATAACAGTAACCCTCCGATCTTGTTCAAATTCACCTGCACCGTTGGATTGATTCCATGGGATCTTGCATTCATTTCAGCATTTTGGCATTCGACAATTCTGTGCTGAGTGTCTCAACACTTCATTTCACGATCTCCAAAGTTCCGATACAGAACTTTTCTACACTAGCTCCTTCCCCCACGTGACCACACGCGGTGACCACAAGTTGCGCTAAAAGTCACTGCAAACTCATGATCTTCATTGACCCTGATTGACGGTCCATGATCTCAATGAATCAATGGTCCAGATCTTTTCAAGATCTTGCATCTCGCTGTTCCTTAGTTGGAGGTTCTCGTCACTCCAAGTCGTGATAGGCAAAGCTCTGAGATGGAGCTCAGATCAACGATCCACCTTCTTCGTGATCCGACGGTCCTGATCTTTTTGCGATCTCGCATCTCTTTGTTCCATAGTTTGAGGTTCTCATCACTCCAAGTCGCGATAGGCGAAGCTCTGAGATGGAGCTGGATAAACGGTCCAGAATCTTGGTGTATTGACGGTCCAGATCTCTTCGTGAATTCACATCTTGCAGTTCCTGTGATAAAGGGTCTCATCACTCCAAGTCATGATAGTCGAGACTCCAAGATGGAGTTACATCAATGACCCAGATCTAAGCTTGAATTAATGGCTGTGATTGAATCACCATTTCGCATTTCTTGTTGCAGTGTTTTTGTCACTCCATGTCACGATTCGCGAAACTTCGATATGTGTCCATCTGCTGACGTCACACGTTAATTGACACGTGTTGAATACTGCCACGTGTCACTCTGATTCATGACTCACATGTGCCTGAAATGTTGAATCAGTATGACACTTGTCATTACCTGATTGTGCCACGTGTCCCTAGATGACATGGTCTGCTGTCGTGAGTTGGGTCGACGGTCTAGATCACATCTTGATCTAACGGTTTAGGTTCAGTTGGGATTTCACATATTGCGATTACGCCCTCTTCTCTTTGCACTTTAAATACCGTGCAGGTTCTCCTCGATCCAACGGTGGTAGGACCCTGCACTCGGATCTGACGGTTGAGATCTGTCTCCCTGTTCAACGATCATAGATTCTTCTCAAACTTTCTCTCATTCGCTGCCTTCGATCATTCGCTGCTTTTGATCATTCACCTATCTGAACTTATCTTTTGTTTGCCTTTCGATTACAAACTTGTTGTTCTCATGTCATCTTCACTGTTTCCATCAATGACAAGCATTCGATGTCTGTTAACTATCTGTTAAATATTTTCCAACAGTCTTCTCTTCAAGGAAATGGATACTTGTTCTTCACTATGACTTTATTTAGTTTCATGTAAATACACAACCTAAGAGCTCCATATTTTTTCTTCACAAATAACACAAGTTCTTCCGATAGGGACACACTTGGCCAATGCATTACTTTTCTATAAACTCTTGCAATTTCATTTTCAACTCCAATAATTCTAGATTACTCATACTATAAGGAGTCTTGGACATTGGTGCAACTCCAACACATGATAATTTTAGAAATAGATGTCCATCTTTGGAGGAATTATTGATATATCATTTGGAAATATGTCATTGATGTATTTAAATACAATATTATCTTCAAGTTTTGGACCTTTATCTTATGTTGATTGAAATATGTGGGCTGAATTAATTGAATCAAAACTCCCTTTTGTAGCAACCAATTTTGACTCAGTGTGCTTCCATATAATCTATACCAATAACAACATCATAAAAACCAAGTGGAAAAATATATAAGTTTCCATTGGGAAAGAGACCATTCAAGTCTAATGGAAAACTCTCCACCATTTCAATAACCTTTCTTTTGGTTCTAGTGGCTAGTTGGACTAGCCATGAATTGCTAGGATTGCACTTGTTAAGAGAATTAGTTTCAACAACTTTAGGAGCAACATAATTGTGACTAGATTTTGGATCAATTAAAATGGAAATGGATTGCTGAAAAACATTACTTTCAACTTCAACCTCAACTAATTGGTGATATGTCTAATAGCATTCCAATTCTACATGAAATTGAGGAATTGTTTGTGACATATCTTTTGCAATAGTGGTCTCTTGGATTTCATAAACAATGTTGGTTTTTACTTTTGGTGAGGGAAATTATTGTACATGTGATCTTCTCCACATCCATAACAATAAATAGGCTACTTTAGCCTCTTTCCCAAAAACCTCATTGGCTTGTTCCCAGTTTGAGATGAATAATTTTACTAGAAGGTCTTTGACTATTTTATAAAGTGGGGCTTGAATGCTTTCTTCCTTTGTCAAGCTTCTCTCTTTTCTTATCCTTCCATGTCTTTTGGAAATTTGGCTTGTCGTTGTTATATTCATAACATTACTCGGCCTTTCAAATTTCCTTTTCAAGTGTCTAAGGTTTATCACATTCAATTCTATCCCTATAGGATTGAGGTATTCCACTTAATAAATGATGATTTTTTACCTTGTTATGTTATATATATTTGACATAACTAAAAAATTCCAAGGATTTGTATACATACTCATCCATGGTAATTTTTCCCAATTTTGACTTTTGCAATTTGATGGGTGTTCTATATGCACTAAAAAGACACTAAAAACTGTTAATTAAATTGTCAACCTGGGGTAAGTAAACTTAGAGTTGTAGAAAAATATATGCCAAAGGTAGAAGGCTGGTAGGAGTATAGTCTAACTAATGAAGGTAGCTATCTAAGGCTAATATACTCAAACAAAGCTATCTAATGAACAAACCCTACTAAGAAAATTGAAATTCGGTAACCTAAGTACTTTTGGGCCAAGGATTGATGGATAGTCCTAAGAAAAGCAAGTCAAAAACCCTATTCAAAGAAAACTAGTTCAACAATAAGCAACGGAAAACTACTAAGCATAATAATGGGCAACTAAAAAAAGCAAACTATTTTAACTTGCCAACCTACATTCAATGATAAACTATCTTATGAAAGCAAATAAATAAACAAGCAAGAAAAGACACCTAACTAACCTACTAAAGCAAATAGACAAGTAAGAAAAAACAACTATCTAACCTACTAAAGCAATAAACAAGTAAGAAAATACAACTAACTAACCTACTAAAACAAATAGACAAGTACGCAAAGAAAACTAACTACTGCAAGAAATCAAATTAAAACTTCTCATTGAACAACTATGTATCCTAAGAGGCAAGTGGACTAAATGCTTAATTCAAAACTATTTCTAATGCATGAAAGGAAGCCTATTTTATTGAAAGCAAGAAGGACTACCAACTAATGCTTAGTCTATGATAAGCAAACTACTATCTAATCTATCAAAGAAAAGTATATCTATCCTACAACAAAAAAATTATTCTAATCTATGAAAGCAAGAAACTATATCTATGAAAGCAAAAAAACTATTTCTTTTAATCTAAGAAAGCAACAAAACTATTTCTTAATCTATGAAAACAGAAAAAACTATCTCTTAACCTATGACAATTCAAATATAATGCTGGTGGTTGTGTGAATGTCTTCTGTGCCGGATGATATCTCGATGGCACTTGACAACAAAGGACAATTCCAGTGGTATAAGCTCAACACTAATCTCAATGGCAAAGTGAAAGGTATGGATTAAACAATCCAATGAGAGTTTAGCCATGACAAAACAATGTTAGATACCCTGCATATTCATGTATAAACCATCAACAACATAACGGGATCATCATTATACTTCTATTCTACATAAGCAAAATTCATACTTAAACTCAATCATTAACTAAGAACTACAATTGCAATCTAACTCTAGGCAAGAAATTACGTAGAATGAAACTATGCTATGTCTATTCTAACAATTCAAACTACAATAAGGAAATGATTAAAAAATGAAATTAAACTATGATATTGAAAAGTAAACTAACAATCTACATTAACCAACAACTAATTAAACAATATCTATATAAAAATGAGATAAGCAAGCTATAATTAAAAACTGGAATTATTTCTATCCATCCATCAAATCCATGTCAAAGAAAACCCAAATCAAAACTCTATTCTATTCTAATTAAAACTCTATTTTAAACTTGACTATAAAATCATAAATCAAAGCATAATTTTACATCTAATTGTACACGGGGTTAGTATAGAGACTTGCAAGTATGTTCCTAATCTACAAGATCAATGCATGCTAACACATCTCATCATTCTAACCTACAAAAGAGAATCAAAACAATTAAACTACAAGAAACTAGTTAACATAATAAAAATATGCATGTACAGAAAATAAAGAGAATAATTAAATTATGAGATACATAAAAAAACACGAAGACAGTAACCAGACTGCTGGTGGCCCCCCCAGCAAGTCGTGGTCACTTACTAAAAGTACACCACGCGCTCAACAAGACAAATTCACCATAAAAACTGAAAAACACAGTTCTAGCATAATCTGACAATATAAAAACTTAAAACAGAGTAAAATCGTTTTTTTGTCTATCACACTGACAATTCTAATGATTATGCTACTTAACAATCATCTAACCACCTCAGTGGTATTTATAATGTTTACAGACCAAGTGGTCGACCACAGGAGGGTCGAACCACTTCTAATTTCGGCAAATTACCATAAATGATGCCCTAATTGATAAAACAGAGCTAGCCAATAATCACCCTCTTGAACAAATGAAACTGAGTTGTCAGGAGCTCAGTAGCTGGAGGGGGAAAAACTCAGTGGCTGGAGGGGGCAAGCATGAACAAAACCCACATGCCCTATTTTCCCATCATTGGTCACCAATACCATAACCACAAAGTCACCCTACCTTTTTGTGCAATACACAGTGCTGGACAGAGTGCCAAATCAAGTGCAAGAATGAGTACTAGAAGGAGTGTCAGATCAAATGTCGGAAGCAGAAACATGGTGTGTTTTTTCCCTGTAACACCAGAAAAAACGTGAATTAGATCTTGGTAATCACAAAACATGATGAATTATATGTAATACAATCATTAAACATGAATCACACGTACCTTATGTCGATCATACCATTTTATCATAAAATTCTTCAAAAATCTCCTTTAAAATATGAAAAAAACATATGTACATGTGGCAAAAGTGTATAATAACCATCATAAAAGTGATCATATCTCGGGCCCAACATTACCCCCACACTTACGATTTTGCAGGTCCCATTGAAAACAAAAAGAAGTTACCCCTTAGAACTACGCTTGCTGAGGAGAATCATCTTTGGAAGCCTCTCCTTCTTGTTGTGAAGACTTAGGCTTGTGCCTCTTGTGTTGCTTCAGTTGTGCTCTGAGGCTACAGTTAGATTTGGTCATCTCATCGACCAATCATTGAAGAGAGTTAACTTTTGTTTGAAGGACTGCATTGTCATGATGAAGGTGTGTATCTATTGTCTTCCTTTCCTCCAACTGTTGGAGAAGTTGATGGTTTTCCTTTTGTAGCTCCTCTATGGTTGGGGCAGAATCGATGATCTCCGAGGAAGGCTTAGATCCTTTGAGGGATGTGGACAATCTATCAGTTTTAGAATCTAGAGTAGGCATGGGTGAAGTAGGAGTGATGGGAGATCGGTAAGGTGAGGTAGGTTCTAATTTTGTTTTCCTTAGTGGCTCTAATCCATCCACAAAAACTTCTCTAGGTTTCTTGTGAGGGCTCTCAAGGTCGGAGGATACTTGGATAGGCTCCGAAGAAGGTGTAGGTTTTGCATAAGGCTTGGTTCTTGTGCTCCAGGTACTCTTTTGAAAGGGTCCTTTACCAAATCGATTGGCTCCCCTCTTGTTTGTGGGAATGATGGGAAAGTCTTGTTGAATTACTTATTTGAGATTTTTAGGTGTAGGATCAAGAGAGAGTGAAGGCATTGGGGGGTTAACAATAGGCTTCTTTTGGTCTTTGCTCTTGGTATTTTTACCCGATGAAGAAGTAGGGATGTCAACAAGATTTTGGTATTATTCCGGCAAAGAGAGTGTTTGTGCAAATGTGTTTGGAGTTCTTGGAGAGTGAGGCTTGGATGGAGAGATAGTTTTTAGGCTAAGTGGATTTTTGCCGGTCTTAACTGTCAAGTGAGGGTTTGCAAATTGGTAGATAAAGGCATCCCAATTTTCCCCCTGTTTCTCTAGTTCAGCAAGAATGAGGAGTTTGATCAAGCCATGGTGGAAGAGAATATTGTGGGGGTTAGTCACATTTTTCCTCACTTGAGAGGACATCGTCTCCAAGATTTTGAGAAAATAGAAGGGGAAGTTGAAGGGTTTGTTGAACAAAAAATGAGCCAGCAATCTAAAATGACAAGCTTTGAAAGTAAAGTATCTACCTTCACATGTAATTAACCTTGTGATGACGATGAGGGGATTGATCAATTATGCCATTATCCACTCTTTAGCATACCCTTTTTCTCCTGAAATGCTCTCGAATTTAGGCTTAAACACTCTGTTATAACTTGAGCGCGGAAATTTATGATTTTTGAACCATCTATCTCCCATTCTTGGGAGCTTTGTAGCTGCAACAATGGACTCTTCTGAAACTTCAAAGGTAAGAGACCCTACATGTGTTGTCTTACCATCGAAACTGACTGCAAATTGCATGGAGAGGCTATCATCGTGACCCTGCAAGCTAGACAAAAATGGCCCCCAGCTTGCATGAAAAAACACTTCTTTGCACTGTGCAAACTCAGGAACGACAAACAAGTCTGCATAGGAGGAGGGTTCGTATCTCCTGGGCATTGTGATAGAGGCGAATTTTACCAGGAAAGGGCGTGATCGAGCCAAGAGATGGCACAAACTGGGCAAAGTCTAAGCGTGATTTGAACATGGGATCAATTGGTAGAGGTTGGGCGCGATTCCTTAATGCAGGGAAGAGAAAATGGCAAGGGAAAATGGAGATAATGGTTGCCCAACCCGATTTTGAATGCACTCATGGTGGATTACATTGCACACATGTGCGTGCGAGCTGCCATGTGTGGGAAATTCTAATTCAATGGCATGATTTTGGGTAATGTAATTATGCATATTTAGATCAATGTCCAAGTCTTTTGACTTGGACATTTGATCATAAACATGTGAAGCATCTACAATCAATGTCTGCAACCAATTCAATTAAATGTAATTGAGTCCTGGTTACCTGGAATCTAGGACAGTTACTGGTGTGTAACTCACATGGCACTTCGTTCAACACCTCGAAATATCATATGACACCTCATACGATACTTCATCCGGTACCTCTGTGTTAAGTGCATTTTCACCTCTTATAATGGATAGCCTGCAAATTTGAGGTGTTTTTGACAATCACAGTGGTAAATGAGCAGAGGAAAAATGCTCCATGCTCACTCAATCTTCTTGCATATGACATATAATGTCAAAAACCTACAATGAACAGGGTATAGCAAGCATAAAAATGTATTGTCAAACCTACAATATGCAGCTTGTAATGAAACGATAAACCAATAAAGAGTGGTTTGTTAAGTATGTGTTTGGTAATTTATAACACACATGAGTTAAGCATTTCAAAAATAACATGACTATCAATGTAATAACCTGTAGCATGGTAATAATACAAAAATTCTTGCAAAGACTTATTTCTAGGCAATGATCATTTGTCAACTCATGAACCCCTCCCCCACACCTAAGTATTGTGACACATCACAATCAAAAGTGTAGGAAACCAGCCAGTATCCCCCAATAACCAAAGATTTATATCATGTCAAGTGTAAAGATACAATTTCATAGATTGGTCTGACGGGACAGTTAGGAGATGGCCCCACCTATAGGATAAGAGATCCTATATATAGATAAGAAGAGGTAGGCAAGAGAGTTTCAATATAGTCTTAGAGTTATTTCCCAATGGAAAATGCATGAGATTCATTAACCTTAGCCTAACCACACATATTTTATGTCATCTTTGTCTACAAGTAATGTCGTACATCAGGACAAGTTTAAATTTATTATTTATTTTTGTCAGATTATCATCCTCGCTAGGTAGAATGCACCACTGCCAGCAAGCCTGTTCAATACTCCGACGGGTTTACCTAGCCTTACCACATGCCGGTACCCACTGCTAGTAGACCTGTTCAGTATCCCAGTGGGTTAGCCTCTTAAACCCTCAGAGACTGGCCCTCCATCCTTTAAGATTTTAGTATAAGATTTCTTTATGCAAGAAGATGGGGTAACAACTCCGAAAACAACTTTTTGCTTTCTCTCTTTTTTTTTAATTGGGATGGTATTTATGTTAGAGGATGACTTTCCGTTATATTACTTAGTGATTGTCCCGATGTAAGGGGTAATTAAGTGGACGTGGCCTATCTAAAGATATGATATAATCAAGCTATTTAGTGTGTAGTGGATGGTACCATTGAGAAAGAACAAAAAGGTATCTCTAGGCTGAACTTACTTTCTTCCTTTGTAGTTATTGTGATGTTTCCATGAATAACTGCTAATTAGACCTCCTTGTTACTCTTTGATAAAGAAACTTGACTCACTGACTCAGGTTTCTTGGAAAACCTGTACGAGAGACCTCTAGGCTTGATAGTTACGATATCACTTCCTTATACAATGGTGAAGAGTTTCAAGAGCAACTACTTTAGAATGCCTTAAAAAATGAGAATGTTTTCAAAAATATGGCTAACTACATTAAGTCAATATTCATTTGATGCTTTAGCAAACACAAAATTCAAGTGTAGTAATGTTTTGAAGAAGGATCCTTGAAACTGTATACTCCTGGTGAAATAAATACTTATAGAAGTATCTAGAATTGCCTTATTAATAAAATTCAAAAACTATTTACATATGTACAGTAGGAAATTCATAAAATTTTCGAGAGCAAGGGGGGGCTTCTCCATTTACTAAGGCCAATTCCTTGTCAGCTTACATTACCTGTAGAAAATACTCTCTGGAAATGGGCTTATGATAAAATTTAAGTCGGTGTCCATTTACCACAAAGGAGACTTGTCCATCGTCACTTTTTTTAATTTTTACAGCTCCATTGTCATATACAGTGTCTACCTCATAAGGGCTCAACCAACAGGTGGTAAGTTTGCCTTTGAAGGTTTTGAATCAGGAATCAAACAATAGAGCCCAATCACCAGGTTGGAAGTGTTTCTTCTTGAAAAACATGTCATGCCACTTGCTCCTTTGGTTTTTGACTAATATTGTCTGTTGGATGGCATCTTGCCTGATTTCATCCAACTCATTTAGGTGTAGGGCTCGTTGCTTTTGAGCCTCATCCAGGTTCAATCCTAATTTTGTGGAAATACGAAAGGTCCTTACTTGCAATTCTATAGGTAAAAGTACTTGTTTCCCGTACACTATCTCATAAGGGGTATGCCCAGTGGTATTTCTCTAGGTAGTTTGATATGCCCACAAAGCCTCTGGGATCCTATCAGCCCAATCCTGGTGATGTAACTGAATAGTCTTGGTCAATATGGCTTCCAGAACTTTGTTTATGGATTCTACCTGACCATTGGCTTGTGGGTGGTATGGAGAATATTTACGGTGTTTAATCCCATATTTCTCTATTAGCTCTTTCATCATATTGGAATTAAATTGAGTTCCTTGGTCGGTAACAATTTCATGAGGGACACTGAAGCGGTTAAATATGTCTTCATAGATAAATTTGACAACAAACTTCTTTGTAGCCCTGAATATGGATTTTTCCTCTACCCATTTGGTGACATAGTCCGTACAAACCAAAATATAGTTCTTCCTATGGGACATGGGTGAAATTGGCCCTACAAAGTCGAGGGCCCATTTTTCGAAGGGTTCTATCATAACTTGGGCCTGCAAAGGAATTTCTTTAGATGACGTAGTTCTTCCTATCCTTTGGAAACTATCACAACTTCTCACATACTTGGCAACATCTTTGAAAATGCTAGGCCAATAGTAACCCGAATGTAACACCTTATATGTTGTACGTTTTTCAGAAAAATGGCCACCACATGGTCCATCATGATAGCTTTATAGTATATCAGGTATCTCATCCTCTCAGACACATCTACAAATAATCAAATCATGACCTGTGTGAAAAATATCATGACCAACCCAAGAGTAATTAGCACTCTGTGTAATAATTTTCCGCTTTTCATGAGGTGACAAATGAGACGGTAACTTCTTAGTGGACAGATAGTTTTCCATATCCACAAACCATGGGGTATTGACAGAAAGGGAAAAGAGGTGCTCATCTGGGAAAATATCATCTACGGGGATATCATCATCCTCATTTCTTATTCGAGAAAGAAAGTTAGCTACTACATTATCCTTTACAGGTCGGTCAAGCATAGTAATATTAAATTCTTGCAATAACAAGAGCCACCTAGTCACTCGACCATTATTTATAGGTTTATTCATGAGGAATCTAATGGTAGAATGGTCGGTGTGTAAAAATAATTCATAACAGGTAATGTAATGACGAAATTTGTTGATAGCATGAACAACTGCCAAGAATTCATTCTTGGTGACTCTGTAGTTTAACTTGGCAGGGGAAAAGTTCTTGCTTACAAAATAAATGGCATAGGACTATTGGTCCTCTTTCTTCCCTAATACCCCTCCTATTGCGGCGTTGGAGGCATCAATGGATATATGAAATGGGAGAGTCCAATTGGGACCTCTAAGAACTAGTGCCACATATAGCTTAGATTTCATGGTTGCAAAGGTAGTTTGACACTGCTCAGTCCAAACAAAGTCAACATATTTTATTAATAATCCAAACATAGGTGCAACAATCTCTGTAAAATTTTCAATAAACCGTCGGTAATATCCGGCATGTCCAAAAAATCTTCTCACCTCTTTCCGAGTCTTGGTTGGTGGGAGTATGATAATGACCTCAATCTTTGTAGGATCGACTTTTATTCCTTCAGATGAAACATGATGTCCTAGAACCACTCCTTCAGTTAACAACATTTTTCATTTTCATGACTTAGAGATAGGTTCATTTCCTGGAATCTGATGAGGAATTTTTCTAAGTTGTCTAAGGCTTCCTGGTAAGTGTTTCCATAGACTGTGAAGTCATCCATGTATACCTCCACACAATCATGAATAAGATCAAAAAATATCCCTAATACTGCTCATTGAAAAGTGGTAGGGGCATTACATAATCCAAATGGTAAGACCCTATAGGCATAGGTGCCCCAAGGAAAAGTAAATATAGTATTGTCCTGGTCCTCGGGTGCTATAAGAATATGTTTGTACCTGCTATACCCATCTAGAAAGGAGAAATACTTCTTTTCAGATAAGGTATCTAGAACCTGGTCAATGAAAGGGAGATGAAAGTAGTCTTTCAGAGTGGCCTTGTTGAGTTCGCGGAAATCAACACAAATTCTCCATTTCTCGGTCACTTTCTTTGGAACCACTACAAGCGGGGATAACCACTTACTATTAGATATGGGATAGATAAATCCAACATTTAGCAACTTTTGAATCTCCTCCTTGACTATATCCTTGAGTGCTGGGTTCATCCTTCTTTGGGGTTTCCTAACATGTGTTACTTCCCCCTGGGTATATATGTGATGGATGCATGTGTCAGGGTGTATACCCTTCGTGTCAGTGTATTCCTAGGCAAATTCAACTGATTGTTCTTTAAGGATATCTACTAACTGTTTCTGTTGGTCTGTATCTATCCCAGAGTTTATATGTAAAAATTTCCCTGGACTAATCTCGTAGGGCATAGTGTAAGCCATGACAGACTCATCTATTTCAAAAATAAAAGATGTCGAAGACAAAATGGATGGGTCTAATTGTTCTTGAAATTCTTCCCCAAACATGTACTCAAATTGGGGAAAAGATTGTGGAAAATCCACACATGTGATAGCAGAAAGAAACTGGTTTAGCACATTTTGTGTTGTATGCTCCTGAAGTGCCCTTGCATGGTCACTAGGAAATATAGGTTCTTCCCAGTCTTCATTCTCGTATGGACATTCAAACCACCATATATTCTCCATAATAGGTTGAGCTGGAGGGTAAATGGTGAGCTTCTGGATAGAGAGAACATTTGAGATGGTCATTTCTCCTTCTCTACAACCAATAAATGCATTGGCTGAGGCTAGCTAAGGTCTTCCCAAAATAACGGGGTGGCCTTTGGTAGGATCCTTTGAGTGAATGCCAAGAAAATATACTGGGTACTCCCGTGAGGCTAAAGTAACTATGATATCGTCTAAAATTCCTTCAGGTATAACCCTAGTTTTATCTGCTAATTCCAAAATGGTTGGGGTAGGCCGAACAAGAGGTTGTAACTGTAATTGTTCCAAGGTAGTAGCGGTCATAACATTGATGGTTGCCCCTAGATCTATGAGAGTGTTCCCAATGGAGAGACCTCATTAATAGTTATGCTCACTACGGGGTTTTCTGGGTTCCCATATTTTGCTAGTTTTGGCTTCTCTGATATGTACTCAGAAAGTCCTCCTATCAAGTGTATTGTAGGGGGGTCCTTTTGTTTCCTACATGGCTTCTTGATACACAATTATTTGACTACCTTACTGTAGATTGGAATGTCTTTAATGGCTTGAAGCAGAGGAATCTTGACACAAATATTTTTCAATTCATTTAAAATGTCAAGTTCCGGCCGGGTGGTAGGTTTCTCGATTACCAGTTGGTTTGGATAAGGAGGGACGTTCATAATTTGTGAAGGTTCATTTTGGGGAAGCTTGGGTTCTTGATTCTTCGGGATAATAACATCTTCCCACCTAGTGTCATCCGTGGGTTGTTTGGTGGTTTCTTCTTCTTCTTCTTCCTAGATGACCACTGAAGGTCTCTGCCTATCTAGAACTCTTCCTGATCTTAGTTGAATTTCCTGTAATGGAACAAGAGTAATAACATATGTCGGGAAGGCCTGCATCTCAACATTGTGAAGAGTTTGAGGGGGTTTATTATTAATATTCGACATTGGTTGTGCCGGTAATAATGTAGATCTTGGGGAGCTTGCATTTTGATATTGTAGCGGTTTTTGTTGTGGAATAGGAGGTAAAGGTGGTGGAACAAATCCTGGAAAAAGATGCAGTGTTCGATGGGAAGTGAGGATAAGGATGGTTGGACATATGGATAGGTGGAGCTTGAGGGTTTCCAAGGTTATGTCCTCCTCTCCATCCTTTAAAAAAAGGATGTTGGTACTGAGTAGACCAGTTTTTCCAACCTGGTGAGTTCCACTGTTGTTTTTGATAATAGGCTAGAACTTGAGATTGCATATTCGGGTATGTGGGTTGATTCCTAGGCTGCCATGGCCTCCTAGGTGCATAAGAAGACTCCTTATGATATCCACTCCTATAGATGGCTAATAAACCGGACAATGATGGACATTTTCTAGTCACATGGTATTTTGTACAAAATCCACAAACTCAAATGTTATCTAATGGGCGTTCCCTTGAGGAATGCTTCCTCCTTCATCTTGGGAAATATATGCTCATTGTTGCATTTTCCTCCTCTTGTTTATTTTTGATTTTTAGGGTTTCCAACTGGGAACCTGTTGTGCTTAAGATATATGTCTTGAAGTTATCTAAAAGGATCCCTATCTCTGCTCTTGTAATACCACCTGAACTAATTTGTTTTAAGTTTCTATTGTAAGGGTCCCAAACATTCTTTTCTGTTTTGGCTCTACTCCTTGAGTAATTTTTACACATTTCACATATTTCAGCAAATGCTTTCTGAGAGATGTCACCTGATTCCATCAGGTTAAGCATCTCTAGATATTCTTCTAAAATTCCCTTAAGAAAAAGAGCCCTAATTGCATCCTCTGGGAGGTCATGGTATTTTGACTTCTGGGAGATGTAACCAAATCTTTCCATATAATCTTCGAGGGTATCGTCTTCTAATTGTTGGATTTTAAAGATGTCATTATGAGACTCTTTGGTCTTGTAGTAGTCTTGGTATTTCTTAAGATATGTCTTTCATGGCTTTCCAAGACCTAATAGTGGATTCTCCCAACCCCATGAACCATCTTAGTGAAGAGTCTTTGAGGGTGGAAGGAACGAGTTTTAATTTTTGGGCATCTTGTATGTAGTTGTAGCTCCTACACAAGATGCCAAATTCAAATAGGAATGTGTCTGGATCTTCACTGTTTTTACCGTAAAAGGTAGGCAGTGCTGAGAGAGGAATATTCTTCATGTTGACATTTGGAGTGGTGTTCAAAATAGGAAACCCGAAGGTAGTTTCATTTTGGTTTCCAATTTCTTCTTCCTCCCCATTTCTTACATTGTTATGGTCCTCCTGATCATGCATATTGGCTTGATTTCCAAAAAGAGAGTACCTAGGTGGTTTTATCTTTGAAGAAAACAAGTTTTCCCTTTGATGGAAAGGTCTTCCTATGGATTGGATGTCTGGGGCTCTACTCAAGCTGGTTGAGAATATTGGTGCCAAAGTTTCTGTGTCAATTTGAGAGATGATTACATTGGCTGAACTACCAAACAAAA
>ML776825.1:2101699-2112466 GCA_009831015.1 Picea engelmannii
TGTGAATGTCTTCAGTGTCGGATGATATCTCGATGTCACTTGAAAACAAAGGATAATTCCAGTGGTATAAGATCAACACTAATCTCAATGGAAAAGTGAAAGGTATGGATTAAACAATCCAATGAGAGTTTATCCATGACAAAACAATGTTAGATACCCTGCATATTCATGTATAAACCATCAACTAACGAGATCATCATTATACTTCTATTCTACATAAGAAAAAATCATACTTAAACTCAATCATTAACTAAGAACTACAATTGCAATCTGACTCTAGGCAAGAAATTACGTAGAATGAAACTATGCTATGTCTATTCTAACAATTCAAACTGCAATAAGGAAATGATTAAAAACAAAAATTAAACTATGATATTTAAAAATAATCTAACAATCTACATTAACCAACAACTAATTAAACAAGATCTATATAAAAATGAGATAAGCAAGCTATAATTAAAAACTGGAATTAAGTCTATCCATCCATCAAATCCCTGTCAAAGAAAACCCAAATCAAAACTATGTTCTATTCTAATTAAAACTCAGTTTTAAACTTGACTATAAAATCATAAATCAAAGCATAATCTAACATCTAATTGCACATGGGGTTAGTATAGAGACTTGCAAGTATGTTCCTAATCTACAATATCAATGCATGCTAACACATCTCATCATTCTAACCTGCAAAAGAACAATTAAACTGCAACAAACTAGTTAACACATTATAAATATGCATGTACAGAAAATAAAGAGAACAATTAAATTATGAAATGCATAAAAAAACATGAAGATAGTTACCAGACTGCTGGTGGGCCCCTCGTCAAGTCATGGTCACTTCCTAAAAGTACACCATGCGCTCAACAAGACAAATTCACCATAAAAACTGAAAAATGTAGTTATGGCATAATTTGGAAAAATAAAAACTTAAAATAGAGTAAAATCGGTTTTTTGTCTATCACATTGACAATTCTAATGCTTAGGAAACTTAACAATCATCTGACCAACTCAGTGGTATTTATAACATTTACAGACCAAGTGGTCGACCACAGGAGGGTGGAACCACTTCTAATTTTGACAAATTACAATAAATGATGCCCTAACTGATAAAACAAAGCGAGCCAATAATCTCCCTCTTGAGCAACTGAAACTGAGTTGTCGAGAGCTCAGTAGCTGGAGGGGGCAAGCATGAACAAAACCCACGTGCTCGATTTTCCCATCACTGGCCGCCAATACCATAACAACCAAGTTGCCCTATGTTTTTGTGCAATATGCAGTGTTGGATCAAGTGTCGGAATTAGTACTGGAAGGAGTGCCAGATCAAATGCCGGAAGCAGAAATGTGGTGCATTTTTTTCCCTGTAACACCAAAAAAACGTGAATTAGATCTTAGTAATCATAAAACATGATGAATTACATAATACAATCATTAAACATGAATCACACGTACCTTATGTCGATCATACTGTTTTATCATAAAATTCTTCAAAAAGCTCCTTTAAAATATGAAAAACACATATGTAGATGCGACAAAAGTGTATAATAACCGTCATAAAAGTGATCATATCTCGGGCCCAACACAATTCTTTCACTTCACCTTCATGATAATGATAACACAAGTATTTATGTTGAAAGTATTTCTTGAATTCCATTGATACAATATTCATATCATTGATCTTATTTTCTTGCTAGAGGTAATCCTAACAAATAGAATATTTTCCATTTAAATGGATTTTCAAATCTAGCCTTTATATTTCGATAATGGCCACGAACTTGGAAATATTTTCTTACCCCACGAACTTATAATGTAGAATTAACTTCACCATCAAATGTAGGTGGATTTGTAATTTGGAATTTCCCCTACAAGATATCTATGAGAGGCCTCTATCTCCTATGGTTTTGGAGAAGTTCACGAGATAGTTAATGAGGCTTCAAATGTATATGACTCACTAGCATAAGATTATGATAGAGATGATTTGTGTTTCCCATATTAGGACATTCTTTTTGCACTATAGGACCTTTTATAAGAAGCAATTCTTGAGATATTCTTTCTCCCTCTAACATTATTTGAATTCTACCTGTGATGTATTTTTCATTGTATATTTGTCAAAATTTCAACATGTTTGCAATTAGTTGTTTTTTCTCTTCTTGATATTTTATTAGTATTTCATTGTCTATATTAAATATTTGAATTTCCATACTTTTCCTGTCCTCTGTACCTTTGTGCCACATGTTTCCTCTATATTCCACCTATGCACATTGCCTCCATTATTTCCCTACACATGTTTCCTCCACATGCCACCTCTGCACATTGCCTCCATTATTTTCCTACACATGTTTCCTCCACATGCCACCTCTGCACATTTCCTCCATTATTTTCCTACACACGTTGCCTCCACACTTTACCTCTGCACATCTCAATTAGCATGAAAAGTGTACGATGTAAATATTTTATCCTCCCATCTTCACTTCCCCTTCATCCACACTCTATGCTCCATAATGAATAATTGCACCATGAAAAAGGGAGGAGACTGATGGCATAAGGATTTGGATGGTAAGGAAGCACTTAGGTAAAAAAATGACTCTTGTACTTAGGAAAAGACATATGCATACAATTCATTTCTATCACACAATATAATGGAAAAAAGCATTTTTGTATATAAATGATGGGGATTTAGATTACCCATTGTGTGTGGGATAAATTTGATGGAACCTAAATAGAAAAATAATATTCAATGGATGAGGATCCAATGACAACTATTTTCCCATCTTCCCTTGGCCATATTTGGATCTACAAAGATCCAATAGAGGCATATGAGGGCTCATTGGAAATCCCAAGGTGAGGAGAATCTAGCGACTTGGCCCAAATAAGTTTTTCCATGAGTGTATACGTCCATATCGACTCAAAAGGACATGTACCTCATTTTTCTTAAAGGATCATTTTGTTATTGTTAATTATTCCTTCCATTAAATAATTTATATTAACTTTCCATAGTAGGTCGATGTTGTAAAATGATATTTAATACCAATTTGTCACATCTCCTTCCATATATTTTAGCCATAGAAAGGGGATCCACTTCATTTTGGGAAAATAACAACCCAAAATAATTTGAATGAATGCATGAGTGGAACTAATAAAATAAAATGGAATGGAATTAAAAAAGCATGAGTTAACATATTTCAAGGTCTTCAAATTGTCATGGTCATAACCAAGAAAATATCAACTCTTTTTTTAGCATATAAATCCAATTTTAAATAAATCAAAGTAATATCTTACCTTATTAAGGTTCCATAGACCAATTGTTCTCAAATATGTTAATCATCATCATCGTCATCAATGTGAAAAATACACATATTTCCACATTGGAAATATAATTCAATTGCAATTTTATATAAAGAGATAAAATACTTATCTTTAAGTTAAAAGAATATGTGCCTTCAAGATTTGTTCTGCTAGAGTTTTTTCTCTCCTCGGGTTGCCATGTCCCTAGTTCTATTCCTATTGAACAAGCATGGCTCTCCAGATCTTATGTAAGCAATGATACTATGGGAACTATTACATCTCTACCTAAAGAACCTATGATAGACTTTGAGAAGATAGATGCAGAAGCATCAAAGTGGAAGTTGGGCTAGTGCATTTCGAAAGCAACTGAAACTCCGCGCTATGAAATTTGTTCGACCCGAATTGGTGACTATGTATGATAAATGAAGGATCATGTGATCATAGGTACATTTCTTGGGATTTTTTTTCTTGGATCAACTCTCAGTGGAAACCCACTTGCCAATTTCAACTTAAATTATGTTCTAAAGGTTTTTCACTACTATCTTTGAAAACCAGAAAGAAAGAGAGTGAAATTTGAAGAATGGCCCTTATTTCTTCCGCTTGGTGGGTTTGAAGCTTATATATTGGACAAACAATTTCAATCATGACAAAGAGAAGTTTATCTTTTCCCCATTCTAGGTTCTCCTATACTCCCTTCCCTGAGAGTATTTAAAAGAAGAAATTATAGTGGGCATAGGGAACACTCTAGGTTTCTATGTGAAATCATCTGAATCTACAAAGCATGGAAGCTACATATCATATGCTTGCATATACATCTACATGAACATTTATATTCCCATACTATACTCAATATACCCAAGTTTCCAATATGTTGAATAAATTCAAACCGTCAATTACAAATTCATTCCTTTTTGGTACCGTCGCTTCCATGAACATGGTCATGTTTATATAGACTATTTTCTACCGAATCCCTTAAAACTATAACCTGAAAAATATGATGAGGGATTCATTAATATCACCTCTTGTCATATAAAAAATATAAATTCTATTCCTCAAGGCCCCTCCAACTCTTCTAAAAAACATGATATCAAAAATAGCTTCGATACCCGCCTCCAACAATTCTAAAAACCAAAAATCCACTAACGCTAACCCTGAAGACCATAAGACACCCAAAACGTCTACTTCACCCTATGACATTCCTCCCCTAGAAGATGTGCCCATGTTGCAAAAAATTGAGGACATCATGGATCTAGAGCAAGAGGAAATGGATCTAGATGGAATTGGCCTCTAAATCATTGTTGATTGTGGTTTGAAGGAAAGATGTACAATCCATACCCCCAGATCACACCCAACAAGTTCGATCAGACCTTCAAAAAAGGAGTGGATCCATAGGATCTTCTGTGGCCCCATATCCCAACCCAAATCTTGGTATCCAGACTAGCAAACACTAACCAAAAAAAAATCCCAAGAAGGACAATCGACAAGGCCTAAAATATAGTATTCATCTATTGTGAGAAAATGGGGACACCCTAGTCAATTTTCGGTAGAATTGTCGCATCACGAACTCCTTCCAACCCTCCCCTAGTTTTTAATGAAATTTATCTTCTGGAACATCAAAGGACTCAATGGTAAGATGAAGCATAGGATCTTATGATCCAATCTATACACAGAATCACCAAATCTACTTCTTCTTTAGGAAACAAAGGTTTTTGGAGAGGTTTTATACCACATTCTTTCTAAAATTTGGAAAAATGGTTCTTCTATGGATATATAATCTAATGTCTCTATGGGAGGCCTAGTGATATTATGGAATCCAGACAAGATTCTAGTCTGGAGTTTCTTCTACATCAAATACTATATTTTATCTTTCTTTCAGCCTTTAGGTGAAGATACACCGGGGTACATAACTAATTTTTATGGGCCTCAACAGTATGGATAAAAAATTAATCTCCTACAACAACTGCAACATATCTCATATTTAATACATCTGCACTACTGGCTAATGGGTAGTGACTTCAATCTCATTACCTCTCTGGAGGAAAATAAATGAGCTCTTAGACGTTTAGACTTAGAACACTTTGTCTTCAGGGACTTCATCTAGGATCGAAAATTAGTGGATATGGAGACATGCAATGGTATTTACACCTATAGTAATGGTAGGGGGGGTACCCATCATGTTGCTTCTAGTTTGGAAAAATTTATAATCTTAGAATTTCTCATGCTCTTGCGGATGCACATGGAGGCTATAATTCTCCCGGTAGCGGGTTATGATCATTGACCAATCTACTTAACTATTAACACCCTTAGTAGGACTTGTAAAATACCCTTTTAGTTTGAAAATTTTTGGCTCTCCCACCCAAACTTCCTCAATAATGTCAAAGTATGATGGGAGGAAACCCAGGGGGTCAATGAATCTCTCATGTATCGCTTCCAACAAGATCTTAAGATCCTCAAGAAATTCATAAAGATATGGAACAAGATAGTATTTGGGAACATATTTCATGCTCAAATACTCTTAGCATAAAAAATGGAAGAGGTACAACAACATATCATCATTTAAGGTCTCACACCAAATCTCTCCCAATAGGAGAAGACTTTGACTTCCCAAATTGAGAAAAGGAAGATGTAGGGGGAAATCCCATGGCATCATAAATCAATATTACAATGTCTCAAGGAATGGGAGTGCAAATCAAAATTATTCCACTTCTCTATGATCCAACGACATCACACCAACCACATCACTCACATCACCTATGGTCAAGGTAATAAAATCACTTCTTACGAAGACATTGAAAAAGAGATAACCTCTTTCTTTCAGGATCTACTCACCGAACCTCAATTGGATCTTTCTTCTTCCATCAATACCATTTCTCAAAACATTTCCCACTTAATCTCCTAGGAACAAAATGTTAATATCAAGTGGCGCAATTCTCTAGAGAAATTTGAGGAAACCACCTTCATCTTAACCTCTGGTAAAGCTAAAACAAATGTCGGGGCCCTGGTGGAAGAATCCTATAAAATCTCCAAATTCCTCACATCCCTAAGTGACACCTTCTTCACTCTCATTCCCAAGGAATATAAGGTGTCTCACCCCAACAAATTCCGAACAATTTCCCTTTACAATTTCATATACAAAATCATATCCAAAGTCATTGCCCTTCGCCTCAAACGCTTTTTCCCTACCCTGATTTCCTATGTATAGTTTGGTTTTGTGGAGGGTCACCAAATTTTGGACAACATAATTCTAGCACATGAAGTTTCCCACTCCTTAAAAAAAACTAAAACCATTGATATGTTAATTAAAATAGATATGTTTAAAAAAGATTTTGATAAGGTCATCTCGTAGTACATATGGGAGGTTCTTTTAGCTTTTGAATTTCACCAGGATTGTGTTAACTAGATAATGGCCCTCCGATCATACACTTTATTCTCCTTCCTGATTAATGGTGCCCCTTCATCCCCTTTTTACCCCTCCTATGAAATCCTTCAATGGGACGCCCTTTCCCATTTCATTTTTGTCCTAATGGCTGAAGGGTTAGGTTGTAGTCTAAGGGATGCTTCAACAACCCATAAACTACAAGGTTTTTCGCTTTATCACTCGACTGATCCCATAACCCACAATCACTATGTGGATGACACTTTTTTAATGAAAGTCTCTTCTTCCATATAAGCAAGAGCCTTTAATAAATTTCTTGATCACTTCATGGAGGTTTCTAGTACCTCGATCAATCATGTAAAATCCCAAATCATTTTCTTCAACACCCCACTTTTGGTTCAATATCATGTCCCTCACATCCTGGGATTTTCCGGGACCTTCCTTCCATCCAAATATCTTGGGATCCTCCTTCTCACCTCGAATATTCACAATAGTTCTTGGGAATACCTTGTTTCAAGTCTCAGTAAAAATATGTCCAGTTGGAGCTTCCGCCTCTTTACCATTGATGATTTCCTAATCTTGATAAAAAAAATTCTCCAAGATATCCCACTTTATCTTTTCTCATCTCTATCTACCCCCAAATGCATCCTTAAAGTGGTCAAAGAACTATAGATTAAATTTCTATGGAAGGGTTCTCAATCTTCCAAAAAATGGGCTCTTGTCACTTGGAATACTTTGTGCCAGCCCAAAATAAAGGGAGGGCTTTGTCTCCACAACACTGAAATTCTAAATTCAGCTTTGGGCACAAAAAAATGGTGGAGATGGATTCAAAACAAATGGGAACTATAGAACATCATTTGTAAACAAAAATATACAAAGCACATCAATTCTTTAGATCTTGTATGAATGGAGGAAGCTTCCTTGGGTTCCTTGATTTGAAACACAGCTTGGTATAATAGAAATCTCATCTAGCAACATAGTTTTTGGGAAATTCAGGATGAATGGTGTGCCTTATTTTGCGAGAAATCTTGGTAGAAAATCCTAGAAATATAGATTGATTGGTGGTTGGTCAACCTGGAATATTCCTTCCAAGAGCTTCAAAGACATTATGTTAAAGAATATTGGTCTCCAACCTCTGTTGATGTAAATTAGCACTCATGGAGTCTCGAACCTAATCATAATCCTCTTTGGGACCATCATCTGTTACACTCTTTGAAGGAAGTCCTTAATAGGTGACAAATACAAGTTTATTATCAACTGGATAAGCTCAGATGGGGGTACCACCCAGCAGGATGATTCACCCTAAAGGAATCATATCATATCGTAGTGAAACACTCTCACATTTAGGATGAAAAAATTTGGGGGGAAATTTGGGAGGAAAATTTATTGCCTAAAGTTCCCACCTTTCTTTGACAAGTGGCTCACAAAACAATACTCACTTGGGGTCACCTCCTTAAACGAGGCTTCCATGGTCCCAGAATATTCATGCCATTCTTTCAACATGAATAATCCTTGGAGCATCTCTTTAACACCTGCACTTTCATCAATTCCATTTTGGATCAAGGTCCCACCTCTTTTCAGAAACTAGATCACAACAAAGATTCTATCAAATACACTCTCACCCAATGGAAAAACATTTTCTATAGAAATCCTATTTTGAACTGCATTTGGAAGTTATTTCTAGTCTTCCTATTATGGGAAATTTGGAAGGAGTGATATCGTAGGATCTTAAAAAATGAATCTCAACCTCTAACCTTCACATGGAATGAGATCAATCTTGACATTGAGGAGACTATGTTAATAGAAAAATGGGACCCGAAAGACCTCAAATTCTCATCATATGAGAAAACCATTCTCCCTTAGTGGTTACCCCCTTCCCTTTCACTCACTTTTTATCCCTCTCTTCGTATTCCTTCGACTCCACCACCCCCCCCCACCCCTTCATCCTGATCTCTCCTCCCCACATGATTCATCAAGCTCAATTTTGATGGTGCTTCCAAAGATAATACTGGACTTGCCAATTGTGGTGGAGTTTTCTGGGACAATTCAGAAAAGATCCTCAGAATTTTCTATGGTCATTTGGGAATCAATTCCAATAATGCAACATAATTTTTGGCACTAATTCAAGGCGTTCAAATAGACAACATGCATCACTTCTCCCAAATTATTGCAGAAGGGGATTCCAAGCTCAACATAAAATTTCTCTCCAAGCTCTAGTGGGGAATTTTCCCCTCCAAAATGTCCACCCATTCGAGGATCGAAAACCTTATTGATCTACTAGGTTCCCTCCTCTCCACTGTTTCTGCCCTTGTTCCCTCCCATGTAAAATGAAATGCTAACAAGGTGGAAAATTTATTTGCCAATGAAAGCTTTGTTGATCCCATTATGTTTGTCAATTTTAGCTGGGATGATTTCACTTTGCTTCCCCTTAAGAAAGCCTACTTCTCATTTGTTTAGGAATATATCTCTTCCCCGGATGGGGTGGAATCTCTCTCACTTGACAACGAGGTGGATGGACCGTTGGCTCACCATCTCGTGCCATAGGTGTAAGATGCATGTACTCTTGACATGACAGGACATGGTCCTCACTGGGAGCGTGACATCATTACTATTCATGGTGAATATGTAGAGGGAAGCATATATGAGGGATCACACATATATGGTACTTTGACTGCAAACAATATCGTTAATGAATTCAATGGTATAGTTTGAGAGGATAATAGGGTTGATCGCTTGTACGAGGATGAGTTTTCCTCCATATCCAAGTATTATGATGATAATCATGACCATGCTAGGCTAAGAAGCGAGGGCACACTCACAGATAGAAGCAATGTGGGTTCATAAGTGGCCTTTTTGGAATAGGGGAGGTATGAAGGTTGTTTTGTTGTCATGCTTTCTAAGTCTTGTGAATCCTGTTTTTTCCAATTTTAAGCTCAATTGTCCTATCTTTCTTGTCCTCCTCCTTATGGAGTCACGTAGATGTAAGGATCATGCCACCCCTGGGTTTTTCACTAACAACCCAAGTAATGATGGATTCTTATGATTTATATCTTGATTTCATGCCTAGAGAGGATCAAGAAATGATGCGAGCATTGGAGGAAAAATTTAGGACTGTTCAAGAATTCAAGGATGATGAAGAAATTAAGGAGCAAGTTGGTGGTTTAATAACTGGTCTGGGTTTCTCCAAAACAAGGAATTCAAAGTTTTTCAATACCCTAGAGATCTATTGGCAAACTGAGACAATGGTGGCTTTGGGGATGCTTCCCAAGGAATATGAGTTTAGGAAGCTCAAGAACATAATGGAGACCTTGGAAGAAGACAAATCCTATCTTCTCTCTATGGTCACGTGGATTGTCCAACATCAAAGTGGCACCTTCCATACTATTTCTACAAACTGGTATGGAACCCCATTAACTGTTGTTCTGTTGTTTGAATGGACAAAGTATGCCCTTCCTCTCCATAGGTTTACCATGCGAGGAGTGTAAATGTGTTGAACCTTCATAGAATAGATCTAGCTAAACAATAATACACACATTTGCATAGATAATTGGAAAATGAAGAAGAAGGAGAGAAAGAATGGAAGAATTCTCATTAACTGTTGTGAAAAAATGAATAATTGACACATGATATACTCTGTATAACTCAATGAGTTCGACTTGAGGTGAACCAAGTCGCCATAGTGGTGGTCTAGAGTGATATGGACACACACCAATAGTTACAGGAGTGAACTGCCACCTATTCTAGTCTCTCAAGTAGTTACGGGAGTGAACTTCGACCTAGTTGAGTTAACTAGTCAACTAGTCTTCAGTTAACTGACTAAACAAAGAGTAGTGAGGAGTTAACTAAGGGAATCAAGGCTAATGATCCACTCTGGTGATGATAACAAGGCAAGGTCGAATTGTCATGGTGATGATCCCAATGTTGCATGGTGATGATCCCAATGCAACATCTAAACTCAACTCAACTAGACAAACTGAAGTGTGAACTGAAAGAGAATATTCTCTAGGTGGAATATTCTCTCCTAAAATATAGGAGACTGGATAATGACTAATTATGACTAATAAACAAATAAAAACCTTAGGAAAAATAAATCCTAGGTGTGTGTGAAGTAA
>ML776825.1:2120529-2140885 GCA_009831015.1 Picea engelmannii
CCCCCCCCCTCTCTTTAACTTCTAGCACTATTCCAGATGAACAAAGGACTAATTCATCATCATTTACATCTTTCATAATTTTTGTCAATATCTTAGGAAGGGATTATGTTCCCTTTCTATCAAGCACTACACAATATTTGACAAATACCAAAATGAATGTTTGAAACATGTTAGTGATTATTGTTCAGAAGTACATTATTAGTAAAAATTCAAAGAAAAACTTCATATTGATCACCTTTTGATCCACCTAATTCCCCTCTTTGCAACATTTCCATAAATATTTTATGCTCTTTTCCATTTGATTCCAAAATAATATTATAGAGTTTTTTCAAGTTTGTACTCTACACAACACACATTATTCGATACACACCATTTAAAACTATAGATAGTTCAAATGTATTTATTTTATATTAAAATTTAAAAGAACTTACCATGCTCTATTCTTGGGATGTTCTTAACTCGCGTTCGTTGATATAAGTTCTTTTCCTATTTTTCTGTCGACAATACTCTATAAATAAAAAACATACATAATGAAATGTAAATGTGTTGAACCTGCATAAAAAATATCTAGCTAGAAAATGACATACACAGTTTGCAGAGAAAATATGAGAAAAGAGAAACATGAGAGAAAGAATGGAAGAATTCTCATTAACCAAATGAATGAATGATAATTTACACATGATATACTCTGTATAACTGAACTAATGCACATTGGAGGAGAAGCCAATACACTATAGTGGTGGTCTAGAGTGATATGGACACACAAAAAAAAATACATGAGCAAACCTTCACCTATTCTAGTCTCTCAAAAAGTTACGAGAGTTAATTGCCACCTGGTACGAGTTAACTAGTCTCTTAGTCTTTAGTTAACTAACTGAAACAGAGAGAAGTGAGGAGGAGATTAGGGAATCATGAGTAATGTCCTAGTCTGGTGATCATCCAAAGGAAAATGCGCATTAGTTGGTGATGATCCCAATGCTCCATGGTGATGATCACACTGTGGCATCGAGACTCCACTCAAATGATCAAACTGAAGTGTGAAATGAAGAGAATATTCTCCCTAGACTATAGGAGACTGAATAATGACTAGTAAACATAGGGAAAAACTTAGGAAAAATAATTCTTAGGTGCGTGTGAAGTAACTCTAACACCCCCCCTGAACATCACTATGGTGAAAATAAATAATGGGTCACGAAAAAGAGGCCATGTTAGGTACCCAAATACAAAATATACACCAAAATAGATGAGGAAAGAGGGAAAATCTCATGGGAAACCCCCCATCAAAGTACAATGTATGTAAGAAAAGAAACAACAGTTGCTAGGAAATTGTTTCCTTCACTTCAAGATGACTGCGTAGAGAATGGAACTTCTGCTCAGTGAAGGTCTTGGTGAAGATTTATGCAGTTTGTTTTGGTGAAGGATAGAACTGCAGGTTGATGATTCCCTTGTGTACTAAGTCCTAGATGTAGTGCATTGTAAATACCCCTATTTTTACGACTGCCAGCGAAGCAAAAAGTGCAATTTTGTTTTGTTTTTTTAGGCAAGAAGGAAACAATGACAACAATTGAACCACACAACCTGACGATGAACACACGCACGCAGATCAGGAAACAAAAAAAAATGACTAAATGAATTAGAACAACGATCAACTAGTCAAGAAGGCAATGACGACAACAGTTGAACCACACAACTTGATGACGAACACACACACGCAGATCAGGAAACAGACAACAGTGACTAAATGCACTAGCACAATGATCAACTAGGTGAAACATGCGTAAATCAAAGATATGAATGACTCCCAGTTGGACATCCAACACGACAACGCTTACAAGCGAAGGACAACATCCAGAATCCTGACACAACGGTCTCGACGACCAGTCACTAGAACCTCTATGGCACGCAAAACCAAATGCATGAAGGAATTACAACCCAAGCCCCAACAACGAACTTACAACGATCAAACAACACTCACAACAGGAAGCATAGACTCTGGCCGAGTTATCATTCACCTCTATCCAATAGGGCATGCCATGATCCCCTTATCAGGAATCATGTCATCCCCAGGGGATAGGTGTGGCAATAACTCTGGCGCAACATAACCGATCTGGAACAAGGACTCAATATAAGTCCAACGCGCTAGGAGCTGAAATACTGACAAGAAGACTGCATCACGGTATAAGAGGGTAGTCTTCTTGTCAGTATTTCAGATCCTAGCATGTTGAATTTATCTTGAGTCCTTGGTCCAGATAGGTTATGTTGCGCTGGGGTTATTGCCACACCTATCCCTTGGGGAGGACATGATTCCAGATGAGGGGATCATGTTGCGCCCTATTGGATAGAGGTGAATGATAACTCAGTCAAAGTCTGTGCTTCCCGTTGTGAGTTTTGTTTGATCGTTCTAAGTTCATTTTTGGTGCTTGGGTTGTAATTCCTTCATGCGTTTGGTTTTGCGTGCCATAGAGGTTCTAGTGATTGGTGCTCAAGACCATTGTGTCGGGATTTTGGATGTTGTCCTTAGCTTGTAAGCATCATCGTGTTGGGTGTTCGGTGGGGAGTCGTTCCTAAATTTGATTTACGCATGTTTCACCCAGTTGATCATTGTGCTAGTGCATTTAGTTGTTGTTGTCTATTGCCTGATATGCATGCGTGTGTTCATCGTCAGGTTGTGTGGTTCAACTGTTGTCATTGTTGCCTTCTTTCCTATAGTCTTCTTGTCAGTATTTCGGCTCCTAGCGCGTTGGATTTATCTTGAGTCCTTGGTCCATATAGGTTATGTTGCATCAGGGTTATTGTCGCACCTATCCCCTGGGGATGACATGATTCCTGATGAGGGGATCATGGCATGCCCTATTGGATAGAGGCGAATGATAAATCGACCGTAGTCTGTGCTTCCCGTTGTGAGTGTTGTTTGATCGTTGTAAGTTTGTTGTTGGTGCTTGGGTTGTAACACCTTTATGCCTTTGGTTTTGCATGCCATAGAGGTTCTAGTGATTGGTTGTCGAGACCGTTGTGTTGGGATTGTGGATGTTGTCCTTAGCTTGTAAGTGTCGTT
This sequence comes from Picea engelmannii, assembly GCA_009831015.1. Classification (NCBI taxonomy): domain Eukaryota; kingdom Viridiplantae; phylum Streptophyta; class Pinopsida; order Pinales; family Pinaceae; genus Picea; species Picea engelmannii. The sequence goes on from ML776825.1 coordinate 2,123,585, forward strand.
GTGTTGGGTTTCTGGCGGGGAGTCATTCCGATATTTGATTTACACATGTTTCACCTAGTTGACCATTGTGCTAATGCGTTTGGTCATTGTTGTCTGTTGCTTGATCTGCATGCATGTGTTTGTCATCAGGTTGTGTGGTTCAATTATTGTCATTGTTGCCTTCTTTCCTACCTCAGTTGTCTTCATTGTAACGATAGGGGTCTTTACATGCATGCGGATATTGATGTGTTTTTTTCACTACCTCTGAACATGATCTCTGTAGAACTTCAAAGTGCTCTGGTTGTCACACTAGATGATGATTGACAGGTGAAACAGAATGCTCAACTCAATGATAAAATGATGTAGCCACATAGACTTAATGGTTATGTTAACTACCCCTATGTACTTTGCCTTGGCTGAATATAAAGAAATAACAGCCTACTTCTTGCTCGACCAACAGATAGGCCTGGAACCAAGACTAAGTGAGTAAGCATGTGTACTTTTGATTAATGCTATCGCCAACCTAGTCAGAATCAGTGAAACTGATGAGGTCCAAAGTAGATTATGTTTCATAGTGAATCCTAAAGGTGATGGTTCCATGTACGTATCAAAGGATATGCTTAGAAGCTCCCGCATGAACTTGAAAATTGCTCCAACTGTATAGGAGAGGTCTGGTTTGGAGTGTGTGAGATACAACAATATCCCACTAGTTGTCTCTACAACGTTCTCTCCACCAATGGAGTGTCCCCACCATCCTCATGTATGAATCTTGATAGGAAAGGAGTCAGGGAAAACTTGCAGTTTGTAATGTGAAATTTCACAAGGAGATCTCGTTCATACTTGGCCTGACATAGTTTGATGCCTAATGCATTCTGACTGATATCGAGTCCAAGGAAGAAATATAGCGGAACCATGACCATTGTCAATAAATGTTCATGCAAAATCCTCTTGACTGCAACAATCGTGGAAGTCAAGCAACTGATGATCATCAAATCATTGACATACATAACTAGGAGTAGAAGTGAATTAGCCGTCATGAGTATGTAAACATTTGGGTCTGACTTACAATGTACAAAGTTCCATGACAACAATTAGGATTTCATCTTGGCATACCATGCCCTCGGGGCCTTCTTGAGGCCATAAAGAGACTTCTGCAGTTGATAGACCAAATATGAATCCTTGACAAATCCCTGGGGCTTCTCCATATAGATCTCCTTAGAGAGATCGTCGTGAAGAAATGCATTCGTCATTTCCATCTAATGGACTTTCCATCGCTTGGTTTTCGCAATGGAAAGTGTCAAATGTATGGAATCCATCTTTGCTACTAGAGCGAAGGCCTCATCATAGTTAATGGCATGCACCTGCTGAAATCCTTTCACAACTAGCATGGATTTGCATCTACTAACCTGTCCATCTACTGTGATCTTGGTCCTATAGACCCATATGCACCTGGCAAGTTTTGTTCCTGAAGGAAGGGGAACCAGATCTCAAGTCTGGTTCTCGAGGAGGGAGTTGTACTCCTCCTGCATGGCGGATTCCCAAAAGGGATTTCTAGTAGCCTCACCATAGGACTGTGGATCTGAAGACTGGACTAAGAAAATATGCCTGGGTGGCATCGATTCAGTGGTGGTGAGTGCAAGAGGAGGCTCCTAGAAATCAGATAGAGTCCTCTTAGTATCAGCTGGATCCCCGACAAGATCTCTTGCATATTGAAGAGTAGTCTTGGCCCACTTGGGTATCTGCTCTGGCTCTACATATGCATTTGCATGCATTGAATCTGCATCTAACTTTACTAACTCGGTATCTGAATAATCTGAATCCTATGAATACTAAATCTCATCTAAATAAGAGTCGGTGTGTGCATGTTGATCATATCTGACAGGTGGAAGAAAAAAAGTGTCTGCATGCGGCTGCTGAGGTACATGCGAGATACTTTCCTCGAATTGGAAACTACCCTCAATGATGAGATGGTTCGAGGAAATATCAATGAGTCTGTATCCATTCACACCATGAGGGTATCCAATAAAGATACACTTTATGCTCTATGGATCAAGTGCCTTCCTCTTCTTAGAGGGAATCCTATCCCATGAACAAGAACCGAATGTATGAAAGTGGGTCACTCTTTGTTTGAGGCCACTCCAAGCCTTGTAGGGGGTCTTATCCTTCACAGATCTATGGAGATATCTATTTTGGATGTAGGTTTCACAATTAAGTGCTTCAACCCATAATATCTATGGGAGTGACTTTGCATGTAACATGCAAGATGCCATCTCTTTAAGAGATCTATTTTTTCCGCTTAGCAACTTCGTTTTGCAATAGAGTATAGGGAATTGTGTGTTGCAACTGAATCATGGCCTCAAGAGAAAGATTTTGTATCTCATGGTTGACGTACTCCCCCCCATTATCTGTTTAGAGGGCTTTGATCTTATTTCCTAACTGTGTTTCAACTAGGGATTTGAAATATTTGAGGTGTTGAAAGACCTCTGATTTTTTCCTGAGAAAGAAATTCCATGTGAAGCGTGAGAAATCATCAAAAAAAATGAGCATGTACCTTGATTTATTGATTGATGGATGCATAAAAGGGCCCATTATATCACTATGGATTAGATCTAAAGGAAATGAGGCCTTCTAAGTCTTTCCTTTGTTGAATTTCTATTGAGGGTGTTTTCCAAGAACACATCCCTCACAAATTCCTTTGGAGAAGTGGATGTCAAGTAGACCATCAACCATTCCATGCTTGCTAAGATGTTGCATATATTGGAAATTTAAATGCTCAAAATTTTTGTGACATATCCTACTGCTTTCATCAACATGGGTAAGCAGTAATGCATAATCTGGTTATATAAATTTAGAAAATGTGTAGAGTCTGGAATTATGATTTACCTCACCGATAGAAACTTTGGAATTGGTTTTCATGTCATATATATCCACAACATCAGGTGTGAATATGACTCTCTTTCTGGTGCCAGAGTTTTTCATCTCATATACAGAGAGAAGATTGATGAAGAGTTTGGAAACGTGTAGCACATTCTCGAAGCTCCCGTTTGTGAGTTCAATTCTTCATTTGCCAATGACTTTGGCCTGAGAATTGTCCCCATCAGTATAGGAGGACCTTTTCATGTGTCCAATGAATAGTAGACTTCTTTTGTGGCTTTCATGTGGTGCGATGCTCCTAAATCTACAATCCAAGTGTCGGGAGAGGAGTTGATGGCAATCAAAGCATGGTTAGAATTTCCTTTCTTAGGATTATGACATTTTGGATTCTTCTTCTTGGCACCCTCGGGGAGGTGATCTCGAAGGATTTTTTGTTGAATTATTTGGGCCATTTGATCTATCTATTTATGCATACATGCAGATTATGTATGGAATTTTTTATGGTAGTAAGTGCATTTATCCCCTTTTCTTCCCTTTCCACCTTTGGATTCGGAGGCATCGTTGAAGGGTTTTAAGTACCCTTCCTTCTTTGGATTTTCATGTTCTTTCCTTTTGTCTTTGTCTTTAGATCTTTGATTTGGATGATTTCTACCATCTTGTACATCAAGTGCATGCGCCTTTGGGCCTTTGATTTTTCCCATGTTGATAAGCTTGTAGAAAAATGAAAGACCTCAAGAGAGGGAATCTTCCAGGTGGCTCCAAAGGCGAGCATAAAAAAATGAAATGTGGATACAAAAACTGAGTATTCCATACCAAGTTTGGAGAGAATGGTGGGAACCATTTGTTTCTCCTTAGATTTATCAACCCCACAAGCCTTGAGTTGTGACAACAAATCCTTATATTTGGTAAAGAAATCTTGGAGATTGTTGAAGGTTTTTGGATCCAAAGTGAGCAATTTCACCTCGAGCATGTGTCCCCTCATCTTGTCCTATTTTCCAAAAATCCCTTCCATGGTGTTCTGGGCTTCATTGGGTGTTTTACAGGAGGATAGGTGAAAGATGAGTTAAGGATAAATGAGACTGCACATAGTTCCAAATGCTTCATCCATTCGATTTAGATACTTGGATTTTTCTATGGATGATGTGGGTTCAGTCTCTATGTCCATGGTTAATTTGTTTAAACCTCTACTTCTAATATACACTATCATCTTCTGCTTCCATGCAAAGAAATTGTACAGTGTAAGAATGAATTATTTGGAAATTCCATTTTTCCCGCTGCTTTCAATCTTTGGTACCTGCAAAAAGAATTTGGGGTGTATTTTTCCTAGCAATTCGTCATCTCTGATACCATGTAAATGTGTTGAAACTGCATAGAAAATATCTAGATAGCAAATGACATACACAGTTTGCAGAGAAAATATGAGAAAAGAGAAACATGAGAGAAAGAATGGAAGAATTCTCATTAACCAAATGAATGAATGTCAATTTACACACAATATACTCTGTATAACTCAACTAATGCACACTGGAGGAGAAGCCAATGCACCATAGTGGTTTTCTAGAGTGATCTGGACAGAGGTCGACAGTTATGTGAGTAAACTTCCAACTAGTCTAGTCTCTCAGGCAATTACGAGAGTTAACTGCCACCTAGTCTGATTTAACTAGTCTCTTAGTCTCCAGTTAACTGACTGAAATAAAGTGAAGAGAGGAGGATATCAGGGAATAATGAGAAATATGCTAGTCTGGTGATAATCCCAAGGATAATGTGCATTAGCTGGTGATGATCCCAATGTTGCATGGTGATGATCCCAATGTCGCATCTAGACTCCATTGAACTGATCAAACCAAAGTGTGAACTGAAGAGAATATTTTCCTAGAGCAATATTCTCCCTAGACTATAGGAAACTGAATAATGACTAGCAAACATAGGGAAAACCTTAGGAAAAATAATTCCTAGGTGTGTGTGTGAAGTAATGCCAACATGAAATGCATAAATTATGAAATATGTTTTACAAACTAAGTAATAAAACCATTTTGGGTTAGGTGATGCATTTAGTACAATAATATGCATTGGTGCACTTAATACAATCATGTTTACTATACAAAAGACATTGTAAATTGTGAAATAATTAAAAAAAACTAACAATGACTGGGTTTGGGATCTAATGCAATGAGTGGTCCCAATCCAATAGATACCTAAAGCACCAAATATCAATACACAAAGCCAATAAATATCCATTGCTTAAAAAATTTCTCATTGTGAAATAGTAGAGAGAGTAAGCCCCTAATGCTAGAGTTTGCAACAACATAAAACAAAATATAAACAACAAGAAAACTAGGGTTTGGGGTGCTAAATCTAACTCTGAAACCCTTCTATTTTATTCAAGGTAGACTATAATTATTAATAGGAATAAATACAAAATTTATGTATTTTTTAATCAATTGAGGGAAAATTGAGATAAATAGAATGAAGTTAAATATTTGAAAATTTTCCTCTACAAATTTGTTTATGACCTACAATGATCCCTTACCAATTTGTCTCTCCATAAAAATCTACCCACTCAAAATTCCTCCCTAGTAAACATCTCTTGCATGAGTCTCTCCTCTAACTTTTGGAAAAACAATGGAACAAGGATTAACATTTTATTTTATCTCTTTTACAAATTGAAATTCCAACTCATTRTTTTTCTTGATATTTCATCACATTGATGATAAATGCATATCACTATTTAAAAAAAAWAAATATTCGGTACATTGTTCACCTTTAAGGCTAAAGTGCAAGGGTGTGATATGTTGAATCAAGCACATTGCGGTAAATGTGAATTAAGCACACTAGTTACTTTAAAAASGCCTTCAAAACTATGTTTGAAGTTATAATGTTACATACATCCCATTCTTTCTTTTAAGAATGCATAAATGTAAATTACAGTTCTCCATAAGATACACAATGATTATTTGTATGTTCATAGGATGAGACAATGTTCTCTTTGTTATAATGTTGTCGCTCTTAATATATGTTCCAATAGAGTGATTTCAACTCACGAATAAATTAAACTCAGATAATATAATTTTTTAATCAAGGTACACATGCATATTATCATTTGAAATATGCATACCACATGAGTGGGAAAGTTATCATTTGAAATTATACAAATGATGCTTAACTACCAAATGAGTGGGAAAACGTATCATTTGAAATTACACATATGATTCTTAATATCACATCGTCTACTTAAAAAAGGATTTCAAAAGTTTGTTCGAAGTTAGAATGTTACATTCTTCCCGAAATTTGTTTAAATATGTAGACATGCATTGATTATGTTTTTAGTGCAAATGAAGTGAAAAAAGTTGATAATTTCAAATGGCTATTTCTTTATATTCCAACCCATTCCATATTCTTCCAAGTTTGTCAAGTTATTAATTTCTATTTTCCATATGTCCATATGTCCACATTATATTTATGTTTTGATTATTTGATTGAATTTATGCTACCTTTGCACATGCATTTGAATAATTATGCATTGAATGTTACAAAATCTTGATTTAGGATTGAGTTTGGATGTGCAGGATATTCCACCTGTCCAAAAATGCCAAAATATATTATTAGGAAAAAGATATTGTAGGAAGATGGTAGACAAAAATGGTGAATCACTTTACCACATCAATTGTAACATTCCATATTCGAGAAACCATCTCGGGCCAATGGTACTTCACTATGAATTGGTTCTCTTTTATGACACCCTAGTAGTATGTGTTTTTTCAAAATGTAAAGGGTTGAAGGTGAACCCTTGGTCTTCCACACTATTCCATTATATTAATTATTTATTACACAAATTTTATGGTTTAATACCTCCCACTATGGTCAAGGATTCAGTTCATGATATATAAAAAACACCTAGGAACACTTCCATATGATCATTTTTTGAAAAGTTGGAAGCCAAATCAACTATGTTTCATATTAAATTGACCAATATGTCTCCTTCTATTAAGTCAAGTGAGAATTCTAGTTAGCCAAATTATGATATCAATACTACCTAATAAATCTCTACTAGGAGGTCCAAAAAATTATACGAGTTGAGAGAAAAATGTCAAAGTACACACCAAAGTTGATTCAATATTGGAGGGTAATGATGACTTCTCTCTTCCTACCCATGTACGAAGTAAATATCAAACCTATTAAAACCATGGTTTGTATGGTGCTTGTATGTCTTCCCTAAGTATGCCTTATGTTTGGACCAAATTACCCTTTTTTGTTAATAATTACATGATTTCAAAGTCTAAAATAGATGTTGCAAATCTTGGGTTGTTTACACTTTCACATGTATTTCTTCCTCCCAAATAGTCAATAGAACTTATGCCATTTTGTGGCCCTCTTTATAGTCGGTTTTATTACTTGGATATTTTTAAATACAAAACATAACATTTCCATGTATATCATGTGCATGAATGGTCATTCTTCCAAAAGATTTAACATGAAGAACTTGTTATATATTGATGGTCATACATTCACTCATGGGGACATCACAAGGTTCATAAATAATTTTACATTATCATTATTGAATGTAAATTGTTTGCTTGAGGAACACTTCAATGGAAAAAAATTACTGATGAAAAGGAAGGCATCTGGATTTGTTGTTGTTCATGTGATATGTATATTATCTACTAGTGACGAGTTGTTAATAAACTATAACTTTCATACACCACCAATTCCTCATCAAAGATGGCTTGCATTGGGACTACCTTTATATGTCTCCGTGGGGTGTAAGAAAAATATCATCAAGTAATTGTAATAATGAAATTTTCAATGGAATTAATGTAAATATCTTTCTTAATTCAACATTTGTTTTATAAAGTGGTTGGTTTCATGTGTAATAATGGAATATAAATTCCATGCTTCTTATAAATATTTGGTTTAATTTTTTAACATACTAAATGCATTCTATTTACTAATATCATCGATTGATGTTCAATAATTCTTTTTAATCAAGATTCTAATAATGAGTGACATGCCTACCATCTACCATTGCAGCCACTATGATATCAAATCAAGAGTACACGACAAAATGAGCACAAACTAGAGAGAAAGCACAAAGCATGGTTGAGTCAACCATGCATTCAATTCCAACTACATCTTGAATCACCAATTCTGAAAATGTATAGTACCACTGGTTCTTCACATGTTGGGGATGAGACAATGATATAGAGGTCGGTATGGATGATTTATTATAGGATACCCATCCCATGGAGGGAATGTTACATGAATTCTAGGAAGATGAGCTAGGGGATGACACTCATATTGTTTATACCTTCTTCGAAAGCCTAAAATATACTTCCACTAACCCTCTCTTTGAAAATGGGTCAAGATATACCAAAATAGGGACAACAATGTTACCGTACAAGTTGAAAGTGAAGTATGGTATGTTAGATCATGTTTCTCAATGATATTGAGGAACTAACCATTAAGTCATCTATATTTTAATGAATATTTTCACACATTCAACAATGAAAAAGGATTTTATACATGCTTGATGACAATGTACATTTATATTGCCCACTAATTGTAGGTTATTAAAAAACAAGATACATCCAAGTGATAATGTTCTCCATGTAAGCTATGAACAAGCAAAGCAACTGCTAAAAATGTTGGGTGTTGAGTGGATATCATATCATGCTTGTTGAAATGATTTCTTTTTTTACAAAGGAAAATATGTCTATATCATGCTTGTCCAACCACCTATGAAAGATAATGTATAATTTCTCAAGGATATTCCTCCCAAAATACCACCCTGATAGAAGAGAAACATCTACTTTCATGCTATAACATCCTGCTCTTGCGCGCACTGAGCAAACTTATTCTTTGAGGAAACTTGCTTCCAAGTGATCCAGATTATTATATTATTGGTCGTTCGATTATGATTATGAGACATTATGGATTATGATATGTTAATTTGTTGTATTCATAGAGAGGTGCTATTGACTGGGTTCTCCTAAGTGTGTAGGACTTTGGACATTCAGGATGTTGAGGCATTGATGAAACCCCTTGGACTCTGTATCGAGTCAGGGAGTGGACTGTTGGGTTTGAATGTTTTTGATGTGACACATGTACATATGATTAGATGTTATGATGATTTCTTATTGTTGCTGACATGATTCATTGATGGATGCAGGCCGACGATAGCTTGCCGACCAGACTGACATGTGGAGTAGAGGGGTCACGTAGGAAAACCAGAGACTTGAGGGAGAGGTGTGGACAATAGCCCTGACACAACCTACTAGCACTCCCATTGTGGCTTAAACTGTAGGTTAACAATTACCTAGTTCAAGAAGACCCACAATTTCGTGAGGGTAGACTGTGACAGTCGCTCATGATGATTCTAAGGGGTGCACAATAAGGCATGGGACTTATTCCTTAGAGGCCCTTAGTCTCCCACAAGATCACTTGGCGAAGTATTGAATCCAAGAGTTTTTGATGTCTACCAAGTCAGTCAAGAGGCAGGTGGCACTCTTGTAGCATGTAGTGTGTCCTGAAGGGAACATCGCGCAAGGAAAACGGAAAGAGGCAAGTGGCACCCTTGGATCACGTAGTGCGTTCTGAAGGGCAGGTCATGCAAGGAAAATGGAAAGAGGTGAGTGACACCCTTGGAGCACCTAGTGCGTCCTAAAGGGCACACTACGATTTTTAACTGGTAAAGTGGATAAACCTGGTCGACCTTAAAATGAATGAGGTGATAAGTAAGAATTAAAAAAAAAAAAAACATTCTTCCCTAAAAAAATTGTCGCCCAACCTAGAAAAATTAGAAACCTGGGTCTAAGCAGAACACGTGGTAAAAAACAATAATAATAATAAATAAACATGTAATGAAAAGGGGGGTAAGAAATTCAAATTAATTTATTAAAGTGAAATTATCATGGAGGTTTAAAATTTTAAAAAGGGAAATGGTTGTTTTTATCTATTTTTGCTAATTTAATTTTAGTTAAAAAGAAAAGAGGGTAAATGGTTGTTTCATCTACACTTGCTAAATTAATTTTTAATTAAAGAAGAAAATGGGTAAATGATTGTTTCATATACACTTGCTAAATTAATTTTTAGTTAAAAAGGAAAAAGAGGGAAACTTAAAAGAAATAGGAAACTTAAAGAAAAAGGGGAAGCCTAAAGAAAAGGGGAAACATAAAGAAAAATATGAATGCCTAACTTAGTAAGGAATCTTGCCTTGGGAACTTGTTTTTTATGAACTCAACTAGGAATTTAGTAAGGCGTAAGTCATTAAGTTTTGTAAGGGAATATTGGGACACCAAGGAGAGTTTTTAGGAATTCTTTTAGGTGGGTGAGGGAAATAGGGATAATTAATTAATTAACAAAAATTAATTTTCTGATGCAACTAGGGGATGGGTGACATGTATATGGGGGAGGTTTATTCAAATTTAATAAACTAAAAAAGGAATTTAGTGAGAATTTGGGAAACTAATGACTTGAAAAATATATAAAAAGGATGGAGGAGGAGGAGTATGGATCTCATCTTTACGCGTAACGTTACGCTGCAAAATTTTTGTCTTGACTGAACTTATCTTGTGGGAGTTGGGATACCCAGCTTGGGTAATTAGTGGTAGCTCGACCTTGCGAGGCGAGCTGGGTGCTAGCGGTTCTATGGTTTTTTATGCATGGCCCCTTTGTGGCTTAGGGGGCTCAGGGGGAGGAAGAGTACCCCTAGCGTGGGCTGGGAGGTACCGGTGAGGTCACATCGGTCAGAAAACGGGAGATGGACAGAGCACATGCGGGACAATGACTCAGAGCTGTCACATTTGGATACAGTATGCATGTGTTTATTTTTGAATGGTAGATTAATATTGTTCATGCGCTTTCATTACTGTACTTATATTGTGTAAATAATTGTGTTTTACTCAGCGTTTTATAATCAAAGAACTTAAAGTCATCCCAGCCTTATGCTCGCTGCATTTTGAATGGATTTCCTTTGGTGAACCCAACTTCTGATTTCAATGACTTCTCTGTGTGGGTTTTATTGATTATTATGAAGAGATTGTGTTTTTATCTTTCGTCCCTTATCCCTTTAGTCATCAGTTTGTGCCTGAGCAGTCGGCCAGGAGCCGAATTGATGGTCGTCACTTCGGTGTTTAAAGACCTATAGATTCTAATGCCCTTATTTTCTGTGCATGGATGATGAGTGAAGGATAAATGTTTCCCACCCGTCTATCCCTTACTTATCTCTGCATTTTTCTCTTATGATTAACCCCTGATCTTTGCACTTTCTTGTGAATGAGCATCCTTGCGTTTTGATTGATTCATGGAGGAATGATTTATCCATGTGTCTTGTGTTTGAGTATCTATGCATTTTTGTTGATTCATCTCTGATTGAATAGTCTCTGTGTTTTGTTTATTATCTCTGTGATTTTATTGATGAATCCCAACACCTTGTTGGTATCATTTCTATGATTTTAATGGTGAATCCCTAGTTCTTCATTAATATATCGACTGCGATTTCGTCATCATTTTTAACTGCGATTTCCTTTACATATTGACTGCAATTTACATTTAGTGACTGTGATTTACATATTGACTTCAATTTACATGGTGACTGCGATTTACATTTATTGACATAGATTTTTATACATGAGCGATTTTATAAATGAGCGATTTTTTTTTAGGAGCGATTATTATAGTTTATAGACAACATTATCATATTTTATAGATAGCAAATCATGTGTTAATGGACATAAATATTATTGTTGGACAACGATCATATTTAGCTTATGGGCATCGATATCATTTAGCTATAGACAACGATTTATTAGATTTGTTAAATAGCAATGTTGGTAACATTTCATTGGTATTGAATGTCAGTGAATCCCTTTTATAAACAACGAATTTATTTAAGTCTGCATTTCTTTTTATGACATATACAACGAATTGGTAATGCTCTATGCACAATGAATTTATTGTATTGCTCCAGTTTAAATAGCGAATTATAGGACAACGATTCTATACACTTAATTTGTGCAATGAATGGACAACGAAATTAATATAGGAATGACAATGATTGTTGGCAGAATTATCGAGAGATAGCATCGTTTTTAATAGCATTTTATATATTGTTGATAGCATTTTATATATTATTGATAGCATTTAAATAACGTTTTAAATACATTTTAGACAGAAAAATGCTTAAAATATATATTAGTAGTATTAGACAACGATACTTAATGGATAACTATATATCATTCAGACAACGAATTAAGGATGGACAAAGATATTTTTTGATAGCAAATCCTGTATTTTATAGATTCCTTAATGGTAAAAACCTCTGTGTTTTTATTTATGCTAAAACACAACGAAATTTAAACCCCATACAAATGCCTGACAACGATTTAGACTTGCTCTAAACACACAAATCTTGACAGTGATTCACCTAGGTTACACAGCTAGTCACCCATTCGTAAACAACATATGGATGGCTTGGCCACGTTTTCATTTAGATACAATTTCTTTTTAGTAGGAAACAAATTTATTGAATGGCAACGAATTTATAGTTTCATTATGACTGTGTAATGGCCGCGTTCATGACTATGTAATTGTTGTGTTGTAATGATTGATAATATCATGGATAGAAAGATATTAGATAGAAATATCGTGTACTTAGACATCAATAGTTTAGACAACAATAATATAGTCATCATTATCGAATATTTAATAAGAAGCTTAGATCACTTTTAATGTTAAGTAGTTCACTTATTTGGATGGACATTGTATAGTTGTTGACAAGCGTATTTTGATTTTGTTAAGCGCATATATTAAGTTCACCTTTATGATAACTTTTGTGATAGTAGTAACATTTTTAATAGTGTGCATTTTTGGGTCACATTTATGATAATAATAACATTTATAATAGTTCACTCCTTCGCACTTTGACATCATGCTTAACAGATAATGGGTTATGGTTGTGGGAGAAGACATTTAATATCTTGTGCAATTTAATTTGAGGATGTCGTCTTGCGTCTTCTCAACCTGTTGCTTGGGTGTGTGGGTATAGTCTTCTTGTCAATTATTTCGGTCTCCTATCACATTAATTTTTTCTTGGGTTATTGGTTTAGATGTGTTATGTTGCGCCAGGGTTACTATCATGCTTATCACCTTGTGATGACATGATTCCCGATGAGGGGATCATTGCGCGCCCTAATGGATGCAAGGCGAATGATAATCAGGCCTGAGTCTGTGCTTCCCAATGTGGGCGCTATTTGTTGTAATGGTTGTTGGTATTTGGTTTTGTAACGCCTTAAGGAGTTGGTTTTGCGCGACGTAGAGGTTTCTAGTTCCTGGTCGACGATGCCACTGTGTCAGGTGGTTGATGTTGTCCTTTAGCTTGTAGGAATTGTCTTGCTTGTGTCGGGTGGGTAGCCGTTTCTATCTATCTATTGATTATTGCATGTTTCATTCAGTTGCATGATGTGCTAGTGTGCCAAGTTGTTATTGTTTGCTGCCTGATCTGCGTGCGTTGTGTTTGTTGTCAAGTCATGTTGTTTAACTGTCGTCGTTGTTGCCTTCCTGCTTCAAACAAAAAAAATTGCACTCACTTGCGTCACTTGTAGTTGTAACAATGGGACCGTTACACATGCTAAACCAAAGAGAAATTGTAGACCTAGATTATTGAAAGTGGTAGAATGGCTTAGGTCATATGACATGGATAAGGAGAAAGAAATTGTATAAGTATTTGATTCAAAAAAGAATGTAAATTTGATGATCCTAAAGTTTTTGACAACTATGTTGAGATAATTCCTATTAAGAACAAATGTGAAATTGTATTTCATGAGCTTCCATATTGGGAGCATATTCAAAAATTTCCACTTACTAGATCCCATGCATATATCTAAAAATGTTTCATCTTCTTCATCGAGGAACATATCATTGAAAAAAGTGACACATTGGGTGTTAGCAGAGTTATTATTTATTCAAATATGAAAAATAAACATGGGCTAAGAAAATAAAGTAGAGGAGAGGTCAGATACTCTTTGTCTTTTAAAGGAGGCGATGTCCCATGGATTTTGAAGAAAGTTGATTTCTCTCTAGTGAAGGAAGTTACATTGGGTGTGAAGAAACCTTCTTTGTATGGGTTGACTCGATGATGTTTCTTCACCATAGAAGAGCATTTGTCGTGATTGAAATAACATGACCATGTGAACCTTATAAGGGTATGTATGTCAATCACATGCTTCTTTTTCTACATTGTAGGCTATAATATGTTATGCACTCATAATTTTATGCCAATTGATTTTGTACATGTTTATTTTGTAGTGTCATTATCCTTTTGTCATGCATTTTTATGTGAACCATGATTTCCCCTAGGAACTATGACATGCCATATCTAAATTATCTTTATTTGTACGTTGGATTACATCTGAGGAGATTCACATGGTGATCATTCCTTGATGGCATTGAGAGATAGTTGAGATTGTTTGTATGTTTGGGAAGGAACTTTCTATGAGTTTCATGGATTTGCATTTCCATATTCTAATTCACCTAGTCGATGAGGCTTAATTAGGAAAGGTGGTCTCATGTTGTTGGATTTTTTTCTTAGATAGGTACATGGAAAATTTGAAGGGGTTTGCTTGAAAAAGGGCATAACTCGAGGGCTCTATGGTGGAGGGGTACATATCATACAAGTTGTTCTATTATGATAGTGAGTACATCAAGAAAATAAATGAGACACAAAGCAAAGTGGTTTGGTATGACAAATGGGATGAGGAAGAAAAGGAAAGGGAGATCCTCCAAAAAAAATAAAAGCATGATAATTAATAAGTCATTTATCTTTTGTCAAATTTCTACAGAGTAATTGTTTACACTAAACTTGATAATATATATTTGATATCATAATATTAATTTTGATGTCATGAATACATCAAAAAATTTAGAAATTGATACCATGAATAATTGTTTCTTTACAATGTGGAGGAAATGCAACCATGGGTCACGTTCTATGAAAAGAAGAGAAGGAAATGAGACATTGAAAGGAAACAATTCAGATGGTTGAATAGTATAAGGATGCCTTATCATGATCATTTATAATAAAATATGCCAATGATTGAGTCTCAATAGCTAGGTGGATGACCAAATCAAAGAGAGATATGGCATGCCTGGTTGTTACACACGTGGTGAAGAGGACACACTAAACATAGGGATAAGGTGCAACAACTCTATAATAAAATATTTGTGTACATTGTTCACTTTATAATGCATCTTTGAATTATAATACATATATTATGCTTTTATTAATGTTTAGATTATTAGACACATTCCACTCTCCTTTGTTCCCATTTTTAAAGGTGTGTTTGTCATATATATGCGGGAATATGGAAATTATTTTCACACAAAGGATATTGATGATGGATGTGTCTGATCCAGATTATTTTCAGCATGAAATGAGATCAAAGATATAATAAAGAAATGCACAAAGATATTGCAAGAGAGACAATATAACAGAGATATAGTGGAAATAAAACAAGAGTCACAGATATACAGTAATACACGATTTCTATTAATCAAAGAAATGTACAGAGACTGTAAAATACAGAGTGAGAGACTCACTAGAATGGTGGTAGCTTATCTCTGAGAAGAGATGTGACGGCTACTCGCATCCATGAGAATATGATTATTACAATGAGGCTCTAAGGGCCTTTTTAACACAAGTAAAATCCAAAACCCTAACCTCGGAAGATGAAAATATAAAAGGTTTGTGGGCCCCGATGGGGGTAGTTGATACGTCAACTTCCCAGGGGCATAACTTTTGCATACGATCTTCGTTTGAGGCACTCAATAGCTCGTTGGAAAGATCTATCCGAGAACTACAAATTTTGGGTGAGAAACATGATCTACGCTCCATGTAGCTCCCCATTTTCTAAAAAAACATCGTTTAGGGCCTCAAAATGGCCCCAGAAGTTAAAAACTACTAAAAATAGTAAATTACCAAAATTGCCAGAAACATGTTTTGGGCTAGTTGGAGAAGGTGGGTGGCCACCTATATCCACCTGGATCAATCCTCCCTCCTTAGGAAGCAATGGTCTCCATTGCGTTGAGTTCCCGGGGGAGAGGGGAAAGCAATTGCTGAATCTGAATCTTGGTGATCTGCTTTCCTTGCTGGAGAAGTGGCATTGCTTAGCTTGTTGAAGGCTATCATGAACCTTTGGCTGGAAGGTTTGGACCTTTTTAACCAGTCCGGATATTTTAGATGATTGTGTGCAGAAGAAATCTTTGTGCTTTGTTGCAACCTTGTCGACCTGCTTCTGTTGGATAGAATGTGCTTGGGCCGAAGCTTTGGTGGTTGCAGTATCCTTTTGTTCCCCTTTTGAACAGATTGTGGAGAAGATGAATTTTGTAGTATGAGATACTACCTTGTGGCACTGTTTAGGTGGGGAAGTAGTTGGAACTACCTCTAGTATCCTGTAGAGATGACCCCCCAGAGTAATAATGACACTATGGGGTCGAGACTCATAGATAGCAACGCGTTTCCACATATATGGCTGGCCCAAGAGAACATCACAGACATCCAGTTGGACAACATAACATAATACCTCATCCTTGAAGGGTTGGATGTCGTATGACAATCGACACTACTGGCTGCCACGAAGATATCATCCTTGGCGAAGCCACCTGATGCTGTATGGTTGCGGGTGTGGTGTTGTCGACAATCCCAATTGTTTGATGACCTCTGCTGAGATGAGGTTCTTTTGGCTTCCGCTATCAACAATAAAATGCAGTGGGGTCCCCTTCACCCACATTTTTGAATGAAAAAGGCGCTCCCCCTCTTCATGATCTCTTGGTTCTTCTAGTTGAATTGTTGCGGTTGCGACAATAGCAGTGGGGTCTGCGTCGATGATTTTTCTTTTCCCATTACTTTCAGAATCAGATTCTAAATCAAGGTTCGGCTCCTTGTCTTTGATCTCGGCCACCAATGACTGTTTTGAGCGACATTCATCGGTGTTGTGCCAGGGGCTTTTGTGGAAATCACACCATTTTTCGGTGTCCTTCTTTGTCTTCCCGTGACCCTTCTTTTCCTGTGGCTTGGACTGGTTTTCGAAGAGACTCTTTGTTAGGGTTGTCTTTGTTATACTTTGGTTGTTGTGGATTTGCAGACCCGAACTCCCATTTGTTCTGGTGCTTAAATTTCTGCTCAATTTTAATAGCATATCGATAGGCAACACTGAGTGATGAGATGTCCATAAAATCCATTTCAGTTTGGATGTATCTGTGTAGAGCCCCACGGTATTTCAGAACCAAATGTTGTTCAGAGTCCTTGATACCTAGCTTGGTGTGCAAGGTATGGAAGGTATTGGTGAACTTCGGAACTGCTTGGCCCCTCTCTTGCCGTAGTGTGGTCCATCTTATGTACTGGTCCTCATAGTTTCCAACAGGGTAATACTTTTACTTTGTCGCATCCACAAAAAA
>ML776825.1:2154543-2164858 GCA_009831015.1 Picea engelmannii
TCTCACATCCTAAAATTTCATGGCGCACAAATTCTATTCTATGCATACATAATCAATCATACGTTAGCATCTCTCAATGGTGCAAGAGTAACCCACTTTATTTTAAAGCGCTAAGAGAACAATTACATAATCAACCATGCTTCTCATTTATTCATGACACAAGACAACTATCAAATTAATTCAAGGAGCAAACGAATTAAGAGCTACATAACCATGAGTCGAGCAATTATCCATTCATTTTTCCATTTTTAATGATATTAATAATATGGTACATATTGATCTAAGATAAAATTTAAAGTAGATAGACATATAAATCTAGTTAAGTTTCTAAACATATAGATTCTCTCTTTATTTTTATTTTTGGGAGTATTTTTCGAGAAATAAATTAAAATTTGAGCCAAAAATGTTATTGTCCTTGCAAGAACCCCAACATGAGTATCCTCCTTAACCAATACAAGGTGGTAACACCCAATTCAGGTTACTTTGAAACTAGGGTTACTACGAAAAATCTAACCGTATCTCCCTCACTGTTTACATAAATCCTTTTATCATGAGTTTAATCTACTCCATACTAAAATAACTAAACTTGAAAAATAAGGTCAGAATTAATAATTTTCCAAAACTAACACCCCATGCATGGAAATCCATTACTATTTTTTTAAGAATAAACTCACTATAAGCTTAATACATTAAAATACAATTCTTTTCTCTCTCTTGGGATTGAGCTAGTAGTTTCAACATGTTAATTTTACCATCATTTTATTATCCCATATTAATTAAACCCGCTTACTAAATCACCCAGGAGAGAGAGCTCGTTAATTCGCTGAAGGTTTAATCTTGGAAACATGTTTTTAAAATCAAGGGACTCCCCAGGAGAAATCGCAAGTTGAGGAGTGGAAATTGCTGAGAAAAACTGAGATAAACAAAAAACGCAGAGGTCCCCCATGTAAAACCGCAAAGAAAGGGTGGAACATCGTAGAGCAGGTCTGAGATAAAAACAAAAAGACCATTCCCAGCATTAGATGAATGCACCAAGACGCAATCCAACAATATATGATACAGAGAGGTTTCACTTTTAAAAATACACAAAGGATTAATTCACATTGTTGGGCGAATTTTGAGGTAAAAGGCAAAGATTCTTCTCATAGATGGGAGAAATTTTGGGGAAAATATGCAGATATTACTTCTCATAGCTGGGAGAAATTTTGGGGCAAAAACGATGTCCATTTTAGATAAAAACGCAAATATAATCCAAATGAAAACGCATGGTATATTCTCCATGTTGGGAGAATAGTTCAGAAAGAAAAGAAAAAAACAGAGGTAAGATTACATGGTAAAAACTCAGAGGGTTATGGGAGAAATAAAAAATGTGAGATTCAGATTCACTGGGGTTCCAGATGCATAAACGCAGAGCGAGTAGGGAATTTTCTGAGAATGCAATTCCGTCAGGGAAAATGGGCAAGAACTGGTGCCATTTGACACTCGAAATCCGTCAAGGAAAGGATCGAGGAGAGGCACTCAAGACGATCAGGCTCTATCCGCGAAGAATTAAGGGAAGGGCGCACCCAAAAACCCATAATCGGTAGACAGAAGATCAAGTGGAAACGAATTCAATTTCTAGTAATCTAAAATTCTTTAAAACTCAGACGAGGGGATTCACCCAAGAAGGAAAACGAGTTTGATTTAACACTGGTCAATTTCCCTTAAAACTCAGACCTCGAGGATCTTCCCAAGGAAGAAAACGAAGTTGGTTGTACAGAGTTAAAATCCCCCAAAACAATCAGAGCATGGAATTTCATCAAGGGAGGAACACGATTGGGTTTAAACAATGATCAAATCCTTAAAAACATTTCAGTGCACCGCAGATAGCGATTGAGAAATTCTAACAAGCCATTGGATGGAAACCCACTTAAATTTAATCTAATTACACAGCCCTCAAGAAAAACTCGCCTAACATAAAATTTAATTCCATTACGAATTACTACAATAATTAAATCCAGATACATTTTGTTTTCTAAATTACAAATACAATCTTCTTTTAACGAGAGCACTGTAATCCCTTAACTTTTAAACCATGACCGTGAATAAAACTTCCATTCATTCAGATAAATTGAAAGTAACCATGCTAGAAATCTAGTTCCATATCTCACATCATCAATGAATTCACAAATTCAATATCCGAGCTAATACAGTGATTAAAAATTAAAAGAAAATTGTAATACACCTAAACCAATCTATTGCAAATCAAATTTCAATGAAAATACCATAACTGACGAATCTGGGCTTGGCGTTGTTCTTCGTAAACTAGAGATCCTTATGTACTCCCGTTTTCTAACCGTAGAGACTTGACTGATACCTCCCAACCAACGCTAGGGGTACTCTTCTCTCCCCTTATCCCCCTGATCCACAAAGGGGCCACGCACACTAAACCAGAGAATAATCTAGCTCCCATCTCGCCTCACAAGGTAGAGCTACCACTCTCTCTCTTGAGATGGGTATCCCAACTCTCACAAGTAAAATCAGTCAGAATTTCTGCAGCATAACATTACTCATAACTAGTCTCCCCCCATTCATCCTCTCAACCATTTCTTTTATAGAATTTTTCTTAGTGACCACTTTCCATTTGCGCATTTAATTTTTTCTTTTTTTTTAAATTAATTAGGAATTACTCCCCCCATAGACTTTTCACCCATTTCTTTAGTTGCACGAATAAATCCACCATTTAGTTAATTAAATGTCAATTTCTCTCACCCATCCTAAAGGCGCTCCTAAATCATTCCTAGTGGTCCCTTTATTCCCTTTATTTCCCATTTATGACTGTCTCCTTTCTAAAATAGAGTTGAGTTGAAATAGGAAATTTATCTTGCTAGAATAGACTTTAGATACCTTTCTATGCTTACACATTCTTGTTTGCTTTATTCCTTTCTAAATTTTAAATTCTAATTTCGCTTTTACTTGCACAAGTGTATTGATTTATTTTTATTTTCATCTTAATTTGATTTATTTCCTCCCCTCATTATTTAATTTAAAAAATTAGTTTTTAGTCTTCTCACTCACTTAGACTTAGGATTAATTAAATATTTATTTGCAAATGCCTAGACCTTTAGGGATTATGCTTAATAAATTCATTCTTTAGTTAATTAATTAATCAATTAATTAATTAGGCAGGTGCTCAAGGGTTTAAGGCTTAACAATTGCTCAATTATTTCATCTTAATTTGATTTATTTCCTCCCCTCATTATTTAATTTAAAAATTTAGTTTTTAGTCTTCTCACTCACTTAGACTTAGGATTAATTAAATATTTATTTGCAAATGCTTAGACCTTTAGGGATTATGCTTAATAAATTCATTCTTTAGTTAATTAATTAATCAATTAATTAATTAGGCAGGTGTTCAAGGGTTTAAGGCCACCTAGATTCATTGACTCATTTTTTTTTAAAACACCATGACATGCCCTTCAATACACACTCAATGCTCCAAGGGTGCCACTCACCCTTGATTCAAATTTTAACTACACGACGTTCCCTTAAAGACACTATTTTCTCCAAGGGTGGCACTCACCTTTGACTAGTTTTGGTAGTTGTTCAACCCTTAGAGTCAATACTCCATTCAGGCAACATTGTGAGAGAATAAGGGCCTCTAAGGAATAAGGACCATGCCTTATTGCGTGCCCCTTAGAATCTTTGTGAGCGACTGTCTCAGTCTTCCCTCACGACATCGTGGATCTCTTGAACTAGGTAATTATTAACCTACAATTTGAGCCATGATGAGAGTGATAATAGGTTGTGAGAGGGCTGCTTCCACACCTCTCCTTCAATATCTGGTTGATGTGCATGGCCCCTTTACTCCTTATGTGATTCTGGTTAGCAAACAATCGTCAACCTGCATCCATCAACGAAACATTGTCATTGATCTATAAACAACATCATAATATACTCGATCATATGTCACACATGCATAAATAAAATACCAAAACCAATACAATCCACTCCCTGACTCGATCTAGAGTCCAAGGAGGTCCATTGATGCCAGTGACATCCTCAATCTGTCAAGTGTCCTGCACAGTCATGGGAAACTTATCAATAACATATGTCAATACATAGATATCAAATAACGTAACATCATAATCCATCAACATCATCATAAGAATCCATAATCGAATGCACAACCATATACTAAAACTGGATCACTTACACGCAAGTGTCCTCAAAGAATAAGTCAATAACATGTGCTCACAATAGAGAGATGTTACATATACCCCCTCTTGTTTTAAACTTTGTCCTGAAGTTTCACAGTACATCAATGAAGTAAATAAAAAATATGACAAGATCTAAATATCTAACTATCAAACAAATATGGAAACTCCTGGGGCATATCATATGTGTCCTCCCAGGTAGCCGAGTGCAGACTATAATTTTCCCACTGGACCTTGACCAGATCAACTCTTTGACACTGAAACTGTCGAATGCAATGGTCCAAAATGCGGATTGGCTCCGTCGTGAGTGCACCCTCGTCCGACAGCTGCAAGGAACTCATGTCAATCACATGTGTAAGATCACTAACATAATGTCTCAAAACAGATACATGAAAAACATCGTGCATATTCCTCAAAGAATCAGGAAAGGCTAGTCGATAGGCCACAAGCCCATTCTTTTCCACAACTTCAAAAGGTCCCACAAACTTAAGATATATTTTAGCTCCCTTTCCAAACTTGATCGAATTCTTGTTCTGTTTCACTTGTAAGAAGACTCCGTCACCAACTTCATAACTACAGTCAATGCGATGTGCATCGACATAACTATTATGTTGATCTTGCGCTTCTTTAATCTTTTGTCTTATCATTTGCATTTGTTCTTCCATTTATTGGATCACTTCTGGTCCTACCAAGACCCTATCCTCAATTTGATCCTAGCTCAAAGGCGTTCTACAAGGTCACCCATAAAGAAAATCGAATGACGCCATCTTAATGGTGCTTTGATAGTTGTTGTTGTATGCAAACTCTACCAGTGGAAAAAACTCTTCCCAACGCTTCTGTTGGTCCATCATGTACATACAAAACATATATTCCAAGATTTGGTTTGTTCTTTCTGTCTTCTCATCTGTCTCTAGGTGATACACGGTACTAAAGTTAAGTTGGGTTCCCAAGGCCTCTTGGAAACTAGGCCAAAATCATCATGTAAACACCAATCGTCAATTGGATATTATCCTCTTAGGCACACCATGCAATCTCACAATCTTGCTGATAAAAAATCTAGCTATGTCTGGCACCTGATATGTCATATGCACAGGGATAAAATGTGCACTCTTCATCAGAGTGTCAACTACCATGAAAATCGAGTTGTGCCTCCTTTCCGTCAGCGAGAACCTAACAATGAAGTCCATCAAAATGACCTCCCATTTCGATTCCAGAATAACATGTGGCTATAGTAATCCTGCCAGATATCTATGTTCAACCTTCACTTGCTGACATTCTATACATCTCGTCATGTAGTTGACTATGTCCGCCTTCATTCCTTTCTATAAGAACAAGGGCTTAAGGTCTACCCTCATCTCTGCGACTCTTGGATGAGCCATGTACACTGTTCTATGAGCTTCTCTTAAGATCAAACTTATCGATTTGTCGTTAGGTGGTACGTAAATCCAGTTATTATACCTGATTAATCCTTTGTTGTCCACAGTAAATCCCTTAAATACCGAGATGGTGTCTTGTCCGATATTTTTCTTAACCTCTTTATACCACTCATCGTCGCGTTGTATAGTTAGAATATTTTTGCGAAGATTCGTCTGAAGAGGTATCACTAAAAATATGTGTGGCCTCCAACTCAATGCATCTTCCACTCTATTCACTATTACTTTTATGTAGGTAATCTCAAAATCATACTCGTTAAGCAGTTCTGACCAAGGCCTTTGTCACGCATTCAAGTAACTTTGCGTAAAAATATGTTGCAAACCACAGTGGTATGTTTTTAGTTCAAATTTACATCCAACCAGGTAGTGTCTCCACACTCTCAGGGAATACACAATGGCCAATAAATCCAAATCATCCATTACATAGTTTTCTTCATGATTTCTTAATTTCCTTGAGATGTAAGCGATCACCTGACCATCTTGCATCAAGACTCTGCCTAAGCCTTCCTTGAATGCATCTGTGCATACCAAGAAGTCCTCGTCCATGTCAGGTACCATTAGTATCGACGTTGTCGTCAACAACTTCTTGAGCCTTCAAAATTATTCCGTGCATTTCTTGGTCCATAAAAACTTCTTGTTTTTCTTCTGTAATTCCGTGATCCGGTTTGCTATCTTCAAAAAACCTTCGATGAATCGTCGATAATATCCAACTAAACCCATGAAGCTACGTATTTCTGGTACATTCTTTTGCATAGGACATTCCATAATAGCCTCTACCTTTGTTGGATCCACAGTGATACCTTCGTCGGAGATAGCATGCCCTAAATAATGAATCCTCGATAATTTTATCTCTCGTATAATTTGTTCTCTCGTAAACACTGTAGTACCAAGCGCAAATGTTCGTCATGTTCTTCCATCGTCTGAGAATATATGAACATGTCGTCAATGAATATTTGAACAAACTTGTCCAAGTATTCGTAGAACAACCCATTCATCAAGATCATGAATACCCCTGGGGAATTTGTCAGTCCAAACAGTAAAATGGAAAACTCGTAATACTCGAACCTCATATTGAATGTGGTCTTAGGAATGTCTTTCTCCTTCATTCATAATTGGTGATATCCTGATCTCAAGTCAATCTTTGAAAACACAGTCGTTCCCTTCATTTGGTCAAACAAATCATCTATTCTTGGAAACAGATACTGGTTCTTGGTCATTTCCTTGTTCAATTGACGATAGTCAATACAGAGTCTCCATGACACATCCTTCTTCCGTATGAAAATAATGGGTGCACACCAAGGTGACACACTTGGGCGTATAAGTCCTAGGTCCAACAACTCCTTTAGTTGCATTTTCAACACATATAACTCAGGCGTTGACATACGATAAGGCATTCTTGCTATTGGTTCGGTTCCAGGTTTTAATTCGATGGTAAATTCCATCTCTCTTTCAAGAGGAAAACATGGTAACTCTTCTAGGAACACGTTCACAAAATATCATACTACCATAATGTTTTCTAATCCTTCCACCATACCCTTGTCATTCAACGCTAGGATTGCATATAGCTCACATCCCTTGCGTATGTTATTCCGTAGCTGTAGGAAAGAAATGAACCTTAGGGAAACTCCCTGGTTTCTTCCTACAATCACTCATTTCTATCCCTCATCATCTGTCAAACTCAACCATTTGGTATTAGAGTTTAGTATCATATCATGCAATTCCACCAATCCATGTTGATCACGACGTCATAATATCCTAAGATCATGACATATAGATTGGATTTCGTTAAAAAATCTCCAAGGTTGAGGCTACAGTATGTAACCTTTCCTCCAAACTTCTACTTGGTTTCCGAATCCATTTCCACATAGCTACACTCATCCTATTCCAATACCTTTACCTTAATTCGTTTTATCGCTGCACCAGAAATAAATATATTTGTAGCAACGAGATCTATCAAAATACTAAAGGTCTAGTCAGCGATGGTACCTGACGTCTTGAGCACAATAGAGTGGTACTCAGCTTGACAGTTATTCACCACTGCATGAATCTAATGGGCCTTGTCCAAATCTCCTACTGTAGTGTGTACGAATTACCTGACTTCTCTGGCCCTCTCAATTGGACAATCATGTTGGTAATGTGGCTCTCCACATGTACAACATCCGGTCTTCGGTCCACTACTCCTGGTCCCTGAAGTAGAAGTTGATGGCCCACCAGCGTGAAACCCTGGTTTGTTGTACTCAACAGGCCTAAACAATTGTTGTTGCGGATGACGTTGGTGTTGGTGTTGTGGTCCTCTATAGGGATTCCATTGTTGAGGCATCGATTTCCATGGTGTTGTGAATGTGTATCCTCTCGGAGTACCTTGAAACCCTGATGGGTGTCTAGCTGGTGTCTGATGCTATTGGGCACCAGATGTCGCCTGTCCCATCGGTCTCGTAGGAGTCCTTCTATGACCCCCATTGATCAGATATTTCTCATTTATGAGGGCCTTCTGGACTACATCGTGCAATGTCTGAGGCATTAGGATCCGCACTTTCACACAAATGTTGAAGCTAAGGCCGGTCACAAAATTTTTGACCTTGTGATTATCGATGTTTAGATGTGGATCATACCTAATAAGATCCATGAATAGTGAATCATACTCGAGCACCATACGACCACCCTGTCGTAAGGCGTTGAACTCATTGAGTTGGCGCTCAATGAATTCCTCAGAAAAATACCTCTCACGGAACCGCTCCTTGAACAGTTCCCATGACACGTCTTCGATGACCATGTTCAGTTGTGGCAGAAGCATCTTCCACCATAAAAGAGTGGTCCCCTTTAGCTGAAATACCACCATGCAAACCTTCATGTTGGAGGTGTAGTCGTGAAGTGTGAAGCACATCGCCATGTTCTCCAACCATGCCTTGGCGGTTGCATCGTCTGTGGCACCAAAGAACTCAAAAAACTTAACCTTCTCGAGTTCTTTGTGAATGCTACCAGTACTAGATGGATCTCGCTGTGGAACCTTAGGGGGTATAGGTTCCCTAGCCTCATCTATATCTAGACGGTTAATCAAGGCCTCCGACATCATATGAAAGGACCTCATCAACCCAACCACATCCCCCACAACAATATGCTCATGTCCAATGACTTGTTCTTCTCCTTGGGGGTTATACCCCTCTAGCGTGGGTGCTACTATAGGTGTTGCGCCTCTTCCCCTAGCACCATGTCATCTGCCTTCGCGGTGTCCTCTAACCATGATTACCTGCAAGGACACAATTCATCTTAGTTAGCAATAAGTTATTAATCAAGTGTTTGATACAATGGAAGGCATAATGATCCCAAGTCGTGGGGTTGAACCTGCTCTGATACCATATGTAACGTCACCTCCATTACGACTAGGAAGCGAAGCACAAAGCTATTTTTTTGTTTTTGTTTTTTTCATTAGGAAATTAACATCAATACATAAATCATAGCACATAATCAACGACATCATTAATAAAATAATTACAAGCGTCTCATTGTCGAAATCAAATAACGTCGCAACCGATGTATCAACATAATTAGTGACAACACATAATCAACACATCATCACATTTAAATAATGACACATAATCAACAAGCATCATGAATCACTAGTACATATGACCAAATTAGTGACGGTTTTTTGTTGATATTGCCACACTTATTCGTTGCAATTTCCAAAAAAGCCGAGACTTTTTTTCATCGCTATAACTTCGTTGCTATATCCATGATCCAGGTGTGCGTGGAAACATCAACGAAATTAGCTCTCCACGTGTCATCACCATCAAGATCGGTTAACCCTATGCATTGTCACAATTACGACGAAACTTCATCGTAATTACAACGAAATTTTATGCCAAGCTAGAAACTTACGACGCAGATGCTGTATGTGTGATGCAAAACTGTGGCAACTTGCGAC
This sequence comes from Picea engelmannii, assembly GCA_009831015.1. Classification (NCBI taxonomy): domain Eukaryota; kingdom Viridiplantae; phylum Streptophyta; class Pinopsida; order Pinales; family Pinaceae; genus Picea; species Picea engelmannii. Next base: position 2,164,098 of record ML776825.1, read on the forward strand.
GAAAATCTGTGGCAATAGCGACGAAAATGTATCTCAAGACCAAACTTACGACGCAGATGTTGTATGTGCGACGCAAAACCGTGGCAACTTTCGATGAAAATATGTGGCAATAGTGATGAAAATATGTGGCAATAGCGACGAAAATGTATCTCAAGACCACACTTATGACGTAGATGCTATATGTGCGACGAAAAACCATGGAAATTTGCAACGAACTTTCGTTTCTATTGCCATGGTTGTTCAAAATAAAAATTTGTTTTCGATGAACTATTGTCGATATTGCAATGAAGACTTTAGGTTTTAAAAAAACAAATTACACGAGATATGGTAATATGGTAATACCATATTACATTCTTACATTGTAATATGGAATTACCATATTACAATGTAATATGGTATACAATTGTAATATTGTAATATTGTAATATATTATATATTGTAATATTGTAATATTCTATTGAAAGATGGATGTTAGAGAAAATGTGTAGATCTTTTAGATTGAACAAGATTATAGTATATATATATATACATATATATCTTACAAATAATAAAGGCACTAATCAACCAAATATTGGAAGCATGTGTTATCATGAAGTTGGATTAGAAGTAAGGATACCTATATGACAATATACACAAAGAATAATTTGGAATATTACTTTCAAAAAAACACATGGATTGCATGAGTGAGTCATTATGCAATTTATATTACACAATACTATGACAACACTTCTAAGATTGATGGATGATATCTTAAGACCATT
>ML776825.1:2181981-2201679 GCA_009831015.1 Picea engelmannii
ACCAAAATTATATTTAAAATATCTACAAGTAAACCAAAACACCACATGGAACTTGACATATATATCAATATCTACATATTCATGAGGATTGTGAACTTTTACTAGTATAAAGCCTACTTTTAAAAACACGTCAAAACCCTTAAATTTTCATTGTTCTTTCTCCAGATCCATTATCCCATACAACTTGATAAGAGTTGTCCACGAGATGCATTTCCATCACCAAGACCCGCATGAATCATAAAAGACAAATTTTTTATATGAGTAAATAATTAATAAGAAAATAAGCATGCATTTAGTTATGTAAAATACTCTAGAAAAAAATTAAGTTGTCACATACCTTAATGAGATTCTCTTTGTTTCGAGAATAGGTTATTCGCTACTGAACAAGGCCAACCACGTGAAGGTGGAAGCTCATATGGCCCCTTCCCCCCCCCCTCTCACATTGCTCTCAATTCCCCATACCCAACAAATGATTTTCTTTATATAGAAAACATATCGGCATTAATGCATAAATAGGATAGTCATCAAAACATATGAACATATAAACATTGATAAAGATCCATATACAAGTCATGAATTTATACATCTAATTTTTCTTTGATTTATGTTTTTTTATATTCATAAAACTGACAATTGGGATATCATCATCATCCAAGGACATTGTATTTTGTGTGCCATGTCCTTCTATTGTTTGTGTGCGCTCATGTACCATACTTCTGGTACGTCGCTGAGAAGGGTTAGCTGGTTGCATCTGTTTAGGGTCGTGAACTGGAACGACAAAAATGATCATATCGATATGTTTAAATATAATTGAAATAACTAATTCATTGTTTTGATTAACATTACACTATTGCTCTTTACCTATCTCTGTAGCTGGGACAGTTGGTGCGTTAATTTCCTGTCCACTTGGTTGCTGTCACATTTCACCCTCCTGAGCTACATGCTCTTCAATTTTGAGAAGATAATATATAAGTATAAGTCAGGAAATAAATATCTACAATCACAATAAATATTTCTAATTCTGAAGCATACATATCGGAATGGGTTCTCTTCTCTACACTATCACTGGACATGTGGACCCTTGTATGATGCAGTGTTTGTTGAATACCTCTTGATTCACTATTGCGGTAGCATTGTTGCTTGAAAACAAACATAAATACTTAGTTAAGGGTGATATAATAAAATATGAATAGACTTTACAAGCATGCTACTGCGGTTTCCTTATTCATTTGATTTACCTGCGTGGCTGGGGAGATAGGAGTCTGGTCCAAGCTTTTTCTATATTCAATCACACTTTTAAAACCATGCTTGTAACCAAGATTTAGGTCATCCTTAGTGGCAGTAGTGTCGAACATATTTAACTGCAATGCATAACACTATTAAAAATACCAATAACAAAAACATATATTTGTTCACTACTATTAAATAAATATTAACCACAATTAATCATTTAAATCTTACTATTCATGATTTTAGTTTTCCATAGCCACCCTAGCCTAGTTTATGTTGGCCGTGTTTTTCCACTCTGGCCTTTGTTGCTTTGGAGGTGTCTGGTAGCGTACATATGGATTTTTTGAAAAAAAATAGATATTGGAATTGTTACTTAAAACAGGAAAGACAATCCCCCGGATGGGGTGGTAGTGCAATCTACGCGGCGATTTGTGGGAGTGGAAAGCAGCCACCAAGACACAGGGGCACGTGAAGGGCCTGTGCCACCCCCCTGCTAATTTATTAAACCTTCAATATGACGTGAAGGGGCATTAATACTGGATTTAACACAGGCGTCCCTCCCTCTCGGCATTTTGATATGGCTTGGACTGCAATATTGGTTATTTGTTGTTGTCGGTCTCCCGCAGAGCTTGCTCTACAATGGCAATGGTGTGACCTTGTTAGAACTTCCTGGCTTGAGCTTCGCTCTGTCTACTCCTTGACCCTTCGTCCCCGTCCTGCATTCGGGACCACCTTTGTGCGCAGTGTTGGCTGGACCATGACTCGTCCAAGGGGAAGACCGAGGCGGGGCTCGCCTTGGAAGCCTCGACGACCCTCAGTCTCCCCCTCCGACTCACCTTCCATTAGCTCCTCCCCCCGTCACCAGTCTGGGCACTTATCAGCATATTCTCATGACAGGACGAATGCGCAATCTTTTCGCGGGGCATTGGTGCCCAAGACGCCTAGCTCTCCCCAGCGATATCTTCGCAGTCCTCCGGCGTCTCCTTTCGACCCGATGTCCGACTTCGACCCCCTAGGCTTCATGGGTGGCATTGAGCACTCTCATCATGCTTCACGCAGGGCTGGGCCTCTCCCCCGTGGCCCCTTTACTAATGCACAGATGTGGGATAGTATGGCGGCCCTCTATGACCTGGTATTTGGTATCCGCCAGGGAGTGGAGGACCTCAACTATCGCCTTCAAGAAACCGGAGCCAAAGTGGACCTTTTCCTTCGGACTCTCACTTCTCTGCAGGACTCTCACTTAGCTCAACTGAGGATGCTCCAATGGAGGAGCCGGACGAGGAGACGGATGCAACGACAGGTACAGCGACGGGTGCATCAACAGGGGCAGCGATGGGTGCAACAACAGATGCAAAACGAGAGAGCAAAGACGAAGCCACTGTGGGCGACATGGGGGATGAAAGAATCTGGGCAGATCAGCCTACATACGTGGAGGAGGAGCCCTAGCCAGGGGACCTCTAGGACAAGTGGCCAGACTACGCTCCAGGTGTCTAGCTTGTTAGTATTATCTGTCATATCTTAGATGGTCAACAGTTTTTCTGTCAATTTACTTTTTTCACTAAGCATATGGAAGTCTTATATGTAAACTTTTTGCTTCAGTTGATAAACAATAGTTCTGTTAAGTTATGAGACTGCTTGGGTTAAATGGACTGGTTTCCCCTCTGTTGGGGCAGTCTTGCACCATGAACATTTATGTACTTTGCCATGACACTCTGCTTCTGGAAGGCACCTAATATATATTTTTCTTACTTACAAAAAAAAAAACAGGAAAGACAAACATAAATGCTCATATTTCATGGATAATATGACATGTGTTGTACCTTGCTTGACCAACTCTTGGTTGCCGTCCTTGTTTTTTAAACAAGTTATCCTTTGCATCCTCTATTAGAACCTTCCACTCTTTCTTGGGAACCATGGGAGGGCGCTCATGCTTGAGGTCTATTTGCAATTTATCCCTATACTGGGCCCTGGTGTATTTTAAATTCTCGCCGGCTAACTTTGTAACCACTTTCTTGTTGAAAGTGTTGCCGAACAAGTTTACCATGTGATCTATTAAATCATCTTTCTTTTTTCTATCTTGGCCATTCCACTGTGTAATAATGGTGGGGCCAAACAACTCCAATGATTTGTCATGTAAGTTTTTATAGAAAACATTGTTTCCTACAGAAACGTGTTATCCATTAATTTATAATAATCTCAACAAATGTCCATTTCAATTTCATGAAAAAAATGAATCAATTAATGGGACAATTACCTGCAATCTTCTAAATATTTATCGGAACACATGTGTCATCCACCAGAAAGGTGACATCTAGTGATCCAGTGCTTTTAATTCGTTCTGCTCCATGCATAATAGTATTTTGTGCACCTATACTATGTTCCTCTCTGGAGTCATCATGTGGAGTCCCAAGCTTCGACTCATCATGCTCTGGCATGTCATGCCGATCAAAATCACCCCGCTCATCAATGGCTTCGAGGGGAACCTCAGGAGGCTCAAAAGACTCACTTGCACTTTTCTATGTTGACCTTTTTTTGTCATTGGACCATCACTGCTACCTATAGTAGTTTCAAGATCAACATGTGTTACACATCAAAATTACTCAACTGGATAAGCGTCGCACATTCCTCTCAATTGTCGTAAGTGTCGCAACTTCCTTACAACTTTCGCAAGTGTCGCAAGTTGGTTACAAGTGTCGCAAATTTTGTTGAATCATGTTTCCATAATGACGACACTAAGGAGACACTTAAAACATCTTATGTACTTGGTTTGAAGAAGGAGAACTGGTTCACTGGAGTCAAACAACTCTTAACACCTGAAAAGGGCTTTCAATCAAGAGTTTTGAGGGTGAACGCTCCCCTGAAATAGCCTTAGGAGCGCTGGCACTCCCCTATAAGGCCTCAGGGAGCGTTATAACGCTTCCTCACGCCTCTGAAGGAGCGTTGCCCACTTTTGAAGTGCTGGCGCTCCCCTTAAGCTTCTTAGGGAGCGTTCAGGCACTCTGATGCCCCTTTTGGAGGAGCGCTCCCTAATCTGGGTCAGTTGTTAGCCCGTTGAGGAGAATGAGGAAATGATCTTTCGATATTAGGAGGCAGTTGTACTCGAATTATTGGTTTCATCAAGAGATCCCTTATCTAAGGAGGAGTTTCCCAACTTGTTCTAAACATAACTCAAGAGGTTAAGCTCCTCTCAACCTATATAAGAAAGCTCTATGATGGTGGAAAGGGGGAAGAATTGCTAGCATGAAACCTATGATCTCATAGGAAATACACAGTCAGCCAAAGAAGAAGTGATCAGTGAAGCTGCTGTCAACCAGGTTGTGGATCTTTTGAGCAAGGGTTAGACGAAGGGGACTTGACGAAGCTGTCGCATTCGCATCTATGATTGTAAGCACTGCTGTCATTATTCTCATTAATATGACACGCTTGGCCTGTTTCTTTCTAGTTTGTGTCTGATGTTACATGAACTTATCATTAATTGATAGATCTATTTTGAAGCTAATATCAATAGAGTAGGAAGTGGTCGTATCTTATTTGTCTGTAGAACTCAACGAGGAGCAAAGGATTGGAGCGCAACTCGGAGCGTGCATGGACAAACGTCGATAAAGAGGTACTTCTGTTATCCTTCCTTCTCATGTATTAGTTATTTTTGTGTCTAGGGTTAAGGTCAAGCTCTTAGAGGCGATCTACCTGTCCGCAGGGGGATTTTCCTACAAGGTCCTGTTTGCTTGGTTGTGATTCCTAGATTTTTTAGCGTGTGTTGTTTCTTTTAGCTAGTTGGCCATAAATTTCTTTCGCCGACTCTTTTCCACCAACATCGACCCTCCATGCCGTTCGCGGAGGCTACAGGGACTTCCTCCATAAAACATGGAAGGAAACACCCCTTTACCCCTCATTCTACAGAGGAATCTCCTCAACAAAGCGAGGTTCAAAACACTACAACTTCCCAGGAAGAAGTTCCCATCCCTTTGGAGAATTTTCAAATTGTCTCAAAATCTCCGGAAGCATACCGCATGCCAGAGGGATACGAACGTCAGATCCTCCACTTAAATTCTTCCAGAGAATTTGTTGTCAATCCAGATATTCTGGTTGGGTCTCCTCAAAACCCTTTAGCCAATGACCCTTTTTGGACTGCGGACGTTGTTCGGAGTCCACCACGCTTGGTGCGAGATCTTTATGGAACAGGAGAAGGTGCCGACGCATATTTTTCCTACACTGTACCCCCAAATCACTTCACCGGTACTACCACTTTTACAGCCACACCAACCGTTGGTCCGAACATACCGTCCGTTGGCCCAAGGCCTACTATTCCCCTCCAGACGACCCATTCGACAATGGCCCCGCACATTCCGACTATCCCTGCCGGTAATGCGGTAGTTAATCAAGCCCCGATTGGCACACCTGTAACACCAAGACCTACACTCCCTTTTGGATTTAGGGCACTGAATGCGCCTGCTACCACCACTGCCCAAACCACTACTCAAATTGTACCGGGAAGTTCCATACCTATCCAACAACCCGGAGGGACTGGCCTTGGTGGTTCTAACCCGATCGACAACACTGGTCAGTCATTGGCATCTAGCTTTCAGATCCTGGGAACTCTACCTCAAACTGGGGGGCATCCCCCCTTAGGAGGACAAAATCCATTCGGAGGGAACCCTAATACCGGGGGGCATCCTCCTTCCAGAGGACAAATTCCATTCGGAGGGAACCCTAATGTCGGGGGGAATCCTCCCACCGGAGGACAAATTCCCTTCGGGGGGCACCCTCATGCTGGGGGGCAACCTCAAGTCGGAGTCCACCATAAACCACAAGGACAAAATGTGTCTGTCGCACCCAATCCGTGGAGTGTCCCTTTTCAAGGAAATCCGCATGCCTCCATGGGACAAAATGTTCAGACTCCGCAACAACCCCCTTACGGACAAATGCCAAACCCACCCTATAACCCTCAAAACCCATCCRGTTACCCTCCRCTCACAAATACTTCTCAAAACACCTCAAATCCTACGTACCTTGGTCAAAACCAACCTCATATGAGAGGGCCCACTAGTTATAATTATCCACATAACCCGGTAATGGGCCCCACTGGTGTACCCCTGCCACACCAACATTACCCACCGGTTAACCGACAACTACCTTTTCTGGCTACCTTGGATCTTCTAGACTTGTCTCGGTTAACGAATGATCCCATTTATCATTCTCTGGTTTGGCCATCTATTCCAGCAAAACTTCCTTCTGATATCCCAAAATTCGACGGAAAATCCGGAGAAGACCCAAACAACCACGTGATGACTTTCCATTTGTGGTGTTCATCCAACTCCCTCATGGATGACTCTATTCGTTTGCGTCTTTTCCAACGAACACTTATGGGCTCCGCAACAAAATGGTATATTGAATTACCACGCGCATCTTCTCACGATTTCAACTCCCTCGCCATGTCCTTCCTCACACACTTCCAACTGCCCATTCGATACGAGACGGTTACTGAACTATTAACCTCCCTTTGTCAGACAACTTCCATACACATCTCCGATCATATCCATGAATGGAGACGACGACGAAGGCCAATCAAAGCGGTCATCCCTGACCAATTATTAGCGGAATGGTTCACGAAATCATTATTACCCCAGATCGCTCATGATGTTGCCATGGACAGTGTGGTCACTGAGGAAGAAGCCATCGCCCGAGCTCAGTACTTAGACTTAGTCTATTCACAATCCGGTACTCTATATGATTTGATACCGAACGCTACCCGTGCCACTAACAATCCATCCAAACCATCGAATGCTTCGCATGCAGATGGAGTTATTGGCTCCGTCAAAACCCAATCTACCACCCAGTCCACTGGAACGACTTAGCGGCCCACTTCGACGGTTGCTCCCAGTTCGAATGTACCCTCTTCTACCCCCCCTCAAACTCAGGTCTCTGATGTGAATGTGGTCCAATCAACCCCTTCACAACAACTTGGGGGAAAGAAGAAAGAGAGAAACAAAACAAAGAAGAACAATAACAACGAACAACCCAAAACCCAACCGCAAACCCTTGCTACCAGAAAACAACCACAACGAAAACCGAAATTCCCATGTCTCATTTGCGGTGACGATAACTACACTCGAGACTGCCCACATCGCGATGAAGTGGCCAAACTTTTCAAGGGAAATTCGCAACCTGCCATGCTTACTCAGCCTTTTCCGCAACAACAATCTTTGGTTGCACAAACCCCCACACCGGGGGGCTGTTCCAACCAACCCCCTGATGACGCCTCGACAAGCACCCACATTTACATGTTTAACGGGATTAATCTAACCACTTGTTCTGCGATATACGACACACCAGTTAAACCTGACAATCCGAAGACTGCTAACGGTTCTTCGCCAGATCCTTTACCATCTACTATTAATCCTCCATCTGTTAGCCCTCCATCTGGGCCACTTCAGATTGAGAAACCTTCCTTTGACTCAATCTTACGCCCTCATAAGAGCACCATCCGGAAATCCACTTTCAATCCTAATTCACGGGCTGCCCAAAATTACAAAATTGTAGAAGATTTGGCCCAAGCCCCGTGTGCCATGTCCGCATTGGAAGTTCTACAACACTGTCCTAACCAACGTAGGACGCTCTTAGCTGCTATCGACACTTTCGATCCCAAGTCATCAAACTGCATCATGTTTAATCTGGATGATCATCAACTGCGACTCTGCCACCAACTATCTTTCTAAATCGATGTTGTTGTCCACAATCAACAAATCCACTGAACTATCTTGGATGAGGGAGCCTCTACCTGTGTCATGTCTCTAGCCTGTTGGAAAGGCTTAAAATCACCCGCCCTTAACAAATCCCCTACGATGTTATGCTCTTTCGATGGACGAGGTTTCCATCCTCACGGATTACTGCAATCCCTAGCCATTCAATTGGGCAGTAAAATTGTTACCATTGATGTCGAGGTGGTCGATGCTCCCCTCGATTACAACCTATTACTCAGAAGAGGTTGGTTCTACGCTATGACTTTTGTCGCCTCGTCGATGTTTCGATGTGTACAATTCCCCCATCAAGGAAAAATTGTCACCATCGATCAACTTGACTTCTGTACACCCGACGCTCGCATCCCTGCCACCAACAACATTCCTTTTTTGGGAGACCACCCAGTTACGTATGAAAGCGTTGGTGTTGGCTTATTGAAAGATTCTATCCTTATGGGTACCTTCCCTACACCACTTCCACTTACTGCACACCACATTGCTGCCGTCAACATGATCTCGACTATGCCTTATCAATCCTTGGAATCATCTGATCCTTGGATTGTACCTAGTCCTTTGGAATTCGATGTGCTCAGTGACACCATGCCACTCAGCCCAGTCGAGGCCCCATACGTAGCTATCCAATTTACCTCTCCCTCTCCCGACAATTCACATTCATTGGCACCCGATGCTTACTCGGTGCCCTTGTGGTTGGATTCCCTATCATCTGTCGTTGATTACATTTCCCACATTTTTCCTTCAGACGAATCTATTATGGAAATGCTCAGCATTGATGATTTACCCTGGGATGATAACCACCATCGATCCTCTTTTCTTCTGCCTTTGGAAGAAGTGCAAGGCATATGATCTGTCTTCCCCCCCGATGTTACCGATGCTCCACAATCCCCTATCCTCACACAAGATACTTTCTCTAAGGGGAACATGGGTAACATCTCTACTACAATCACAATTGACATTTCAGTCAAAGAAGGCGTCGTGGAAAACATTAATCTTGGTGTTAATTGCACGCCTGACGAAGTGGTTTCTTACACCGCTTTGTTCAAGGAATTCCGCGATGTGTTTGCATGGAGCTACGAGTAAATGCCAGGGATTGACCCTTCCATTGTCATACATGAAATCAAAACTTAACCTGATGCAAAACTGGTTCGACAGAAACTCCGCCCGGTTCACCCTAAGAAAATGGAAGCTATAAAGGCAGAAGTTGAAAAACTTCTAAAATATGGCTTCATCTATCCCGTCCCTTTGACAGAATGGGTCTCCAACCTCGTTCCGGTTGCCAAAAAACAAGGGACCATCCGTGTTTGCGTCGATTATCGAGATCTCAACAAAGCTTGTCCCAAGGACAACTACCCTACGCCTTTCATCGATCAAATCATCGATAATTGCACGGGAAGCGTAATATTATCTTTCATGGATGACTTTTCTGGATATAACCAGATTGAAATCTTACCTGTTGATCAACATAAGACAACCTTCATCTGCCCTTGGGGAACTTTCGCCTACCGAAAGCTACCATTTGGCCTTAAAAATGTTGGTGCTACTTTCCAGTGAGCCATGTCATACGCTTTCCACGACATCAAGCATATCATGAAACCTTACCTTGATGATTTACCTGCTCATTCATCCAACCGACCTGACCACATTGGTCACTTGCGGACAATTTTCCTTCGATCTCGTTTCTATTGTATTCATCTGAACCCACATAAATGAATTTTCCCTGTCGAATCCGGCCGACTCCTCGGTTTCATCATCTCCAAAGACGGGATCAGGGTGGATTCCTTAAAGATCAAGGCCATTCTAGCCTTACCCCCACCTACCAACTTAACCCAACTCCAAAGTTTGCAAGGCAAAGCAAACTTTCTCCATCGTTTCATATGCAATTATGCCGAGATCACTAAAGGATTTATGCGGCTACTGCAAAAGAACGTCCCTTTCATCTGAGATGACACTACCCAATAGTCATTTGACGCTCTCAAGCACGCTTTGACCCATGCTCCTTTGTTACATCCTCCCAAATATACAAAGGATTATATCCTTTACTTGGCCATTTCTACTTCTACCATCGCGATGGTGTTAGTTCAAGAGGACTCTAACGATGAAGAACACATGATTTATTATCTGAGAAAGAGTTTATCCGGACCCGAACTCAGATATTCGCATGTTGAGAAACTGGCTATGGAAGCCGTCATTGCTGTCCAAAGATTCCGCCACTACATCCTATTACGCACCACCACGGTAATCGCAGACTCCAACCCCATGTACCACATCTTGACACGTCAGGTACTTGGGGGCAAATATTTGAAATGGATCGTTATTCTCCAAGAATTCGATCTCGAGTTTACGAAGGCTAAAGACAAAAAATCCCTGGTGTTTGCCGAGCTCATCTGTGCTCTCCCTTGTGCCGATGAAAACATTGAACCTAGATATTCTCTCCCCGATGAATCTCTCTTCCTCATCAGCACCTCTGACCCTTGGTATGGAGACATTCTCCTCTACCTTCAAACCCAACATTTTCATCCCAACATCTCTCGCGAAGAGCGTCGATGCATCCGTCACCACTCTCGCCGTTATCTCATCCTCAGAGAAACTTTGTATCGTCGTGGTATTAACACCATCCTTTGGCGATGTCTGATTCACGAAGAGGCTGAACGCATTTTGAACAATTGTCACCTTGGTGCCTGTGGCGGTCACCTTTCCGGGATGGCCACAACCCAAAAAATCTTACGTGCCGACTACTTTTGGCCCTCGATTTTCAAAGATTGCATCGAGGCCGTCAAAAAATTCCCACCCTACCAAATATTCAACAAGAAGGCACGCACCCACCCTACTACGCTTCACCCCATTATTTCCATTGGCCCCTTTTCCAAATGGGGTATCGATTTCATGCAGTGTAAGCCTACCTCAGCCCGGGGGCACGGTTACATCGTCGTCGTCGTCGACTACTTCACCAAATGGGTTGAGGCTATGCCTACCTTCCTGAATGATGGTTGTACTGCAGCTCTATTCCTCTTCAACCATATCATTACTCGTTTTGGTGTACCACGTGCCATCGTCACCGACCATGGTGCACACTTCAAAAATGAGATGATGAGCGAGTTACATGCCAAATTGGGTTTTCTCCATGAAAACTCATCCCCCTACTACCCTCAAGTGAACGGAAAAGTTGAGGCTATCAACAAATTCCTAAAAACCATGATCCAACGCATGGTAGGGGAAAACAAAACATCGTGGCATTTACAACTGTTTTCTGCTCTCTGGGCCTATCGCACTTCGGTGAAAACCTCAACTGGATTCACTCCTTTCCAGTTGGTCTATGGCATTGAAGCCGTACTACCAATCGAGTGTGAAATTCCATCACTCAAATTGAAAGTAGAACTCCTGGACCATACTTTTGCAGAAGAAGAACGATTATTGTATCTATCCAAGCTGGACGAAACATGCCACGATGCTGCTCTCGTTAATGAGGCACATCAGAAACAAATTAAGAGTCAATATGACAAATCCATCCAACCTCGAGCCTTTGCAGAAGGAGACTTAGTCCTCATTTATGACCAAGCACACGATAAATTGGGAACAGGAAAGTTAGAACCTATGTGGCACGGTCCTTACATCGTGAAGCATGTTTTACATAGAGGTGCTTATGAACTAGTAGATCATGATGGAATTTCCCTGGGAGAGCCCCGAAATGGGATTTACCTTAAAAAGTACTATGCATAGATCACCTAGCATCTATACTTTGTACATTATTGTATTTTAGTTTGGTGTGTCTTTTTCTCTCGCGTGCTCGAGTCTTTACCATTGCCACTCATGACTGTGCCTGTGTTTTCATGCGCAGATGACGTCTGCCTTTCCTATATTTTTTGGGTTCGCGGATGGCGCCAGCCGACATACCTAGAACATTGCTTCGGCATCATGGGTTATTTATCAGTTTGACGAGGTGGTGAGTTTAGGAGGCATCTGTCTAGGACCAGCAACCAACAATATGATAGAATACCACGCTGTCATTGGACTGTTGACCCAAGTCTCCTCCCTAGGTATCTCTCGTATCATTATTTACTTAGAATCCCCACTCGTGGTTTATCAACTCAACCGCATCTACGCTATCCGTAGTCCTATCCTGCTACGTCTACACTTTCAAGTTCGCCGTCTTGAACAAATGTTTGATTACATTGAATATAGACACATTCCGAGAGAACTTAATAGTGTTTCAGATTCATTAGCTAATTATATCATGGATCGGTATCTAGCCCACAGATAAGATTCAAGGAAAGAAAAAAACTGTACATTACATGTAAATTAAAACACATCACATACATCATCATGTACAAATCATCGGCATCACAAAAACTCGAAACTGTATATATATATATATATATATATGGCGTGACAGAAATGTTTGCTTTACATCAAAAAGTGTGTAAAAGGGAAAAATATTGGGTCTGTTCACCCATACAACATCGCCTGACAAGGCATACAAAAAACATGATCACAGGGAGACTCTAATCTCTCCGCACAACGTTGTGCTGCGAGTAACATACTACTGCACGCACTACGCGCCTTAACGGAGAATTGATATTCTCTGGTACCCCTACAGTGTGCCGCTGCAGATGTAAAGGCACTTCCCCCCTCCGCAGAGGAGGGATGCCCATCGTAAGGCCTTGGAGGTTTCTTTCGACCTCTCGGAGACCCATCACTGGTACCACTGGATCTGCTGCAACTGGGGAACCTCCACGACGCCCTGGTACTGGTATATCAACTGGGCGCACTGCTCCCTTGTCTGCATGTTGGAAACAAAACATCTGTTAAAACTCTTTTACATACCCAAAAAAATACATATACATCAAAAACTTAAAAAACAAAAACTAGACAAGGTATGGCTTAATCTCTCACCTGACTCATCCCAGTCTTCCCCCGCGGGAAAAATCAAGTCCATACTCCCATGGAAGTCTACATCGGCATAAGGGAAGTCCTCTATCGAGAGGTATTGCCGTCTCAGCCATGCAAAGAAATCACCAGTGAAGTGGAACTCTGACTCCGAAACTAGTCTTGGAGACAGACTAGTCCACCTCTCCATCCAAGGTTCGTCCACTGGGCGTACTGCCAATGCTATCTGAGGCTGCATCTGAGGGATGCGCTCTAGAAAAAATGAGACCAAAAACGAGCCATAGCCAAACTGCTTCTGACCAGTCCTGCACCGTGAGATCTGTTCCTTCACATTTCGAAGGAACGTTGCACTCCAGTTGAACAGTGTTGGTTCCAAACACTGAACACCATAGGACACCTGCGATCTCGATGCCAGGTGAGCGCTAGTGCTGCCTGTCATGCTCGTAATAGCAAATAATATAGACCGGAGAGGCAGATCTCGTATATCCTTGATAGGGATCCTGCCCCCTACCAACCTTGCTCCCAGAATACAGTGGCGTGCCAGATACACGTCCACCTGCTCAGGTAATGCCCTCTGCCCAGTGAAAGATATAGGGACCCCTCTTTTTGAGAGGCCGGTCAAAAAGTACACATCTTCCAACTCAATGGTTAGGAGTTGTGTGCCGATACGGAATCCCTGTTCCGCAACGTCCCAAAGACCAATCATATGCTCAAGCAGTAGCACCTCTCTCTTCATTTTTTGTAATTTGAAGAACTTGAGGAAGCCGCAAGCTCGCAAAGTGGCCCGCGTACGAGGACTCCGTAGAGCGGCCAAATCGTCCATCTCATGTTCCCTCTCTTTCCATTCAATCATGATTGCTGAAGACACCTACAAAACAAAAAATCAAGAATTTCGTTATTCCTCACGTTTTGGTAATTTTGACGATTTTCAAAAATCATTTTAAAACATGAAACAAAATACCCATGTCATCTAAAAGCTACCACTCACTCTTTTTAACCACCACACCCTTTAGCATTTGTTAAATAATGATAAAAACGTTTTAAAAATGCTAAACGATTTCGGGAGGTGCGTGGGCATTTGGGGAGAATTGTTATGAGTTCTTTTGCTAAGAATGACCTGCCTAATTGATTGCAAGGGTGTATACATCCTAACAACCCTTCTTTAATGCATTTTTGCAAAAGAATCTCCCTATTTTATTAATGTTTAAAAAGAGGTCGATTTGGTTCAAAGAGGAGCGACTTAGGGCTTTGTGTTTTGAAATAAATAATGCTGTGAAAATCAACCTAGAACCATGTAATTGAAAGAGAAATGGATGGGCACCTACCTGGTTCGAACGACGAGCGAAATGATCAATCGTAGCTACGACAGCGAGAAAAACAAGATTTGCTCCAAAATGAGATTCTCCACTACTCCAAAAATCCTTGCAAATGAAATGGTAAATGAATTTTCAAATCAATTGTTATTTATAAAATTCCATTTTTTATAAGGTATGGTCATTTTTGGGTTTCTCTAATGATTTAATGGCTTCACTAAAATCTGGTTTGTAGCTTTGGTATCGCAGGTTTCCTGGCAGTCCTGATCGGTTATTCACCTTGTCACACCTATGAGCATAGTCTTAGTTCGTTCTCGAGCTCGACAATATGAGAATGTAACCGGGTAAAATTTTATCTCTTTTTCGGACCTGTCTGGATACGAACACACGAAAAAGGAACCCCCCTGAAGTCTCCTTTAAACCCTTTTCAGACTCTCTAAATATGAAAAGATTGTTGAGTGATCTTGCTTCCTTTCACACTCATTAAAAGGTCAGAAAGGGCGTCTTGCGAGCGATAGTTTAACCCTTTTTCGGTCTCGTTGGACTACTGTACGAAAAAGGAACTGAGACAGTTCTCTTTTAAGCATTTTTCCAAACTCTATAATCCCGAAAAACCTTCGATTTTTATGTCTTTGGACTCGTTAAAGCACACATCGACAGGCCCATACGGGACCGATCCCTTTCTTCTTCCAGTTCGTTAAACAAAGGAAGAGGAACTTACCGAAGGTGAGTTATATTGAGCATGTGTTATCCTCCTCGAGCTCATTAAATCAAAAAGAGGTACTCATCTATCTTGATGGGGGAAAAATTGAAAGGATCAAGCCAAGCAGTCTCTTGAGAACATCATCCAACACTTCTTAGAGTCTCCCTTGAACACGACACTTTGTCATCTGCACATATCATAATCTGCTGAACCTATGCACTGAGCCAATCCTTTGAGTTTCCTTTCACTCCTTTGGGTCACCCGACGCAAGTCATAGTATCCATTGCATAGTTTTGTTCCATGTCATGTTTTGCTGTCGTGCCTCAGTGTTCAAGGGAAGTATCCACCTCGAGAGTCAACCATCCCAAATATCTTGTCTCAAAACCCGTGTCCGTCCATGTTCTTTTGATCTACCAATTACATCTTTATATGTGTTTCGCGTCATTGATGGGGGATACATCAAGGCCCTCCCTCGATGAGTCTATTCCTGTCGACTTCAACACATTATCCGAGAATTAGTCTTAGAAACAAGTTAGTACTTTGGGACCCGCATGCCTCAATGGAAGGCCTCCTCAAATTCGACAGTGGGTTTACATCATTGACCTCTGATCGAATGATTCCATGAATGTTCGACCTCAGCTCATCTATTCGCGTTCGATGGAATGTACTAAGGTACCTTGGGAATCATTGACATTAATGGTGAACTCCCTCACACTTGTTAACGGTTTACCTCATTGGCCGGTAATCAAGTGGTTTCTGCCATGTTCGACATCAAGACATCTATTCACATGGTTAGAATCGTATTACACTAGGATTGGTAAGAAGAACCTAGGTTGAGTAATCACTTTTATATGTTCTTTGCCCAGGTTGCGAAGGAGTTTTTATTGGACAAGGAACACATGCACTGTTACATAGATCCACTTTGTATTGGTCATGGCTATGTCTTGTCATCTCATAGATCCACTGTGTATATTTCGTGGCTACGATCAGTCCGAGTCATCAGAGTATAGATCCACATTGTATCTTCAGTGGCTATACCCTTTTTTTATCAATACAATTATGGATCCACAGTGTATTTTATGGCGGCCATATCTCGCAAGTCTTGATCACCCAAGCATAGGTATGCATGCCTTGGGTTTTGAAATATGTCATGATATTTGTTGGATGTTTGTGTGCAGCTTTTGTCAGGTTCTTTGAGTGTATACCCTTGCCTGAACGTCTGCAAAGTATCTCAGTCATCAGTTCACATCTTCTGACTTCATACTTTGGGGGGCATTCTGTTACACATCAAAATTACTCAACTGGATAAGTGTCGCACATTCCTCTCAATTGTCGTAAGTGTCGCAACTTCCTTACAACTTTCGCAAGTGTCGCAAGTTGGTTACAAGTGTCACAAATGTTGTTGAATCATGTTGCCATAATGAAGACACTAAGGACACACTTAAAACATCTTATGTACTTGGTTTGAAGAAGGAGAACTGGTTCACTGGAGTCAAACAACTCTTAACACCTGAAAAGGGCTTTCAATCAAGAGTTTTGAGGGTGAATGCTCCCCTGAAATAGCCTTAGGAGCGTTGGCGCTCCCCTATAAGGCCTCAAGGAGCGTTATAACATTTCCTCACCCCTCTGAAGGAGCACTGCCCACTTTTGAAGTGTTGGCGCTCCCCTTAAGCTTCTTAGGGAGCGTTCTAGCACTCTGATGCCCCTTTTGGAGGAGCGCTCCCTAATCTGGGTTAGTTGTTATCCTGTTGAGGAGAATGAGGAAAGTATCTTTCGAGATTAGGAGGCAGTTGTACTCGAATTCTTGGTTTCATCAAGAGATCCCTGATCTAAGGAGGAGGTTCCCAACTTGTTCTAATCATAACTCAAGAGGTTAAGCTCCTCTCAACCTATATAAGCAAGCTCTATGATGGTGGAAAGGGGGAAGAATTGCTAGCATGAAACCTATGATCTCATAGGAAATACACAGTCATCCAAAGAAGAAGTGATCAGTGAAGCTACTTTCAACCAGGTTGTGGATCTTTCGAGCAAGGGTTAGATGAAGGGGACTTGACGAAGCTGTCGCATTCGCATCTACGATTGTAAGCACTGCTGTCGTTATTATCATTAATATGACACTCTTGGCTTGTTTCTTTCTAGTTTGTGTCTGATGTTACATGAACTTATCATTAATTGATAGATCTATTTTCAATCTAATATCAATAGAGTAGGAAGTGGTCGTATCTTGTTTGTCTGCAGAACTCAGCGAGGAGCAAAGGATTGGAGCGCAACTCGGAGCGTGCAAGGACAAACGTCGATAAAGAGGTACTTCTGTTATCCTTCCTTCTCATGTATTAGTTTAGATAGATCTAAAAGGAAGTCAGTGTCCACGTTAAGCATTTTTCTGTCTAGGGTTAAGGTCAAGCTCTTAGAGGCGATCTACCTGTCCGTAGGGAGATTTTCCTACAACAACAGGTTCCCCACGCACGGGGTTTAAAAACTCCTACAAACGGAACACTTTTCTTTATCAGATCATATACAAAATATAAAACTAAAAAACAGATATGAAATTGTCATAGGTAATAAAAATATGTAAAGATGCCACTTACCCCAAAATTAGTTATTGTAGTTTGTATCTCTACAATTCTTGCCCTATCCTCCTATGTCAGGGTCTTTTGCTAATCAAACCTAGATATTCTATGTTAGCCTTCTTCAAGGCCTTCGTTACATTTGTCATTGGGTTTGTCGAATAAAATATTTTGTCCTCATCAATATCCTCTGTGGGAGCCTTCCCACGTTGACCATGCCACAATACATTGATGAATAAAATTAATGAGATGAACTTTAACAATTGAGAAATATAGTTGTTGTAGTCATAAGTTGTTACTGTATTTAACATTTACCTGGTGAGGCACTGCGGGTGCCTTTCCATGGTGACCCTGGACAGATGTAAAGGGTGATTTTTGAACACGATCACTCTGGACAGATGTTGACACAATAAAACAATCAACAAAAGTTATGAAATTCACATCTAAGATTAAAAAAATGAAATATTGCAGTAAAATAAAAAAAACAATAACAAAATTTTAGAAATTTAGTTGTTGTAGTCATAAGTTGTTACTGTATTTAACATTTACATGGTGAGGCACTGCGAGTGCCTTTCGATGGTCACCCTGGAGAGATGTAGTGGGTGAAACTCAGACACGGTCACCCTGAACAAAAGTTGACACAATAAATCAATCAACAAAAGTTATGAAATTCACCTGAAACATTAAAAAAATGAAATATTGGAGTAATATCAGAAAACAAAAAAATGAAATTTCAGAAATTTTGTTGTTGTAGTCATAAGTTGTTACTGTGTTTAACATTTACCTGTTGAGGCATAGTGGGTGCCTTTCCACAATCACCCTGGAGAGATGTAGCGGGTGAAACTCGGACACAGTCACCCTGGACATAATTTGACACAATAAATCAATCAACAAAAGTTATGAAATTCACCTGTAACATTTAAAAAATGAAATATTGGAGTAATATAAAAAAAAATAATAATGAAATTTCAGAAATTTAGTTGTTGTAGTCATAATTTGTTATTGTATTTAACATTTACCTGCTGAGGCACAGTGGGTTCCTTTCCATTTTCACCCTGGAGAGATGTAGCGGGTGAAACTCGGACACGGTCACCCTGGATAGAATTTGACACAATAAATCAATCAACAAAAGTTATGAAATTCACCTGTAACATTTAAAAAATGAAATATTGGAGTAATATCAGAAAAAAAATAATAAAATTTCAGAAATTTAGTTGATGTAGTCATAAGTTGTTACTGTATTTAACATTTACCTACTGAGGCACAGTGGGTGCCTTTCCACGGTCACCTTGGAGAGATGTAGCGGCTGATTTTCTACCACGGTCACCCTCGACAGATGTTGACACAATAAATCAATCAATAAAAGTTATGAAATTCACCTATAACATTAAGAAAATGAAATATTACAGTAATAACAAAAAAAAAAAAAAAAATCTTCTGAAATTTAGTTGTTGTAGTCATAATTTTTTATTGTATTTAACATTTACTTACTGAGGCAAAGTGGGTGTCTTTCCACGGTCACCCTCTCCATCTATTCGATTTAAGTTGTAATCGATCAACAAATCTTCACGTAGAACTATTGTTTTTGTTGCACATACAAATATACGATTTCCTTCACGTGCCTCAAATATGCAATTCGATTTCTTAGTTGTTGCCACTGGTCATGTACTATTTATAAAGCCCTCAATGTTTCCAGTAGCTTTTGGCCTTCTGTCAATATACATAGTTGCCCCTTTATTTTGATTGGTATCTAGTAGTTGTATATAATTTGTGGCAACTCCATATCTCTGCATACTTTGCATATATCGGATCAACATCACCAGTGATTGTATTTGTATAATGGTTCGACATACTCCATCAATTCAGTTACAATGCCATAGCCGACTTTTATGCCATCCATGGAAAATAACCCCAATCCATGTAAGGACGAAGGAGAAATGTGATACATCCTCCCACCGATGAAGAAATCTGTGTCCACTTCAGGTAGCTCCTTAGGTGCTCATCGTTGCACTAGATTCTTATACCTCAAGGGAAACTCAATGTCACCTATTCTCTCAGCATCATAATTACATGTCCCTCTGTTGGAAATAAAAAATTGCATGTGGGTACAAAATCTTTTCCTTACCTTTTCCAACCTAGTTGATCTAGAACTGGTAGATCTAGTACAACATGTCTCACTTTCAACCTCTCTTACTATATCTTGATCATCACTCGAGGAAGATAGATCTGACAGATACCTATTTGGT
>ML776826.1:11938-24747 GCA_009831015.1 Picea engelmannii
AGGGCGCACCACTTGGAGGAAAGGGAAGAAAGGGGAGGCAATAAATGCAAGAAAAGGGAGTGGAGATGTGTTAAGGAGGGACGTGGGGGGTGAGGGAGAGCACACCACCCAAGAGGGAGGCCCACCAACCAAGGAAAACCCAAGGTGCCACGTCCCACCCTCAAGGAGGGCGTAACTTCCTTAGCAGGGCGTCACTTTTTGAGTGAGGTGAGAGGGTGAGAGGGGTGAAAAGGTTAGGAGGGGTTGGGATGGGTAGATTTAGGCTAGGAGTCATCTCTCTTATCTTATTTTCTTCTTCTATCATCCTCTTAACTCATTATTACAATATTACAATTTTTGCTATGTTTGGACTTAGCAATTAAAATTGTTATTTTTGACTAACTGACATTTTGAGTGGACAAACCCATAGCAAAAGTTGTCCGACTGAGCTGAAACTTGGTCTATGGATGTAGCAGGTGCTATTCCATTTCTTTTGAGCACAAATAACCCTATCAAAAGTCCAAGGACCTAGTTTTTACAATTTTTACTCAAAAATAATTAATTAATTAAATTATTAAACCTCCAAGCTTATGGAAATTTAATTAAAAATTAATTAATTAAAAAAAACTACTTTAGACTCGATGGAATTCCGCGAAACTTTCTAAGATGTCTTGCATAGTCATTTACAATGATTCCTAACAATAGTTACCAAAAGATAAGCCCACTGGAACGCCGTTCACCACTTTGGAGGAATTATTGCAAGTGTGAGGGAAAAACTCAAGGGAAATCAATAAGGCTGAAAATCCCAATTGATGACCTGAGGATAAAAAACCCTCGGTGAAAGGAACTCTCCCAGTGAACTGATCCCAAGGTAACTGACCTAACTATGACTCATGCAAACCTATTACATTATTGACCCACGCAGGGGTGCAAAAATTCCAGTTACAAAAAGAAGTGCTGGGGCCAAAAATGCCCTGTAGAACCATAATCTTCGACAAATGAGCATCTGATGATGCATCTCTTCATGGCACATGGAGTTGACCACCTATGTTGGAGAGGCGGTCAACATGCCCATTAGAGGAATACAATGCGGCAATAGCCTAGCCCACCTGGCTGTTATCTCCCTTGCTGCCCCTTTGCACCTTTCCTCAGCCCTGCCCACTCACACTTGGATGAACTGCTCTTCACCCACTCAATGAGATCTCCTCACTGTCCACTCAGTGTGTCTCATCCTCTCACCTAGGATGCCTTTTATTACATTGAGTTAACTCTAAGTCCAAAACCCTAGATCTCCTAAATTGATCAATGGCTGAGAGATAATCTCACGTTCACTTTACATCTAATGGATATGATTGACTCACTTAAGTTACTAATGCCAAATACTTAGGCATTTAACTTGATTAATCTCACATTAGTCTAAAAGGTCATTCACTTTAATAATTAACTCATAAAGTCATTTTCTTAAGGTTCTGAGAGGCATTACAGATGACTTCCACAGGCTAGACACAAAGCCTATGTGGAAGTACCTGTCCAATGCTAAATACATCAACAAGAATGGTACTCCAACTCATCAGTATTTGATTGATGTGCCAAGAGTATCCAGTCAAGTAAAGGCGTCCACACAATGAAGCTCAAACCATGCTACACCATGTCAAACATAGTTGTTGAGAGGGCTAAAACCATCTAGGAATGAGTGTACATGAAGAACACTCTCCTCAAACTAGGATTCCATCATGCCAAGATCTCATCCTCATGCCAAACCAATCCATAAGCACTTGGGTGTCCATCCAATGTAGCCAAGTATCATCCAATCTCATCAACGCCCAACCAATGTGAGGGTTAGATCAATCATAAGAGAAAGTGCAAAGGTGGAGGGCTTACTCCAAATAAAGTGTGCATATGCTAAATATACCATCACTATGCCAATCATTCCCATATGACCAAGGGTGTTTCTCCACAAGAGCCACATATCATCATACGATATCAATGCAAGGGCCAGATCACCATAGAACAATGTGTAGAAGTGGAGCGTTCTCTAGAAATGATGAGCAAATATACTAAGAACAACACCACAATGCTGAGCAAGCCCATGTGATCTAGGGTGTTCCTTAACAAAGGCAAGGAACCCATGAAAGATATTCACTGTAAAGCTGATCCAACTATGAAATGCATGCAACATGAAGAGCACACCACTACATGAACCATCAAACATGACAACTAATCCAAAGATGAGAGCAAATGAATCTCCTCCAACCAAAGTGCTGAAACAAAAATCACCGATTAATAGTGCAATTCTCCAAGCCAAGCACATGTACCCCTAGTTCATCAAATGCTCCATCAGCGTCACCCTGCAAGCCTTTGGTATGTGTAATGAAAATCACAAATCTAAGGTCTCATACAATACGAGGGGTAACAAATAGTACATATTCAACCAATGTTCAGTTGTGTAGAGGGTGGTACTAATATAGCTTCAAGGATTCACAGTCAATTCACATATCTATCTTGCTTTTAAATGCAGTTTATAAGTTTGTCAAGTGTTTGTAGGATATTTTCAGGGCTATTAGGGACTTCTAATTGTCTCTTCTCGGTCCAAATGCTTTCAACTAAATGGTTTCAATTAACTAACTGTTGTTAGTTCTGTTGAATTTTCGTCTTAAGCAGTTAACTAGATTAGTGTTCTTTTACTTTTAAACAATTAGCACAATAACTGCATATAAAGGATCACTGAAAGAATAACATCCATAGCATACACAAGATTTACCCTGGGAAAACCCATCAAACTTCCTCAATATAGATTCACCAACCAAGAAAAATGCCTCTCTCCAAGAGAGAACTAACTAGTAACAAAGCAGAAGATCCTCCTCAAACCCTTGACTAGGGAAGAGTAGCACACCACATAACCAAGATATACCGAAGAAGTAGACCAAGAACCTCCACAATGTCACCTCCTAGCTGCAGTAGCGTCTCCCTCTAAGACTTGCGCACTTCTCTTCTTAGACACAAAACTTGTGTTGTGTGTGTTCAAATGAGGCGCTGGCCTCTTATAAATAGCAGTTGGCCAGCCTAAAATTAGGTCTGGGCCGACCTGACACTTTATCTTTCTATTTTACATTTTACTTTTACTAAGGCACAATAGGGCTGACTTAACAAATATAATATAATAATATTCTTTAGGGTTTTGTCTTGGTCAAATACAATAAGAATATCTTCCGAAGCTACTCAAACTCCAACAAGTTCACACAATGCCAACACAAGGGATATAAGTTAGCAATGCATTAGTAACTCAACCTTTAACCTTAGTTCAAATTTCCTTATGGTAATACTTTTTTTTTTTTTTTTTAATTTCAAATTTAGTTAAAGAATACAAAGACCTGTTATCATGCAAACCTGCTGAAGCAAACTTGCCCAACGACTGTAGGCAAACCAATCCTTATCACAATCGAAAGGCCCCTCTGTTCGGACTGGTACTATTCCAGTCTCAGGGGGGTGTCCCTAATGGATGTATGCTGCCACCTAATTACCAAATCTACATGTATTCAAAGATGATCAACACACAAAAGACTCACTCTCAGGCTGTCTGTAAACAGTCAAATAAATGGTTTTCAATTGGTTGGGATCAGATTCCAGAGATGTGTATACCAATGAAAACAAATGAATTTTGCATGAAAGAAAGTGTGCTTTAAGTGAAGGAAATTCAAAGTAAATGCACAGAAAACCACACTAGACTGCAAGAACAATTAGATCAATACAACCAAGAGACTCAGAGAGCTAAAACAAAGCATAACTATATCAGATCACTTATTACCTAAGAGATTCTCTGCATCATAGTGACTGATAGGTGACAGGGTGCCATTGAATTCCTTGCCTGTAGTGGAGGTGGTGGTTAGAGTCTGGTGGATGAAAGAATGAATTTAAAGAATTCTCCTGCAACAAAACTGTCTCAAGATCAGAAATTGTCCAACCCCTTCCTCTCTGTCTAACCTCTACTTAAAGATGATAAAATCTCCCTCATACAGGTCGACTTCACTGCTGGAAATTTGGGAAAAAGTATGGTAAAGCCTAAATTTCCTGCATGCATGCTTTTACCCCCCAGAAAAGGTTGCTAATGTGGTCATTCTTATCGCTGACCTGTAGCTTTTCTCGCTGTTTAACTGCTGTTTTGAAGTCAAATCAAACTTCTATGAAGGGGTAACTTCATACTACTGTATGTGCATGAATTTGGACTGCTGTTGCTGCTTTATTTTGCACTTTTCCAGCACTGGCTATAGGTGAAAAATCAGGCTGTTTCCTTAACCTTTCTCCAAAACCATCAACAGTCAAACTGCTGTCTCATTTATTGCCCAATTCGCTGAGTTTTTCCAAGGAAATACCCCACAAATCAACTTGAGGGTAAAGCACACGCAAGGGAAAAAAGGGTGTATAAAACAAATCTCTTTTCTTTTTTGGATTTTCTGCTTTCATGTAACAACTTCAGTTTTAGTACCTTTTTACCTTTTTGTTTTCATGCAAGGATAAAAACTCCAATGCCAAAGTCAATCTTTTCAACTTTTTGCCAAAGATACTTGGAGGTCAAACCACATCTTCTTTCTTCTAGCTAGCTGCCACATGATTGTTAAATTTGGCAGCATCGACAGTCATTCTTCAATGAGAGGCCATATGGGCCACCTTGAGGCTAGCCAGGGAGATTTGGAGATTCAACTAGTCTTGTGAGGTATTGACAAAAGCAGGGGGAACGTACAACCTCTGTGAGTCAAACCAAAAGTCAGGACCAACGAGATGCTATGTAAGTCTAATGCAAAAGTCAGGGGGAATGTACAACCTCTGTGAGCATAGACAGTCTAGTACAAAAGTCAGGGGGAACGCACAACCTCTGTTAGCATAGACAGACTAGTGCAAAAGTCAGGGGGAACGTACAACCTCTGTGCGCCTAGTCAAGCCTTGTGAGCCATGAGCAAAAGTCCAGGCATCTAGCAAAAGTTAGGTTGAATATAAAATTCCTATGAGTTAGAAACAAACAATATTCCTAATATTGCAAATGATATAAATGTATTGTTCTAGTGCGTTGGAACGTGTAACATTATCCATCATTAAGAGAAATTCGAATTGCCTTTTAAATAGTCGAGTTGTAACTGAAGTCTCAAGTCTAGTTCTATTTTCGAACTAAAGTGTAATGCTGAGTTGTAACTGAAGTCTCAAGTCTAGTTCTATTTTTGAACTAAAGTGTAATGCTGAGTTGTAACTGAAGTCTCAAGTCTAGTTCTATTCTCGAACTAAATTGTAATGCTGAGTTGTAACTGAAGTCTCAAGTCTAGTTCTATCTTTGAACTAAAGTGTAATGCTAAGTTGTAACTGAAGTCTCAAGTCTAGTTCTATTTTCGAACTAAAGTGTAATGCTGAGTTAAGTCAAGCATGATTTCACACCTCTATTTCGAGCCCTCTCCACTTCTCCTCCATTCCTTTATAAGCAGAGGTCGATCCCCTCTTCTCTACACAATTGCTATGCAGGGTAAAAGGTGAAGCATTAAAGGCTGCTATACAGGGGCGAATATCAGTCCATTAAAGGCTGCTATACAGAGGAGCATATAGAGGCAGCAAACAGTGCTGTAGAGACAGCATAAAGAGGCAAGCATAACAGTGCTGTACAGAGGTACATATCAACGCTAAAGAGGCAGCCATAATAGTGTTGTACATAGGTACATATCAGCGCTAAAGAGACAGCCATAACAGTGCTGTACAGAGGTACATATCAGTGCTAAAGAGGCAGCCATATCAGTGCTGTACAAAGGTACATATCAGCGCTAAAGAGGCAGCCATATCAGTGCTGTATAGAGGTACATATCAGCGCTAAAGAGGCAGCCATATCAGTGCTGTAGATCAGCATTTAGAGGCAGCATATAGAGGCGCATATCAGTCAATTAGAGGCAGTTTCAACAGCCCATATCAGAGCTGATATATCTCAGTCTTTGAAAGCAACTATGATACATCTATATCAGCAAGGTCTCTTAGGTCTCTGTCAGGTCAGAGTCAACTTAGCAAGCTCTTTAAGAGCAGAGTTTTCATGGTGGATGTTTGTAAGTGATCTTACATTATTAATGCAATAAAGGAATATCGTTTGCTGAGGTTTTTCTCCCTGTACATGGTTTCCCCAGGGTATATGTGTTGTTGATGTGCATGCTTACGTATCTACATGATTATTGCTATTCAATTATGATTCTATATTGTTGAAATGTATTTAGTTGGAATCAAAGTGTTGAAGAATTTAAAAGAATAATCCGCATAAGAAATCAAGCTCAAAATTTATCAATGATGCGTGACTACCAGCTTGTTTACATTGCTTTTGTCTCATCAAACTTCATCCTCCGGAATCTTGAACTAGACCACCACTGCTTGCTCGGAAACAATGAAATTCAACCTATACCTGCCATACATAGAAGCTACTAATTATAGATATGCCCCAAAAAGCAAAAAAAAATGAAAAAGACTTATCACAAGGAGATGGTGTATCAGTCTATCTTCAAAAAAGAAAAATGAAAAAGACAAGAAGCGGGCTAGACTGATCATTTCGCATGCAATTAAAAGCAGTCTCATTGGATTCTCCTTTTTACAATGATCAAGAATATGTAATCATCTCTGATATGCGGGCCCTAGGTCTCTGGATACTGGAAAAAAACAAATTGCCAAAAATAGCAGTGTTTTGGAATATGGTGAAACGGAGTCTGGAAGGAGCCCTGATTAATGCCCATCTCTGGATGCAATTGAAATGAGACCAATGCGATGGAATCTCGCTGGATCTTAACCCTCCAGTTGCACAGGTACTACTAAGACCACATACATGTTTGGTAAGGGTTGTCAAAAACTTGATCTCTATAGTTCTCTCAGTGTGCTTGAGCTCATGTTTATGCCATTTTCTAATAAGTCCCCGATTCCAGGGTAGACATTTATATGGGTCATGCATGCCCAACAACATTTATACAAAAACCCATATGTTGAACATATAAATAAACAACCATATGAGATATACAATCTTCTAAATCAGCTAGAGACTGCAATCCTAGCTTTAGCTTAATATTTAATGGTTCACCAAGCAAGAGCAGGTTTGAAAATAATCTGAAAACAAACCTTTAATGGGATAAGAGAATGAAAAAACAGATAAGAGAATGAGGAAACATCATCAAAAACCATCTTTAGAACGGATCTTGGGGTGGCTATGAGTAAGCCTTGGGGAATTTATGATAGATCTTTTTGTTTTTCCAAAAGTCTTTCCTTTCTAAACATTCTAACTTGTTCTCTCTCTCCTGCAAAAATAAATTACTTATTGTATATTGGATTAGGTAGATCGTGCTATTAGGTTACCAGTAGGGTATCATGATGCTTTTGTCTACTATTAACATATATTCTCTTATTTATACCTTATCTGTTACCAAGGATATAGTTTGATTTTTCTTGTATTTAGTGAATTTGTTAGATGTAATAGTCTGGTAAGATGTTGTCAAACAGTGATTTGTAGCTTTCTTTATAACTTGAAATTCCTTTGTCCAGATTTCAGGTGAAGAAGAAACAATTTTTTCGCAACTTTGCTACCATTCTCTTATTTGGTGCAGTTGGTACCATTATATCTTTTACCATTATATCTCTAGGTAAGTGACATCTCTATAGTTCAGATGTTGTTTAGCTATTTTCTTTTGAATGAACCATTTGCATTATAATAAAATTATCATTTTACAAAACCACCCCATTACTTAATGAGTATTCTTACCATACATATGCCCTTTTCTTTTTAAAATGACTGAAAATGTAAAGCACCTGTCTATACCTTTGCGTTATTGATTTGACAATCAGACAGTTGAAATTGACCTATTTTGACCAAAATGCTAGGTTCAGTTACCTCAAAGCCACACAAAAGCATATCTGAAAAATCAAGGAAATGCCAAATCAGTGCTTCATTGGTTATTAAATTTCATGGCCCAATCTTCCTAGTTGTTCATGATATTACTACTAATGTTTATCAAAATAGAATTTCTTACCTTTTACTTTGATTACTTTCGCTGAAATGCATTTCTTGGTTTACTTTTAGATCAGGAGAAACAAGGTCTGATTCCAATTGGGTTGGACTCCATTTTGTCTATTAGGTGCATTACTATGTTAGCTTGATTACTCATAAGGCCTCGCTCTGTTTGTTTTTTAAACAGAACAAGAAATTATATTAAGTTACAAAGTATGACGAACTGCCTCAGCTATAACCATGGGTAGTGACGTTTCAGAAATACAAAATAAGAATAAAATCCAGTGGACTTTCTGTTATAATCCAGAGTGTACAGCTTGAAAATATTTGCATTCCTAAACAAAGGCTAACCTTTTGGAATATAAACATCGATGATCTATCACAAAATAGGGGCTTCAGAAAGTATACCCATAAACGAAAAAACTTGAGAATGTTTAAGAATGAAATTTGAGGCTTGTGGTGGGTGCAACTGCTTTAAATGTTGGTATCATCCATGTCTCCATTTGTCATGGTGTCTATGCCGTAGATCCTTGAAGGGGGGCTTTGGTTCTGCTTCTCCGTTTTTCATGAGCTTTATGTCTGTCCATACTTTGGACCGATCCTTCTATACGCAGTCCGTTGATTTGTTTTATGTTGCTTATTTATCTTGGTAGAAAAGGACGACTCCTAAATTCTTCAAATCTCAGATTTCACTGGATTCAAGCTGTTTTTTCCATAGGCAATCGTTACAGTTGCACTGGTAGACTGGGTTGCATATCTCCATAACGACATTATCAAAGAAGTCTTTGGACATGTTATTGCACAAGTTGTAGGTTGGGCAAAGCACGATCCAAACCACAAAATGGCAACAACTAAGAGAGCACCCACCCACTGTCACCTTAGATAGGTGTTCCTGTCACTTTAGAGGTGAAGTGATTACCTCAAGGGGGGAATCCCGGTGACCCTAGGGGGGAATGAGATGGAAAGTGTGATGTATGAATGGATGCCCCTATAAGTCAAGTTTCTATGTGTGGGGAAGGGATTGAGTAAGGTCTTGGTGGTAGCCAAAGGTTGCCAGGAAGTAGTAGACCTTGCAAATGTTGATTGCACTTGCCCGAGACACAAGGAAAAGAACGATACAAGCCCAAGTATATGATGGAAAAACAAGTTAAGCTTGCTGTCCTTAATTGCAGCAGTTAGTAACAATATATATCAACAATGAAATGGCACAATTAGCTGCTAAAACAAGTGCTAGAAATCAAGTAAATGATGCAAGAGATAAACTAGTAAAACACTAGTGAAACTCAAGATTAAAGGAGCAAGATACTAGCACAAAAAGTAAGGCTGTAGTAAACACTTTCTGCAGAGATAATAATCAGCCTTATGGCTGTAACAAACAAGTTGTTGCAGCAAGATATTCAACCATTAAAATTTACCAAAAATCTACGAAAAGATGCGCTATGATCACTAGAATATGTGGGCAAAACCTTAGCAATTTTCAGCGGTTGGATTGAGAGTTATTAGAGAAAGTTTGATTAGGGTTTCTGCAGCCCTAATGGCTGAAGATGAAAGTTTATTACAACAGAAAGAAATACCCCTTTAGAGGGGACGCCTTAGTAGCTAAGAGGTGCGATAGGCACAGGGAACAAAACCCAAATTGCAGAAAGTTGAAATGACAAAAATTCACGTTTCCCAATGCATTATTTTATTTCTCCAATGCAAAATATTCAGATTAGTGCCTTTAAAATTGGGTAAATGGAGTCTTAGAATAAAGAGTTAGATCCACAGAGACCCTAGGGGTGTAAGCCCTTTTACTTCCTAGGGTATTCCAATCAAACTTAGGGTAAATCTGAGAGGGTATACACACTTGTATTCCTCCTAGCAACCCTTGCAAAATAACTTGTAAACTTTAGCAAATTAGATGAAGCTTAATGGAGGGTGTATCCAATATACTCCTCCTATGGTTTCAAACAACCATAACCAAGGAAGAGCAAGGAATAACTAACAATGCAGATTTTTCCTTACCAATTCCAAGAGAGAGAGATCAAACCCTAGTTTCACCAAACAAATTCACCATTCAAGATCAAGAGAACAAGCTTCCAAGAGGTGCGCATCACTCCTCATCCATTCACCAAAAGATAGCACCATAAAATATTTGCACAAGAGAGAAACACCATAATGCCCAAGAATAGCGAAAATTTCAGCCAAGTACTTCTCACAATTGGGAGAGTTATGTTATGAAAAGAGATTCACATGATCTCTATTTATATAAAATGTCTAAAACATAGTTTGTCCACTTAATTAGAGTAACAAAATAGATAAGGGGTCAACAACCCTTATCTTACCCCTTTACACAAATAATAATATTTAAATTTCACTTTTGCACATTAGAAATGTAATGTTCCCAAGCCAATATGCAAGGAACATCACGGTTTTGGGTGTCTTTTAAACTTTTATTGGTTGTGGCATTTCGTCAAACACTTTACTGATTTACTTGTTTGTATGTGTTTACTTGCAGGTTGGCCTCTTGATTGCGGCCTTAGGGTTTATGTTGATGAATTTAATGTGTGTTGTAGCAATAAACAAGAAGATACAATAATGGAACATACCTCAACCATATGCAAGATCAACAAGATGATAGACAAGCCAAAACTCTTCAGATTCGATTTTATTCATGATAATAGAACCTGCTACAATGAAGATGCCGATTTGGAATGCTCATCAGATGGCTCCAAGATAGAAGATAGAAGCTTCTACAAAATGCTCCAAAAGAAGACTACAATAAGCCTCCAAAGGCTGAATATACCATGAATACCAATACAAGAAAGATCTGGGCCGTATGAAGTGTCAACCGCCAAGCTGGAAGATGCCACGCCCTGCTGAAACCCTGAAGACCCTCAATAATTCGGCCCTACTGTCAAAGACCTCCAAATGCTATGTTGAAGATGCCGAACTATAGATCGGGATGAGTGGAATCCCCTCCTGAAATATCAAACCGAAATACCAAGGGAGACTCCTCCAAATGCTAATTCCTCCAATTGATCTGTGCCCTCCTGAAACTATAAAACCCTACAATTGAGGTCTTGATGAAGGAGGCCTCCAAATGAGTCCAAACTTGGCCAAATGATAGACCAGGGTGATAGGATCCCCCTCCTGAAGTCTTAGGCCGAAATGCTATGGATAACTCCTCCAAACTGAATAGATCTGAATCTCAAAAATGCCCTCCTTCTCTCCAATTCGTCCCAATGCTCTAGGAAATAATCTGAATCATAAAACTCTCTCAAGAGGCACTAGAAATCATGGCTAAGGCCCTGCAAGTAAAACCCAAATGCTCAAATCTCCAAGAGCCCCCTCAAACTCCTACAATGAGCCTTCCTTCACTGAATGGTGCGCCCCCCTTGCTGGAAATTCCCAATGGTGCGCCCTCCTTCTCTTCCTGTGCCTGTGGCTGGTGTAGAACCCTCCTGCACTGATGTAGATCCGAACTAGAATGGTGTGGGAGAGTATTGCATCTCCGAGACTAAGCTTGGGACACGTTAGGTGGAATCTTTCACCACTGAATCGTCCTCTAGGGTTTGTTAAGTCAAAACCCTCAAAACCCCCAAGGTATGGGCTCTCTAGCTAGAAGCCAGATATCAAACTAATAAACATACATGAATGAATGCAATAGAGGCCCTTTCCTTTCCTTTATACTTCCTTCTCACCTTGTCCCTCCAAAGTGACTTTCATTTTATTAATATTTAATTAATTAATTAAATCACTTTAATTAATTAATTAACCTTTTTACCTCTGAAAAGCGCCTTATCTCTCTTTGTGGCTTCCCTGGCCACTGAAAGTCACTTCTGACCATCCTATCCTGTAGTGTTGCTTCTCCCGATTCCAATGAGCTATTACACTGAGAGGTTCCTCCAAGTATTGTGCCCAAAATGACCTCTTCAATGAATTTAATTGACTTATAGCTCAAAATACTCAAAATCATGGAAATCGTCGGAATGAAACGAAACCAAATCCAACCTGTGCGGAATGGATCATAATGATGAAATAGGATGAGCGATGCAAGCCGGACCCCAAAATACCTCTCAATAATCCATGTACTCGCTATAAACTCCATCTGGCTACTCTGGTCATCATAACCTCCTGTAATGTGATGATGTCCCAAAGTGGGGACTGTTTCCGTCCTAATACACACTTGCAAACGTGAGCAAAGTCCAGCTCACTTAGTGTGTCCTTGGAGGCACAATGCCTAGGTTCACAGTCCACACTGTCACCTTGATTGGAACCTCTTCCTTCTAGGCTTACTCCTAGGGAAGCCAAGGGGGGTAGACCCTAGTTACTAGATTGGATTAAACGTTATGTTCTAGGAGTTGTTTTTAATTGGTTAAAGGCTAAGGGGAAAACTAGCCTAAGATGCTAAGGCAGCAAATGCAAAGTGCAAGTCTATCTATATGTCAATCAGTCCTTTCCCTAAGTCAACTAAGACTAGTGCCTAAGGTTGGACAATGGGGTCAACTAAGTTTGAGGGTGGTTAATTGCAAAGTGTTTACAAGTGAAATAAGTTAAACTACCCACAACTTAAAGATTACAATTACTTACAAAAGAATCAAAGATATACAATGGTTACACAAGATACAAAGAGATATAAAGATACAAGAAAATGCAAGTGATATTTACACATGAGCCAAGCATGCCCCAATAGCACTTACTCCATTGGACCGCTTTCACTGGCAACCATAAAAAGCACTCAAGACTCAAGAAGGTGATGCTTCCCCAAGTGGGATACTCAACCCCTTCTTGAATCACACCACAAAAGCAATGAAACAAGATATAACAATGTTTAACTCAATTGCTC